>KV751322.1:11380866-11435075 GCA_001698575.1 Mola mola | reverse complement strand
TCTGCAACACACAGCCGACATCTGCCAGTAATCACAATAAAGGGATCTTGTTGTAGCCTGGTGGAGGTGAATGAATGAGCATGCCCGGGAGGGCTAACCACAAGAAGACAGGATATGCGGGTGAAGTCGCTGCTATTTTCTTCGAGGCTTTCCAGATGAAGACGGGAATAAAAGGCCGCGCTAAAAAGTGGCCTGACCTGAACTGCACTCATGTTTGGACTGAGCTACAGCCAAACCAATGTGAGAAATGACGCATGTGATCCCTTTTCCTTGTCTTACATACCATTTGAGCTATTATGAAACGGTGAATTCCTCTTTGTCGTTGTGTATATGGAAATTCAAGTTAACCGACGCCTTTATTAGAACTACGAACTTAGACTGAAAGCACTTGGTATAAACAATGAGAGACAGTTCCAGCCCCTTCATTCAAACTTCAAAGCAAGGCATTCCTTCTAAAAGTCAGTGTGCCTGATGTGCAGCTGAGGTTAGGACGGTCCGATTAAAAGTGCAGCAATACAACTCCCTCTGCCCATCTATACTGCTGGTAGAAGAGCATTAACCCGTCCGTGAAGGAAATTAAAAAGATGATAATGAGATGACTTGAAAGGTTTGAGAGCGTGCTGTGTCTGTTTAGAGGGATGAGGCAGACTAAACAATCGCATCAGAGGTCGACAGGAGAAGCCTGACTGCTGCCCACAGCTGCTGCTCAAGCTGCTGTTAAAGGCTTGTTTGTCTGTATCTTTATCTGCACATCAGTCAACAACATGTGCCCACAAAAGTCATCCATACTGTGGGTGATCTCTGAGGTGTTAAGGCGTCAATGTGAATTCTGTCTGAAGTCGTCTTCTATTACACCTTTTGTTGGAACCGAACATGTTCTGTTTATGTGGTTTATTGAAAATGTCCAGTAGTGTTGACAACGGACCATGGACCCTGCTTGGTCCATAACTGCATTTTAAAGACTGGCATTTTTACAAATTGAAAACCTCCATGAATCAGAGACTCACATGTAGAGTTATTATTGACTTGTTTGCTCTAGAAGGTGTCGTTTCCATGTGTTTAATAGACTTTAAAATTAAATCCTGACTGGTCCTGTCCGTGTGTCGAGAGATTTAAATTTGAGCTGCGCCTGAGGCTCGAAATGAGGAGCCAGATGTATCGTTTCTGCTTCTTGGGGATTTCTGTAGGTATACAAATGAATTACATGCCTGTACACAGACTGCAATGTACAGTAATCAGTATTTTTTTATGTAAAAAATTTCACATGTGACATTTTTGAGTAGCGGCCGTAAAGCAAAAAAGTACAGAAAGGAGGAGAACAGGATAGACAATGGAAGCAAAGGGGTAAGTAGTCAGTAGAAGAACAGCCTGGACGGTGTGTGTTTGTTGGATCGACAGAGATTTGATTGGCTCTTCAGGCTGGTACATGTCCCTGATCTCAGACTCTGTACAGCCTCGGATTTAGTCGAAACACACACACACACACACACACACTTTCTGGCACTTGTGAATAGACAGGCTTTCAGGCGTTCATATACTCACTTATCCACTTAAGAATCTGTGGCATGAGGGTCGCAGTATGCTGTAATTATATAATGGCATGTGTTAGATGGATTCCCTTGAACCCTCTCCAGCCTTGTAAAGCAGATAATGCAGATGTCAGGCATGTTTTTATACTTAATATGTGTCTGTCAGTCTCTCTTACTCTCGATCTGTCTGTCCAGATCCGATGGGAGAAGAACATCACATTAGGAGAACCTCCGGGGTTCCTCCACTCATGGTGGTGGTGAGTGTTTCTGTGTCTAGTTATAAAAAGTTACATTTCTCTTCATGCTAATTTTCTTCACTCATTCAACCTTATTTCATTAATTTTCTTCCTATTCCTCGGGTCACTGTTTGGCGATTGTTTCACACTCAGACTCATGACCCTGTGTCTGAAATACCTTCTTTTTTTTCTCTCAGCCTTTAGTGTTCCTGTTTGTCATCATTCTTCTTTCTGGTTTACTTTCTGGCGATTGTTTCACACTCAGACTCATGACCCTGTGTCTGAAATACCTTCTTTTTTTTCTCTCAGCCTTTAGTGTTCCTGTTTGTCATCATTCTTCTTTCTGGTTTACTTTCTGCGTTTTTTTTTTTTTTTTAGTGTTTTCTGGGACCTGTACTGTGCCGCTCCAGAGAGGAGAGATACATGTGAACACTCCAGTGAGGCCAAGGCCTTCCATGACTATGTAAGTCTGCACTGACGTGGCTTTCTTTGCTCTTCCTGCCTTTCTGGCTTAATCTGTGCTGGGAAATGCTTTATTACGTTTTATGTTATATGCTCAAATTGCTAAATACTTAGTAAGTAAACAAGACATTTCAAATTAACTCTTTGAATACATAAACATAAAGTATATACCCTTTAAGCTGCCCTAATAACAGTTCATCCATTATTTTAAAGATAATTTTTTAAGTGTTTGTTTTGGTTGACAAAGACTATTTGATAATTAGTTGAAAAGTGGACTTTTTTTTTTAACATTAAACATTTTCTCCATAATAATAATATTAATTGGGAGATCTCTTCAGCTGTTTGTGAGGTACAAAAACATGAGAATAAGAGAATTAGAGATGGATATTAAAATAACAGGTGCAAATTTTGGCCACACAGTTGAGGTTCATGTGTAATTTGCAAACAATATTGGTTTATCAATTGTGATTTATTGCTTGTTCTCAAACTTTTGTAACTTGAGCTAATCTTTTTTCACCTTCCCAAATTGAAGGGAGAAACACATAATGTGAACAAAAAAGCTAGTTTATTTCCAACCAGCTGCGGCAAAACTTAAGTTGTAGTGACTTTGTCCTATCTAACGTCTTGTAAGAAATTTCCCCTGTGGTGATTCAGGGTGGCTCAATTCTGCAATATGTGATATTGTTGCAGTTGAATCATAAATATAACTTTGATAGCTCACCATTATGAACCTGTGCTGCAAGCTTTTGCCAGATTGCTTCTCCTCAACCATGAAAGAACACACCTACTACGAGGGCTTATTGCTCAATCTGTGCGATCTTTAATGCACTGCGTTTGTCACTGCCGAGTGTAAATTATGACCAAAGCATTTCAGCCACGGCCAGTTCCACTTGTTCAACTATGGGCAGCTTGCCTTGGTATTGGAATAGTTTGCAAAAGAAGGTGCGGCCTCAAATTTGTTGTTTCCTCATTTCACAGGGACATTTTTGGCACAGAGTTCATGGCTGACCCTTCTGTTTTGTTTACCTCATATGAAAGCTGAAATTCTCCCAAAGGGGCAAAGCAAGTTCATGTTGTATTATTACATGCGGCGTTAGCCACCCGTGCAGTTGCCATTTTTTCTGCTTGAAAATGAGGTCCGGTTGTTGCGTTGATTTGCTATCCCCCACGGTTGTCTTATTAATATCACAGTAATTCATTTTATTCAGACATGAACGAGAATGAGAGAGCATGTTCGCCGGGGAATTAAGCATTATGATATAGATGTGAAATCTTGAACAAACATATATGGAAAAATAATTATTTTTTATGAAAGAAAACAGTAATAGTATCAGTAGTTTCTCTGCCTGGCTCCATCTCAACGCTGCTGCTCTTAATTCCCGCACATCAAGGCATTGGTTGACTTAGTCATGCACCATTCATCCACTAACCAGAATACAGTGAGCAGTGCTAGTGCCCTTGGAGCTTTAGATTAGCTGGTAACTAAGAAAGAGGAAGTGTAGCTCTCCTCTTGGGAGCCAGCGATGTGGAGGAGTTTGTATGTGTGTGTGCGTGCTTATTATGTTGTTGTTTTCCCTTTGCAGCCTGAAGTCTGACTCATCAGATTCGTCTTTTCTATGGTTTATTGAGATATATTGTTGGAAGTGTACAGGTCAGGAGTTTCTGCCTACCCAAGCAAAATCAGCCCTCCTCTTCTCTATCGTCCTCTCCCTCTTTCCTGTGAGCTGGCAATCCTGCAGAACTGTGTGTATGGGTGAGGGGGGGGTCATGTTTTATCTTCTAACGGTACGGTATGTGCTCGCGTGTGTGCATACGCAGGTGATGATGCTGATGTGGCCAATGATGATCAGGGTGATGAATATGCACTCCCAAGGACAAGGCTGCTCTGTGGTGATGTCATCCTGGCTCCGAGGAGAGGAGCTGGAGGGCAGCATGACCTCAGCCCTGTGAGGCAGACAGAAAAGAGAGGAAATATAGAGAAAACCTGGCAAACATGGATACGGATAAAAACAGAGAATGAGCCAAAAGAGTGGGAGAAACAGGAAAGGACAGATACAGTACATCTTTTTGATTCATGTATTAACGCCTCTTAACACCATAAACAAACAAAACAACAACGGTGTTTTATTCTTTCTCTTTATCTGACCTGATCACTTCAGTTCAGGAATCATTCAGAATCTAAACGTCATTAGCAGAGGTCCACTCTTGACATCTTATTTTTGCATTTCCTGCAGGGATGTAATCAGAGAATTATAATTAGACCGATTGTAATTAGACCAAGGTCACTTTCAATCAACTTGTTCAGTGCTGCACTGCTTCTCACATCCAATCAGAGGTGCTACCCACATATCTGCTACTCAATTAGAGCAAACGCAGTGCGATGCAATGTTGCAAAACGTAGCATACTGTACCTTAATTTGAAGCTGGTGTCTCTTCTTTCAGCCTCCTGACTCTGACACTAATAGAGATTTTAATCAGATATTTTGATGGTAATTATTTTCAGATAACTAATTACTGATTGAACTTCTAATTAATGCTGGGAAGCCATATAGGTGCTCATTCCGATCATCTTTGGTTCTCTTGCCTTTGATTATTGATGAGCTTGTAACAACGATTTTGACTTGCCTTGCATGGGTATCTCAGTGTGATACCTCCTACTGTATATATAGTTGGTTTCTGGTAAATCTGATTTAATGAAAGCTTTAACAATGTCTGTTTACCTGTGCATGATAGTCCGCATGTGATATGCAATATATTTCACTCATATTGCCAGGCCAGTGCATGAGGATCCTCCTGCAGGACATTAATCCAGTAATTGAATGTTATGTCATGGAAAGACATGACTGATGACCACAGTGAAGAGAGATGCAATGTTATTGATTTCCGTCCACAGCCAAGGCTTTTCAGGCATCAGAAAGGCTGTTTACAGCACTGTTAAGTGGTTTGTAAATTGTGTTCTTCATGCTAAATGAGCGGTTTCCATTTGCAAGAAGCCATGATGTCATGAAAAGAAGTTATTTTAAATTCGAATTCCTGGTCCGGAAATGTTCCTGTTGTAAACAAAAGTCAATCGCCTAGCTGATTTTCTGTTTTTGAAATGTGAGACATCAATCAATGTTGGTCATCTTAGGCTTTTTTTTTCTTTTTGTCCTGTGTGTGATGTGGGGCTTCACGTAGACATCTGAATACATCACGCACTGACATGAATGCATTTTTAAATGCACTTATATGTGAATTTCTAATGATGATTATTAAATGAAGACATAGCTTGAGCTGATTTCAGGACAAATGTTAGAGAAACCTCTGTAATTCCTGTGACCTTTATAAACAAATTTGTTTATTCCAAGGTAAGATGATAACTAATGCTAGCTAACAATAGCTTTGTGTACTAAATTAGATAACGATAACATTAACACAATTAAACAATATATTGACTTACCCTGCTGGACAAGAACATTGGTGTTCCTGTGTATGTTTATTCTTCTCGTGGACTGTCAAGACGTGGGGTGTCTGACGCTTGCATTGGGACTGGTGAGCTGTTCCCTCAATTTTATTGTTCTTTTCATTCACAGGACGCTGCCAACAAATGATAGAGTGTATGTAGCTCTCGCATGTATATGGTAGACCTTTCTGTCTGCCTCTCTTGGATATTTACCAACAATTTTATCCGGAAATTTGAGATTTCCTTTGGAATAGCTCTCTCTATAGTTGGAAATTCCATTTTTACTTGCTGGGGGCCAAAGCTTGGCAGACATCAAACGTCAACCTAGGGGGGCCAGGGCTGAGCAATTGCACAACCGATCCGTAGAAACAAACTTCAGCAAATTGGCATAATCTCCTTTTATATACTATGACATTTGGAATTTTTGCTTTTATGACTATTCTTTTAATTGAAAGAGAAACTTATAAATTGTGTTGAGCTGAATGTTGTGCACTTATATGTGACACCTGGATTTGCATTGTTCTGGCACAATGCACATGTTCAAGGTTACATAAGCAGGCTGGTGAGTAACCTGGGGAGGATTGACGACCCCCACCCCCCCTGCTGAGAAAGATGTCTCACTCCTGATTTCAGCAGATTATCAGTGTCCAGCAGTTGTACTGGTTGTTCTGTGCAGCTTTGAGATAAAAATGTGCTTATTAACGGAAGCTAGTCATTGGTTGAAAAATTTGTTACAGTTTCTGTATAAAAAATGAATGTTGTGAGGGAATATAGGCTGTCGACTGAAATTTGCTGGTGGACAACTGTACCATTATGGGATGCTTGGGGCTTTACATGCTTGTCTCATCAGTCCATGAATATAAAGCATGTTGGATTTATGTAGGAACCCCCCCTTAAAAAACAACAACCAGAAGAAGAAGAAGAAGAAGAAGAAGAAAAGTAGACCGATGTCAGGGAGAACCCTGCTTTGGTTGTTGCATTTTTACAAAGATGGAGAGGTGTAAGTGTCCATAATTTCAAAAGTCAAAAGTCAAACATTGAGAGACAAATTTGAATTTTGTTGCAATTCTGTCCGTCTAAAGACCCCTTAGAGTCATCCTGGGAGACTTTAGGCAGTTCCACTCTAAGGTTGAGCTCCTAACCTGTTTTTACTACTTGGAAAACCTTTGTAAAACTGCTAAAAGCGCGTGTAGCCCAGCCGGCTGCCTGCACAAAGCTAAATTACCTAACTACTCAGGCATCTATTACCAAAGAGGTTAATAGATGGCTGAACAAAAGAGTGAGCATTTTATGGGCAGCGGTGTCAGCAGCAGTATTTACAGCAACGAGGGTCTAGTATCATCGTGTGGCATCGCTGTGGGAGAGAGCAAGCACGTAGCAGTTAAAGGGGAAGGAGAGATCAAGAGGCTGTGCCAAGAGCAACCCCCTTTGATAAAAATGCTCCGTCTCATGCTGCCAGATCTTACATTCATACTCTCTCACTCATGCATGCCAATGTATTCACACTGCTCAATTTAACACCAACACACATATTCAGTCTATAGTCTATGCACTCATTTAAATATGCAACAAAGACTCAGGAATAAAAACAAATGCTTACCTGCAACAACCTGCAATGAGAAGTGTGTACTGTGTGTACTGTACAGAGGAAGAGAAGGACACATATGTGACCATGAATATGCTTTATGGTTTTTGTGGTCGTCGTAGCACAGTGTTTGTCTTACTTAAAAACAATACACCCACTTTTTTTTTTTTTTTCACTGTAACCTGGTAACACACTGAAAGTGGCAGTAGAAAATGCTGTAATTTTCCAATTTTCGTTGGATGACATGAAGTGCGCCGATACTTTCATGCTCCCCAGGTTGTGCCACTAACAGGGATTTTAATTATCTAACAGGTGTAATTAAATTCTTTTGCCTCCAAACGTTCATAAGAATGGGTCAAATTGAATTAATGCTTCAAAATTTCTGCTCTTCTCATCATAAAAAACAACCCCCCTCAGAGCCATTTTTAGAGCCAAGATTTAAAAAAAAATCAATATTCCACCTCAACACTCAAACTTCTGTTTTGTTGGGGTGTAACTGAAACATCTACTTACAAGCTTGTTTTTGCAAATCAATGATGCATATTGTTGCAATTACCAGCAGATGCATTGTTTTTGAAGGTAAATTTACCTTTTACTGATTATTGATTTATTCCTTTAACTGCTGTTTTTCATGAAGTTTTTGATTACTTTATTTTATCTGTAAATTATGACCAAAAAATGCCTCATATTTGTGCTGAAAGAAGCTATTCCTGTCTCATGTAGCAACAATATAACCAACAAGTAAAGACACTGTCGGGGATTTTATTATCTGATTACAGATTAGCATAAAACAACCCTGACAATAAGGAGCATCTTGATTCAGTGGCATAAAATAAAAAAAAGATTTTTGACCCGAACTTGCATGCATATGCACAGACAGAATATAACAAAGAGGACAGACTAGAAACGGAAACTGTTGGCTCCATGCGTTGTGGGTAGCAAGCTGATTCCAACCAGTTGAGAACCAATGGGGGTTGGGGAGACCCCTAGTCTGTTTCCAGGGAAACCGAGCCCTATCTCCTCCTCTGTTTCTCTCTCTCTCTCACACACACTCCCATGTTGCATTTGGATGTGTTTAGGAGGAGAGAGATGTGGAGGTGACTCACTGTAACATCATTGCCATGGCAATGAAGAGCGAGCCAAATGTAGACAGAGCGAAAGGAGAAAAAGTACGGGAATTTCCACAGTTTCAAATGGGTGTCACGACATCCAGCGATTTGGAAAGGAGACACATTTCACTGTTGAACCCTTTACCCCAAGGAAAACTCATCATCTCTCCGCTCTCTTTGTCTCTCGTCTTCCTCCTTCGTTGGCTGGCCTGTTGTGTGCAGCCCTCAGGTCTCTCAGGACCGTGTCATTATATGCTGAGTCATGTCACATGCATGTTTGGACATGCCAAGGTGGAGCATTATTGTGATGTTGACATGCTGGCCCAGGCGAAGATGAAGGCATAGCACAGGGTATGTGGGGAGGGGAGAGGTTACCTGAGGGCAGGTGGAGGACAATACAGTGTGAGACAAAGAGCTGTAGGATACGGAAGAGTAGCTGTTGTTATAGACTATAAATTGAAAGGACTTGTAAGGAGCATATGTTGTATGTCTGCAAGAATTTAAGAAAAAGTGATATAAGGCTCTTTCAAGCAAGCTAGTTTCAAGATTATTTCTTCTAATTTGAATTCGAACTGGAGCCACATTTGGTATTTTTGTAAAATATTTAATCACAAGACAAAAGTGAGAACATTGTTCTGCACATTAAATGCCACACATCCGGGTCTATCTATTTTATGCAAAATGCTGCAACGGTTTAAACAGCGGCAGCCAAACAGGTCGTGTGTGTGTAAAGGATACCAGTGAGCCATCCAGAGATTGAGCTGTAGAAGTTACAGCGTCACTACGGAGGGAGAGCAAAAGGGCAACGCAAGAATGCTAACATGACCAGACCGGCACGTAATCTGTTTGACCCCAACTAACCTCGGTTGGTTTTTTGGGGGTTTTTTCTTGCTGTTGTAGACAACCATATCCTTATCCTGTGCTGCCCCTTGTGTTTGGCCTTCTTGCACTGGATGAAAAGCAGAAAGTGACTTTATCACCACTGTTCTCTGTAAGATGGACTGATGAGTGTTGCACCGATACACTTTAAAAAGAATTAGATGGAGTTCGTATCAGAGATCAAAAAGAATCAACAATTGCGTTCAAGCAGTGTCTACTAATTCATCAGCCTCTGCCTGTCTCTTCCCTTTCCTCTCCTCCGTCTTCAATCCCTCTTATCTCGCCCAGTGTCGTTGAAATAAGGAAGATAATAGTTGGAGAAGTGTGGCTCTCAGGCACACAGATGACTATAATTTTCATCTATGTGTGTGTTTCTGACAGTGCATCAGACCGCGGCTCCATCTCACATTTTATACAGCTCCTCGCAGCCTCAGAGATGCTTACATGGGTCGATAATAGCATCAGTGATAAAAGAAGCATGGACAGCGGTGATAAGGGTTGAAAAGGTGTAGAAAGATGAAGAGCGTGAACACCAAGAGCCAGAGGTGTTATGCAGGTTGATTTAAGTGACCTTATCCTACCTTATTTTCATACATTTTCAGACTTCCTAGGCCTGACTGAGCATTTAGAAAGGGGAAAAAAATTCTTCCAAAAATAAAAAAAAAAAAAAAAAAAAAAAAAAACACTCAGTGATTAACTTAAACAGCTGGGTTGTGTGGTTTTCATTAAAAAATAATCAACTAGGCAAATAAGGTGTTTGTTAAGGACTACTGTCAGTCATGTATTTATACACAAAGGTTTAGTGAGTATTTTCTTGGGATCGGCATATTCGGTACTTCCAATATTAGAGTACTCGCAATACCTTATAAACGAGTACTCATATACTGTACATGTATAATAATACAAATATTTTTTTTTCACCGTAAAATAAAAAAACAGGAGCATAATGCGGAACCAATGCTCCACATATGTTTGCTATATACTTTGCTGTAGCCCGCTTTGTGGCTGTCAGAGAACATTATAACACTTTCCCATTTCTCTAAATAAACAGGCAACAATGGAAACCAGATGGAGTTTCAGATGTACACAGGCACACCCCTTCGCCAACATGCCTGATTCCTCAGCAGGCGCTTTAAGGTTGTAAGGTCTGTAGTAATAGACAAATTGTTATCGCAACAATCAGCCTCTAGATAAAGTTACTTAGTTCAGCTACCTTGACTTAGATTTGCCTCCTCATATTAAATTATATAAACATGTTAAAAAAGTATCTAGTACAGTAAAATTCAACCTATGCACATTTAGACTAATCAAACATTGTCTAACAATGAGTATTTAGGCACCCAGTGATTTTCTCACATCTCAGTTAGCGGATCTGGAGCTAAACCATTAAAGAGGATATATAATACAATTTACAATTGTACATTAAAAATATAGGACAAAAGGCAAATTAAATCAAACCATTGTCGTGTCCTGAGAGATCTGAGCATTTTATTTGTGACATCTTCATTGCATTTGCAATTGCCAATTTTATTTGAAAGTGTGTGTATATGGACTGGCTCTCTGGTTCTCTGCAACATGGTGCGGCCGTCACAGGCTATTGGATTGTACACGAAAAATTGTACTGCGGGGAACTGTAAAATATCTTACTGAAAAACCTCTTTTGGCCAGATGTCCTTTTTAATGAGGAAGCGCGTGAAGACATGAAATGAGCTGCCCACAGAGCTCGCAGCAGAACAAAACTGTCAACGGCTTAAACTCAAACTGCAGAAATTTAAAAAGACAATGAGTCACACAGTCATATGTGGGGTTAAGGCGTGGGGGGGTGGGATATGTGTATGTGTACAAAAATTCATTTTTTTGTTTTAAGCCTTTGATGACATGAATATACGTAACATCAGTGTTAAAATCAAATAAATAAATTAAAATAGTGTTTTGGAGAAAAGAAAAAAACAGACGAACATATAAAACGTAGACGTAGTTTGCAGTTTCAATAGTTACTGAGAAAATTACAGAAATAGTGATTAATAGAGAGTATTTTGCGAGCCCAAAATATCCAACGTTCATTCTTTCATTTTTTCTGAAACTGTCTCAAAGGGTAATAAAATGTCTCCTTTTGGCTAATTAGAAGTTATTAAATGAACTCCTAAAAAGTGGCCTTGATTGCTTTTTTTCCTCCTCATCAGGCTACACTGAAGAGTGTAATTAGTTAAATCCACACCGCTGCGCACTTATACTAGAATATCTAGAGAAGGAAGGAGTAGTTTTGAAGCTAGTTTTGTAGTTTTGCAGGCACACTTGTCACCCCAGTGTCAGGATGGTTTTCTGGTATCACAAGGAACCGAGACAGCTCACTGACGAGTTATTTCCTCTCTCTGTGTCACACGGGTTTTGTTACTGCCCCGAACCTTTTAGCAGACAAGCAGCAGGTCCTGAGTCTGTTCATTCATATGAGGGAAATTTACGTAACCAGAGATTTGACGCTGATTCTTTCATCACTTAGTCACCGAAACCTAAAAATGTACCATTTTTCCCAAGAACCGTCTTTGTCGTTAAATGTCTAGGTCCATAACATTGAGAGCATAACATTACATTTTTGAGTGTATCTAGTGTTGTATTGTCCCAACATTTACAAGCAATCGCTCTCAGTGTGTTAGTGTTAAACATTCCCAGTGTGGATGGGGTGCTATAGACCACCGGACTCCCATTGGAGTACAGAAGTATGTACTATTTCATACGACTAGCATAGCTTAAAGTGCAGTAGTATTGTCGTCCCATCCACCCTCCTTGGCTCTGTCAATTCATCTATGTGAATATAGCGCAATTCGAAAGCCATATGTAGTAAGTTATAGTCTTTATGCTGCCTTTTAACGTGAGCCAAAGCCATGTAGGGATGTGGCTTCATTAGGATAACACAGCAATGTGGGACCAGCTGTCCACATGCCCCTTTAACAGATTGTGCATGAATAATAATAATAAATAATAATGAAACACTAGATAAACCAATGTAGAGTATGATAGATGTGTCTGAAAGATTTTTTTTTTTCTCTGAAATTCTTCCCAAGTGAGAATAAGTATGATGCATTATAAATACTCCAATGGTGCAACTTACTCAAGGGATTTACTCAAGGTAATGTAAGCTGGTTACTATCCCCCAGCTAATAATACAAAACAATACCCAAGTTGTGTGAAATTGTAGTATCAGCCAGAGCCGTCTGGGTTTTTCCCACAACTGAATAGCAGAGACCTGTGATAAAGTGCACAAAGACAACACTTTTTTTATTTTTCCCACTGGCTGCTGTGTTTTACTAGTGTTACTTCTGACATGTTCTCAGCTTGAATGCCAGACAATTTTTAAGCCTATCTGCCTTGGAATTGAAAAGTTGAGTTTTTGGGGGGATTGGACAGTGGAGCGTGTTGATCTGTGTGTGGTGACTGTGAATAACAAATGTTTGAAAGCGGAGCACACCCATTCTGTACACTGCTTAACTCACGTCTTCCTCACGTCTCAGTCGCTCTTACTCCTCGGCTTTCAGACAGTGTTCATAGTTTGATATATATATATATATACATTTTGCACATCTACACTAATGCAGAAATCCATCTGCCTATTATGTTTCCGCTTTGTGCACATGTGAATTTGTTTTTTGCTTGTTACTGTGTACATTTGTGTGTGTGTGTGTGTGTGTGTGTGTGTGTGTGTGTGTGAAAGCGGAGCACACCCATTCTGTACACTGCTTAACTCACGTCTTCCTCACGTCTCAGTCGCTCTTACTCCTCGGCTTTCAGACAGTGTTCATAGTTTGATATATATATATATATACATTTTGCACATCTACACTAATGCAGAAATCCATCTGCCTATTATGTTTCCGCTTTGTGCACATGTGAATTTGTTTTTTGCTTGTTACTGTGTACATTTGTGTGTGTGTGTGTGTGTGTGTGTGTGTGTGTGTGTGTGTGTGTGTGCGTGCGTGCGTGCGCGCGCATGTCCACCCGTCCTCCCCTCCCCTGTTCAGGAAGTGGACTAATGGCATTTGAGAGGATGGAGAGAGTGGGGAAAAAGTGAGAGGGAGGAGGGACGGAGGTCCATCCTGTGTAGTTTTTCATCTGTAGGTTTCATTTGTATACTCAGTGGTCAGTCTTACGAACCCTAAGAATGTCCTCACCTCCCACCCTTCTTTGCCCCTCACCACCAAAGACAGCAAGCACACACAAAGACGAGCGTGTTCTTACCCTCTCACTTCTTTCCCCTTTTGTCATTTGTCACTATAATTAAATCCCCAAATCAAATATGCTTGCTCACCCCGATTGCTGGTTAGTTCCACCGTTAACTTCAAAACATAGAGCTGCAGCAATGAAGTTACTTGATCGATAGAACATTAATTTGCAACTTTTGTAGTAAATGGAGGGAGCAGAGAAAGATCTGTTGAAGGTACAAATTAGAACATTTTTAATCATCCTTGACCTTTAGAAAAGCTTGTACTTTTTTCTTTTTTTTTTTTTTTTTAACATTTTGTTGCCATTGTCTTGACATTTACTGTTTTGAAACATAAGCAACTTAATATTTTCATTTTCAGCAATGAAAATATGAAATGAAAGGATGAGGCTGTGGTGTTTAATGTACTATGACACACATCATGACCAAAACAAGCAGCCAACACCTTGGCTGAGGATTGATGATACAATCTATCAATCTAACAATGACTAGAAATACCCAACTCTGAGAGCTCGGGTCTTCGAGTAAAAAAGCTTAGGAACCAGTGAGGAGGACTCGCAGATGTGGGGCTTAACATTGCAGAAACCAAACTTATGATTCTGATGCAGCGACTTGTAGCTGCCTCTGTACATGTAGCTCTCCTTCCTGGGAATCCTGGTCTGGTTCAAACATGCTTGGCGAAATTACTCCAATAATCAATTCAGATGTACGGCTTAATTTTCAAAGTCTTAGTAAATTTGTAAAAGATCTGCGTGTTGTAGTTTTCCCATAAATGCTACTCAAACAGGAGTACATAGTATAGGTGCTGAGAACTTTCATACCTATATAATATCTGTACTGTACTCTAGGTGTCTATGGTAAACTGACATATTTTGAGAATTAGAAAAATATAAACTGTCACCAGCCGTATTCTTTGAAAAAATAGGGAAAAGAGACTGAGCTGATTTGTGTGAGCAGCATTGTGTGCCTGCGAGGGACAGGGAGGTAGAGAAAGCAGATGATGACCAATGCAGGATGAGACGGTGAGAAAGAGAGGTAAACAAAGAGAGAGAGAGAGAGAGGATAGACACAGACAGCTTTTTTGAGATTCCACTCACGAATCTCTGAGTGTCTCTGTCTCTGTAGTATTGAATGAAAATAACTCCCCACCCTCACACACACTTACACACACGGACAAACAGCATGTGTCCATTACACACACGGGCGAGGAATAAAAATCTGCAAACATACTATATAGGGGCGTACAATGTCACACTGTATGGAGAAAGTCTGATGAGATTCTAGGGAACTGTAGTGTAATTGCATTATATTTCGCATATTTTCTTCAAGACAGCACGGCATGTTTTGATCACTTCACTTTAAAGTGTTTTCAATCTGCATGTTTTGTGCACAATGATCAGCTCTTGTTCCACAGCTGTGTAAAGAAAAGGAGGCCTGATAAGATGAGGAAAGGCTGGCTGATGTCTTCAGACACATAAACCCGTGCTTGGACAAGTTTCGACATGTGAGGCACTTTATGACAAATGGTCACTTTTCTGTCTGACCCCATTTTTGTGATTCTTTACTACCTGACAAAAAGTTACACTCAAATTCTGACATACATACTGTATGTCAGAATGGTTGGCGTGTAAAACAAGAGACTTATTTATTTTCCAGTTTTTAAGTCCTGGACATCAGATTCCATGTTTCGCTCATTCGCTGATGCTATAGTGCTCTGTACTGCATGTCTTGTTGTGTGTAACTGTTATACTACTGGAGCCCTCTCCTGGAAGGTGGTGTTTTGAATAATTTATGGAACAAATGAGTTTGCTCGGAGATGCAGGCGTTCATCTGAGGACAGGCAGGGGACGTTCCACTGCCTCGGGTTTCATCTCAAACACCGTTTGGGGAGCAAAACGCACCCCAAACAGACGGGCAGAAAGGACTGGAGCTTCTGTGACGAGAGTGGTCATCTGTGAGATAATCCCTCAGTTTTACAATGGTTCTGGTGGCTCAAAACTTTAATTGACTCAATTTGTCCCAACACATTGAATATTATTAGTTGTACTTGATTGTGTTTAATCTCTCCCCAAAAAGCGTCTTAGACCTCGCTGCACACGACATTGCACATGATTGTATTCACACAATAAATTGTATTACACTGCCATGTGTTAATGTGCAAAGCATCAGCTCCGTATCTCTTTGTTCTTCCTGCTTGGCCTGTCTGATACGTGCAACGAGACGAGTACGTGATGGATTTTAACAGCGGGCGCTTTTGATGTTTACAAAGGTTGATTGCTAGAAAAGCTTGACATTTAATCAGCATTTAAACAAAACGTTTCACAGGAAATCACTGATTCTAATTTGCTTGTAACATGAAAATGAACCACCTCTAAACACTGACTTCCTGGTACCTCTGCTGTTGTAGTTAAATCGAGCTAATTGCGCCACACTTACGTGACGACGTATCAGGTAACTACTAAAACCAATATTTACATAGTCAGCAAAGTTATCGGTATCCATCACAAAGTGTATAGTTTTTGAATGGCTAAGGTACAGTAGAGGTCATAGATCATTAACATGTTTAATTTAACATAGTGTTACAACTTGTTGGCTGGATAATTCTCCTCTATACACCTGATAAAGGTTGTGAGTGCAGCAACATAGCACACTTAGGCAAGACCTAATTTGCCATTATTTAAAGGAATAGTTTGAAGTCACTGCTTCCAGCCAAGAAAGAGTCCATTAAATTACATTTACGATTAGGGGCCAAATCTACAAAATGCTTGACAACGATAAGTTTTTATAATTACTTATGACCATATTTAGAGAGTGTAAGTCATTCACTCTATAAAACTAGTACACACTCCTCTCTTGAGCGTCTACCAATGGGTACTGTGCAAACCGTAATTTCTTTGTTTAAGTGATGTCTTTAAAACAAACTGGACAGAATGAAGGACATTCTTTTTGATTCCTCCTTGTAAGATTCATTCTGATTTTGTCATGTCATCTGATTTAATATAATCAAAAGAGCTTGTAGGTTACAGATAAAACGTTACCAATTTATATTCCATAGATGGAGGGTGGTCCTTGTTTTGGGGCAGGAGCATATCCTGGCGAGTTGTTTTTGTTTATATTTTTTTCCTTTGTTGACATAGCTAGAAAAAAAAACCTGCTCTGTCCGCAGGTCAGGTAGATTTTTTTTTTCCTCCCCCAGTTCTCCTTTTCCTGCACAAACAAACATTAAGTGCAAACGCACACACCCAACCACACGTACACACACGCTCATAATCTCTGCTTTGTCCTCGTTCCCTCCCTCTCTTTCCCCGTGTGTGAACGCTAACTCAGCAGACCTCAAGGCTACCAGGGAGTAAAGGCATTCTGGGTAATCCGGGGTGTGAGAAGGCACAGGGAAAGAAAGGGGTAATCAAAAACTCCTACAAAAATCACAGCTCGTACTTGATGTCGTGCGTCAACCAAAACCACATCCAGTTCGAAACATAAAAAATAGATTATCCATGGCTACATTCATGTGCTGAGACAAAACACAAAATATGGAACTGAAATGCTGCTTCCTGTTCCCTGTTGCTGAACGTTGCTGACTAGAAGATATGAGGTAGACTGAGGAAGGATGAGGGAATAGTGCGGGCGGTGAGGTGGAGGATGCCGGAGTGTCGTCAGTCTGCTTTTATCCCGGCACTGATTAAACCTTGTTCTTGTCTGACCTAAAAAGTCAGCTGGCGGAAGCTTCAGAGACAGAGGGTGAATTTCACCGGAGCTCTTTACACCCAGCCAGTGCCTTGAGAGAGGGAGCGACAGCGAGCGGGGAGATCAGAGAAACAGAACAGAAAGTGGGCCGATGTACACAGACACACGAGCGCTGGCTTCGTGCTCAATCTTCACACATTATCATATATATGGATGTACACCGTCCCACACTGCATGTTGTCTGCTCTGTATACCTAATGAGGATGTGGAAAAGGTTGGTGCTTGCTGGCAACGATGGGTTTAGGCAGTAGTACAATGCCACAGGAAGCAAACGTAAGCTGTGCTACCACCGCCCGTCTGGGACCAGCGCAACAAAAAACACAAGTTATCAAAATAAACCTGGACCAGCATTGCAGGGCAACTGCAGAAACAGGAAATATCCCACTGAGGGACAAACAGTAGGTTAGACATGGGGGAAGACCCCTCGATTGCTGTTTCAGTGGTGGTATGTTCAGGTAATGTTGCCACTGATTGAATAACAGTGGAACAGAATGTATTCATATCCTTTACCGGAAAAAAAAAACAAAAAACTCTGCAAATCCAAAAATGCTTTATTACAACTAACAGTCCCGCATTAAAAATGTCTCTTAGGTAAAAAGCACTTTAGGCATGAGAAACAAAATTAAATCAATGATACTGCAGGAAAAGAAGCCCGGGTCTTTCACTTATATATTATAATATTAGATCATTTTTACAGGATGTGAAGAAGTAGAAATTGATTGATATTTTATATTCTACTGGGTATTTTAATCTTTTACAGTGCAACATAATAAAATCATATTGTATCTGCAATGTAAGTAAGCTACCATCTAAGTGTAGGGGAGTAAAATATACAATATTATATATCTAATGTGTAGTGAGGGTAACAGAACTATAATATAGCTTGGAATGGAAATACTGAAGTAAAATGCCTTAAATTAGTACTTAAAGGTCATCAACTATCTGTATTGCAACCACCTGAAAACCCCTTGTCTCACCCTTGGTGACTGAGAAAATAAAACACACACAAAAGGTTTCGCTAAAGCAAATTTTCATTGGCATATAGTAAATAAAGATCCACCTCCTGTCACTGCACACAAATGGAGCCAGGACAGTCTTGCACTGGTAATGTCCTGCCGTCTGTGCGGTAGTGATGGGACGGTGGAGCCACGGAACCACCCAACCCAGTCCTGAAGAGGGCTCAGCCCGTTTTTGTAACGTCAAATATCGTAATTTTTTTTGGAGTGCTAATATCATCCATCTTTACAGTCAGTGCAAATGTTTGGTTATTCAGGGCTATAAAAACATATAACATAGTGGAAATTCCAGCCCATAAATCCCCTAAATTCTCCAAGTGGATCTTTAAACACCATGCTTGACCAAATGTCCTTTAGTCATTTGCCACTTCTGCTGTACAAAGATGAGTTGAGTGTTTGCAGCATGAGTTGTGATTTATGATGTGTTTCTTTTTGTGTATATGTTTGTGTCTTTATGTGCATGTTTGCATCACTCAGAGTGCTGCAGCAGCTCCAAGCCCGGTTCTTGGGAACCTTCCCCCAGGAGAGGGCATGCCAGTCGGACCAGTCCCCCCAGGATTCTTTCAGGTATGCATGCATACACACACGTACACAGTACAGGAAGGTCTTCACACCAATAAAACTTTTATTACTGTATTATGAACTATTTAAGAAATCTAGCATTGTGAATCTCCTGTGAGAAAGCTTGATTTTGAGAGTCTTCAACTGAAGAAAGTCTCACTCCTGCTTTTCAGGCCTCCCTCTAAAGCCCTTTTTTGAAGAGCCTGGGTAGGCAGATGTGAAATTGTTTCTGTTTGTTTTTGTCAGAGAATGTGTTTCATTGATTGCTGTCAGGATGTTAGGAAATTTTTCTACATATGTGAGAAGAAATGCTTTAAATTGTGTACCGTATTTGTATAATCCACATTGTGTGTGGGGGAGCCACTGTGTGTGTCTAAAAACAGCGAGAAAAAGACTCTAAAAGTACAAAATCATTTTCTCACACACAAAAAGTCACAGATGCAACTTCGTTCCAGATCTTCTCTATCAGAAGGACTTCACTGATGAACCGCCCTCATCAGTCAAACTCATATTCCCGCATCCGACACACGGATCAATAGCCTCCATAGGCATTTCTCAGCTCTGCTTTCAAAAAACTCAAACTTTACACTCAAACACCCTTTTCCATCTCTCTCTGAGAATCGGTTTTCCTTTGAACACTTTGAGGATCTCTTAAAGAAGCGCAACAATTACTAGATTGCCATTTGTTCGTTCACGTTCCATATGGATCAGGGAATATCACATAATGCACAGCTGAATTATGTGAATAACTGAATTTTACTGGCATAAATGCACATCACAAATGATAAAGCCCACACTTTTAATAATATACTGTATCTGTATTTACTGTATTCATCATTCATTCGTTTATCTGTTTAATAAATCAGTGATTGTTTTTTTTCTCCATTTAGTCACTATTTTTAAATCATTAAGCCATAATATTCAAATAGAAGTAAAATACCTTAGCTGTTTTCCTTTGATGACTTTGACGGTGCAGCTGGAAGATGAGAAGTGACTAAATTAAAGACAAGACCCTGATCAGAGCAAGTGGACTGTTGCTCTCTAGTGGCCACCTGGTGTACTGCATCTCTGTCCGCAGCGTCAGCAGTTCAACAGCCTTTGCTTCTGTCTGTGGTGAGGACAAGTAAAAACCCACTAACAGCTGTGAATGAGCTTCTCACACATGCTCACATCGTTACTGAAGGAAACCTCATCCTTTACTCACAGTCTTTTTCCAAAAATCCAATCCAGTGAAAACGTGGCCGGCCTCTTAACTCCTGCCACTGCGGCTGTCATGGAATGATTGAAAAATGACACCGAAACTAACAAAAGACACACACACACACACACACACACACAGTCACTGAAGTTGGTTTTCTGTCGAAAGAAAAACTTGCCGCTAAACCATCTAAATATGTATGTAATTTAGCAATATTGATGAAGCTTGTTTTAAGACTCGTTATTCTCATTGGTGCACATATTTAAAAATCCTGACTAGTTCACCTTCATTCATGTGTTTTTTTTCTTTTTTGTTGTTTTTCTTTTTTAGCCATTTATGTCAACTCGATACCCTGGAGGTCCAAGACCCATCAGATTACCTAATCAGGTGAGAGCCACAAGGACACCGGCAGGCACCGGACAGAACTTTGGTCAGTGGGCAGTATCTGTCTGACACAGATAATAAAACCAAATGGTGGATCTTCTTCCCTCTCTAGGGTCTTGGAGGAGTTCCAGGAAGCCAGCCCATGTTACCCAGTGGAATGGACCCAACAAGACAGCAAGGTAAACAGTCATGTTATTATGGCACATACGTTCAGTCAGTACCAAGTTTATTCAAGAATTACATTATTGTAATTTCCTCTTTTGATTCCTCTTTTGATTTGAGTTAAAAATTATGTCCTGTCATCGCCAAACTGTTGTCAACAGGCTTGCAATGACATGCTCAATGCTGCTGATGTTACTTTAGTATCATGTAGCATATAAATGTAGAAATATCATAAAACTCTAAGTATAACTGATGATGGGAATGTCTTGCAGCCACAGTATTTTTGGTCACAAGGAAAGTACTAGAAAGGCTCAAATTTTCCTGACAATGGCACTACATTAAACGTCAAGAATCACCAAAGTTCAAGTGGTCCTGTTGGATACTAAAGTGTTGAGACCTTTAATGCAGTGCACTCACTATCAAGAGTGCACTGCATTAAAGGTCATTCAGACTCCTCCTCTGGGGGCCGGGATATCCGTGCTAGAATATATGTTAATCCATCCCGACAGGGGTAATACTTCCTTACATTATACTTCCTAAGAACTATAATGTAAGCCTAATTGTGACAGTAGAGGAATGGTCAGAAGATTACTGAAGTCAGATTTATTCTTCGAGTACCACAGTATGGAAATCCTAAAGTGTGGAGCAGCTTGCCATCCACACTGCTAGCCTGGCTAAAAATCACTCTTTTCAAATGGCCGATGTGTATCTGTGTCTGAGACGAATGCATTTTTTCAAATCTGGAGAGTCCCATCAGAAATATTGGAAGCTAGAGGTTTTATATGCCGTTTTTTTTTTGGGGTTTTTTTTTGATGAGATGTAAAGAATAAGATACACTCGCCAAGACCGTCAAAATGAAGGAACATGTCACCCAGTGCTATAGTTTGGCTGTTTTATCTGCATTTTGTATGACAATTCATTCAAGTATAAGCTTCACAAACAGTTTTAGCATGATACATTTTTTTATGACTTTCCATGGATTGACCAAGGCTGACTGACCAAAAAGACACAAAATTAGATGGCTCTGTTTAGTTTGACTACTTTTTTGGTGTCGCAGGACATCCAAATATGGGAGGACCAATGCAGCGGATGACTCCACCCAGAGGCATGGTACCACTGGGGCCGCAGGTAGGAGACCAGGTGATCTGTGGGGTTGGTTATAAAATGTTGATTCTGATAGTTCCATACTTGGACATGCAACTCGAGGCATTTTGGTGTCTTTCTTTTAGAACTACGGAGGTGGGATGAGACCACCACTAAATGCTCTGGTTGGTCCTGGGATGCCTGGAATGAACATGTGAGTAGTGAGACGTGCGGTGTCAATGACTGCCGCTCACAGTGCTTACAGTGTAACTGCGACTCCAAAAATGTTTCTGAATGCCGTGTAAAACAGAGACGCTTTGCATCAGCCATGTGTATCACAAAGTGAACGTGAATGACTCTTTCAAACCCAAACCTTCACACCGTAACTAGTTTACCTGTTTACCTGTTTACCCTGTCCCAGTCTTTTGCTGACCCTGGCTCAACTTGTTTGAAGCATGCTGCCAGCATCAAAATTAAGAATAACAACATTTAGTTGTATTTACAAGAATCTTTCGTACTGTTTGAATCATGTATGTGTCAAGCAAGAATTGGCAAATCCTAATATCCAATTTTTTTGATTCACACAACATCCTATTTTATTTATTTGTTCTTTTAAATCAGGGTTTTTGATGCAATCAGCCGTATCTTCCATGGAGGGTTTAATTGCTTGTTTACTCTATGTTCTTGGTAATTAGATGTCTGGAAGCAGCTGCAGAAGCCAGCTCTCCTCTATTTTGTCTTCTTTTTGTTGTCACTTGTTGTTCCCATCTCTCCTCTCGGGCAACAGAAGAGCTTGTTGTTGCCAACTCAGATGAATTGGAAGCAAAGAAACTTGCCAAAAGCAGAAAGAAAGTGTAAATGTCTGCTTGTCTGTGTGTTCCAGGGGACCCGGTGGGGGCAGACCCTGGCCAAATCCTCCAAACTCCAATTCAGTAAGTGCTGTAACAAAGGCACCCAGCAGAACAGTTCAACAATTATTCAGCTCGCTTCATGATTTCCCTCTGTGTCCCTGCAGACCCCTTACTCTTCGGCATCTCCAGGAAGTTATGTGGTATGTATTGTATGTTTGATTTTTTTTTAAACTTTTTAAACAGAATTAATCTTATGTAAACCTTTACTCTAATTTCAGGGACCTCAAGGAGGAGGGGGGCCACCTGGGACCCCAATAATGCCAAGTCCAGCAGGTAAGCTCTGCATGTGCATGCGTTAATGCATGGCTGCATATGTTTATGCTGTTTAATGTTCTTATTGCTTCTCCATTTCATGTATCAGATTCAACAAACTCTGGTGACAACATGTACACTATGATAAACACAGTCCCCCCGGGCGGAAACCGACCAAATGTGAGATATTTTTTCCGTCTGCATGTGACTCTGTCTGTTTCTACGGAGTGTGCAAGTGTCTATAATAGCTCTCTGATGTGAAAAATAGTATTGTTTTACCTTGTACGGCTGTTGTTACAGGTATATTATTGTCTCCTTTGCGTGTTCCCTTCAGTTCCCTATGGGTGCAGGCGGTGATGGTCCATTAGGAGGAATGGCTGGAATGGAGCCCCATCACATGAATGGATCATTAGGTACGGGATGTAGCCTGCACTGTACATGCTGCATTGACACAAAATCTCTGCTTATGCGTTTCATTTTGCTTGCCTATTAATTTAAGCAAAACAGGCACTGACGCGATTTTGTGTAATTACTTCTTTACCCTCTCTCAGGGTCCGGTGATATGGACAGTCTCCCCAAGGTGAGAGAAGTTATGTGCGGACACTTGCTTGTAATTAATGCAAAGCATTTGAGTTGACTTTGTGGTAATGTGTGTATTACATATTTACAGAATTCTCCTGGTAACCTGAGTATGAGTAACCAGCCCGGGACCCCCAGGGAGGATGGAGAGATGGGAGGAAACTTCCTAAACCCTTTTCAGAATGAAAGTGTAAGTCATTTCTCATTTCCTCTATGTGATTATACTCTATACCAAAACTATGAAGATATGCATGTGTTCAAGGTTAGATATGAGTTCACTACTATTTTCCTTCTGTCTTCCAGAAAATTGACCGCAAACTCAAATCTGTAAAATAAAGATGACATGTTTATTGTTTAATGTTTATTATTGAGTGCGACAGACGTCTTTACATCCTGTGCCAGGCTAGAAGGCCAAGCTAAGCTAAGCTAAGCTAATCTCGCTATACCTTCATACTCAAACAGAAATCAAAAGCAGCAGGTGTTTCTCACAATGTGGAACGATCCTCCGTGTATTGAGTTCACTTCCCGCGCCAACATGTATTAAGATAACTGGATTTTTTGGAAGGATTTATTATTCAGGGTACTTTGTAACAGTGAAAAAATGCTTTTCTGTCTTACACAAACTCTCGGGGCTTTGTTTGATGGCATTAGATGGCCAGATTTAATATGCTTTGGTATTCTCTTAAAATGTGAACTGCTATATATCTTTGATATGTTTGTGTTTATGGTCCCTCTAGTTATCTGGTATTACATAAACCATCTTTTCATTCTCAGTATATTTTACAGTTACGTAGCTCAGTGCACATTTCAGGTTGATTCTACTCTGCCTCTGGTCTGATAGGAATCAACCAGTTTCAATGCCTGATAGATTTCAACCACATCTGATCCAGGAGAAAATAAACTTTTTTTTCACATGTACATTCATATTTCGCTCCATTTTGTCTTGGCAGTATTCTCCAAACATGACAATGAGCGTGTGAGGGCTCCTGAAGGACGTCTGGTCGGTAGTCTGGTCTGGTCCTCAGTAAGCTGGGGTGGATCGGTGAACAGCAGAGACAGGATGTGATGTCATTTGGGGCAGTGACTCTTCCGCCACCGCCGCCACCTGCCAAGTCAGGACAGTTGGCCCCCCCACCTTTCTACTACTCCCCCTCCATAGTCTCTGTCCACGTCTCTTCTGTCCAGTTTCTTCTCCCATTCTGAGTGGTGACTGCTACATTCATCAGTTCTTCCTTTACCACGATGAGACTGTACAAAGGAACCAAACTGAAACGACCCTGAAGAGAACATCTTTGTATATTTGCATACAGTGTGTATGAGACACACACACACACACACACACTCCAATCACAGGCAAATGTCTGCCTTTTGCATCATATCATACCAAAACACACCCAAAAACAAAAAGGTAGAATCTTGTGTGTCCTAAGGTTTAAATGTCAGGTTTGATTGGTGATGAAATTAGATCTAACGGGACATCAGGTGGAACATCTTTTGTCTTTCTTGGCCATTTACTTTGTCATTGCAAGAGAATTCAACAGACATCACAGAGATATTTCATCAAGCCTAACCAACATTATGTTTCATGTTTTATACTATGCATCCAAATGTTCTTTTTTCATTCCCATCATTGTCAAATTCAACCACAAATTTGCAACGCGATCCTTTACGTCTGCCTCGGCTGCGTTATGTTTGCCTGATGAAGATAATGAGCTGCAGATCAGGGGGAGCTCAGACCTCATTCATAACTTCAGTGCGACATAAAAATCGACGTGTGTATTTTACAGTTAATATTAATGGCGTTTGAGACATAAACAGATTTGTTCAGGAATTAATGGTGTAGTGTCAAGGTTTTAGTGGCATACAGCAGCAAGGCCAATAAGCCCTGCTTTTATCCCGTTCTTTAGAAGCAAAATATGTGAAAGCTCTTCTCTACGGCCATTGTTTAATTTGGCCCTTTTGTGCTACTGTAGAAAAATGTGACACGATGGACTTGATAAACCAGCTCCCTATGTAGACATAAAAAGCTCATTCAAAGGTAAAAAAAACAAAAAAAACAAAAACCCACAGTGATTCTTAATGCTGTGTGATTGTAGTTTCATAAAAGCATAATTACAATTATTATTTTGTGTTTATGCCAATAGATGCCGCTAAGTCCTTCAGACTGGACCATAAACACGAGGTTATGAAACTTTGGTTGAACATTAGCCACTCATGCAGCAAGTCACAATTAAAGGATAGAGATAAATGCTGCAACACACACTGAGTGACTTTGGCTCCATATAGATTTATATCAACCTAAAGTTTGCCAAATTACAGAAGAAATAGCAAACTCGAGCTACTGGTCACACCAGACCAAGAAATAATGTTTTGTATTTTATTTTAGAAGTAACATGTTACGCTTGAAATAATATCATGTCAGTCACTGTGTTAACTGTAAAATAAATGAGGAAAGCTGTGAGGACAGAAGTGGTCAACAGGAGTTTTTTCACCAGAGATGCATCTTTCTTTGTTCAGCCATAAAGCCCCATTACGAGTAATGTCCCAAGACTCCTTGTGGAGGATTTTACACTGTGTTGACTGCACAATACAGGTTAAAGTTTTAGTGGGGTTTTTGTTGTTTTTTTTCAACATGACTGTGTTAGCTAAAGAGATGGGGCCTTGACATTTAGCCATATTATTTGATGGCTTTGTTTGCTGAGGCCTTTGTCAATTCTACTTCTTTCAACCTTTGTCCAAAGGATTTATCGATTTTGGAGTTGGATGGCCTGAATTCTTTGGAAACCAAATTGAGAGAAATAAAGAAAGATGACATGTACAGACAGTTTGCAAATAAACTGCAAGACACAAGATAAAAGTGTCACTTTTTGTCACTCATATTTTATTGCCATCCGGGTAAACTGTGATTTTGGTGTGAAAGGTTGGTTGGTACAGAAAGCTGAAAAAAAAAAAAAAAAGACTCGTTTTTAATCAATGTTTTAAACTTTTTCACTGCCCAAGATGTGTTATCATCATGTAAAAGAGGTTGGTATACCTGTGAAAATTCTCCTGCAAAGTGTACAGCTCACAAATGTAGCTCCTCTGTCTTGTATGTGTATTTGATATTATTATTATTTAAAGAAAACCTGAGAGCATTATTGTAAAAGGGAGGGATGGACTGATGATGCACCATCACAACTGAACAGAGATATTTTATTTAGATTTTTTTTCTTCTAGATTGAAGCCATAAGTGGGAGTACAAGAAGATGCATTTGTAAATTAGGTCATGTTTTCTGTTTGGTGGGACTCCATTTGTGATGTGTTGATTTTCTCTTTTTTATTCTTGTATTATGTTTTTGTAAATACACAGAGAAGAATTTCATGGGTTTTGAATATGCTAGTATAAAGCTTCTCTTCCCTTAGTTAAAAGTGTCAGCTCTTGTCATTCCTGAGCGCTGTGTGTGCGCGCACATGCGTACAGTCACTTCAGGGTGGATTTGAATGCTTGTAGGCAATTTGATTTCAATATTACAGGTCATGTCCTTCAGAGTCTTATGTGCACGGCTCCATCTCATATTTGACATTTGGGAACAAGGACTGACTGTGACAACGCCAAAGTCAGTTCTTGCAATTGTCCTTAATTTTTTGGCAGTGCCAGATTACTGGCACTGTCATGGCTGCCGCCCACTCTGTGAACAGCAGTTTAGAGAGCTGGGCTTGTGGCCAGAAGGTCTCCAGGAGTATCTCAGGCCTCAGGGTAGGTAAAGTGAATGTGATCTATCCTGGTTCCTCCTGCTACCGTTTGATCAGTTTTGTTGGGGAAAGTCCACTCAGTTTCCAGTCTTTGTGCAAAGCTAAGATGCCTGTTTTAAGATGTGACAAGCTTTATCCATACCCAAGAAGGACTCTTTGGTGATACAGCGGTGCAAGGACAAAATTTAGTGAAAATTAAAGAAGGGAATAAAGGGAATAAAATTTAAGCTATACAAGAACAATTTGACTCCAAAATTACAGGCAATAGCAGTACCTAATAATACCCCAACTACAGTGGTACCTGATCTATTCGATCTGATGATCTCAAACAAATGTGGAGCAAGTGAACAAGTCAGAATGTCCAGAGTTTTGTGGAAAATTTTTCAGGAAGATGCCAACTTCCTGGAGCCCAACATTTATTGCCGATAGACTTGTTGCTGGAGCATAAATCGCAGTGTAGTACCAGATTGTTCACTCCTTAAACTGTGGCTGGGAACCAGTTCGGGACAACAGGAAGATAAAAGTTTGGCCAGCCTCCGAGGTCCACTCATAATGAAAGAGCCCACTGGTCTGTAGTTATAATGAAGCTGACACATAATTCCACCCAGCATCAGAGTCACACAAATCTAAAGCAGAGATTTCAGGAATGTTTGATGATTGCTGCTTCTGTGAACAGTCGACACTGTGATCTTTATTTATTCCATCTGCAAAAAAATTTGTTGTAAATACTCCTGGTAGATTATACATGTAAACCTCCAAAACTGACATCTTTGCATGTTGCATGAGAGCGTCTGGCTCCCACATTTCCTCGGACACAACACGCAGAGAGCAGAGTGAGACGGCATTTAACCACAGAAAGAATAATTCATCCGCAGAAAGCAGTTGGAAGAAACCTTTCGCAGGAGCACAAAGAAAACCTCAGTGATTCTTCTGTATCACAACACCATGTAGCAGCCAAAACCACAATTTCTTACACACATAAACGTTTAACAAATCTGGAGTCTGTCTTCTGCATCATGGAACCAAACAGATAAGTAAACTTTGGTCTCTGCAATTTTGAATCCTTTATCACACAATTGTTCACTCTCACACACACAAATGCTGTAGTTCACCCACCTGTCATCACCCCTCCCCCACCCAAAACTCTCTCCCCCCTCCCCTATATTACCATGACATCCCCTGTCAGTCCTCACAGTGGCTCTCCTGCAGAAGCGGCGTTGTCCTGTACTTGCTGTCTAATCATGTCTGTTCAGTTTTGTTTAGTTCTGCTGGCTCTCTCCTCTCTGACTGCGGCATCTGATCCCGACTGTGATAAGCTGCTTAAACCTCTGGAGGACCAAAACCTGGTACGTTGCCCTGAGCTTTGACATTCAGAACACTGTACTGTACGTAAGCAACACTGGTGGCAGAAGTAGGATTGAGATATCATTGTTAAGTAATGCAACTCAAGAAAAAAAAAAAGTTTTTCGTTTAAGTGTTTTGAAAATCAAACTGACAAAGAAAAACAAAAAAAAGGCCTGTAAAATTGAAGGTTGGCTTTTGCATTGATGCCAGTGTGTTGCAGTAAACCTAAGATCAACTTATAATTTCAAAATGTTTGAATTTCTGAAAACCATTTCAATACACCAACAAGGAAAAAAAATCAGGTGGCATAAAGTTCATTTTAAAATGTACATTAAAAACAGCCTGATGCTTTCCTAGTATTCATCATTCTTGTTAGTTATTCATTTATTTATTCATTGCGACAACTGAGTTTCTGTGTCTAGGTTTTGGGAAAATGGATATTCCTTGCTGGATCATCAGACAACAAGGAGACCCTGGGGGAACTTCAAAGTATCAACAGCTCCTGGATCGAAATCTCACTCATGGCTGGTAGCGACGAGATGACCCTTCGCTGGGGGGATAAAATGTAACTGCTTCAAATGTAACTCTAAATGCCAGAACTTTCAAGGCAGT
The DNA here is from genome assembly GCA_001698575.1 of Mola mola. Taxonomy (NCBI): domain Eukaryota; kingdom Metazoa; phylum Chordata; class Actinopteri; order Tetraodontiformes; family Molidae; genus Mola; species Mola mola. The sequence goes on along the minus strand of KV751322.1, from coordinate 11,406,036 downwards.
GCAAAAGGTCCCTGCAGAGACTTTAATGTGCTTTATATGTTTCTGTCTGCTAAAAAAGGGATGGAAAATGTCATTATGGGGGCATAAATTTCACCTTCTCTGCAAACGCCACCGCAGTGACATGTACGTAGGTTTATTATGATATATATGATTCCATTCAGTTTAGCATGCAATTAGAAGTGATCCAAGCGCTAAACAATATGTTAATCTTATAATAGTTACCTTCAACTCCACCACACATGAGCATGTTGGGATGTACCTGGTTACCTGCCCTGACTGCATAGTCTGGATGGACACTTTTGTGACGGAGGGCATAAAGGGCGAAACCAGAAGAGGCAGAAACCTGTACCTCTTCAGTGAGTGCACGCTGATATGTAAAAAGCAAACAAAAAGAAAGGAAAAAAAGATGGTTTCACATTTACATGGATTTCTCGCTCCTCCTCTCTGTCTTGCAGCAAAGAATGGGACTTTGGATGACTCTCACCTGGAAGCTTTCAAGAAACAGGCCGGGTGCCTCAGCTTCCCCACTGATTTCCACTTTGGTGGAACCACAGGTGAGATTCTGTGGTGTCTCTCTGCCTTCGTCACAACAGTCACACTGTGTGTAACGTGATTTCCTGCCTTTCTTTCAGACTTGTGCCCTGATACCACAGCTGCAACAGAAAAGGAACAATAAATACAACACACACTGAATGGATTGTGCTCACCTGTGCCTCACATCTACAGAATACAGATGCATTATTCACATTTTTATTCAAGTGTGCCTGTGTGTATCATAAATGCCTTGTGTTCGTCATCATTTGAGGTGTTTAGCTTTTTCTAGTTTTGTGAAAACATACTTACCTGTCGATGTTAGTCATACCACTTGATATTTTCAGAATCTTTGCCAACTGAACACTGATGACACATTTCACTTTTACCGTCAAATTCCAAAATCATGGTGTATGTCCTTTAAAAGCCTCTTTGTGTTATTCATGTAAAGGTCAACAAATGGCAACATTAAATGTTTGCATTTGTCTATTATACATAAATGCATTCCTTTTGCACTCTTTGGGTCTTGGCATTGATTGTTGCATACATTGTTGGCACTACTAACATTCGGGGATTTAAAAAAAATAAATAAATGAACTGTTGAAAGCAGGCTGCAACAAAGTTTCTCTGCCCCTTAATTGGACTGTGGACAGGCTGGCTGCTTTAATGCATACTCTCATTCTGTCTCAACAACAGGTTTTTTTTTTTTGTTTTCTTCTACTGTCAGAGGGCCTCTTGAAGGATGGAGATAATAGTTTTAAAAGGCCGTGAGAAGTTGACATGAAAGTGGTGAAAGGTTTCTCTCACTTAATCATGTGTCCAAAATACATTTTAGGGTAAAAAAATTTTAAATGTTGAACATATTTAACATATTTGACCGAACGGACTTCATATGGGGCAATAAAACACTATCCAAATTTTAAACATTAATTACTCCAAATATTGATTAATAAGGTGAATAGTTCCTTTTCACCCTGATTTCTTTTGGTGGTGGACCTCAAATAAGGATTTTTCAGAGGAGCAGACGTCTGTTCTACAACGCTCCACAAGTTCCATTAAGTTCCATCCTGGTTTCTTTGTGTGAGCTGGCTCGACAAACTCTAATATCCAGTCAGAGATTATGAGGCCCACAAAGGTGCAAAGGTTTCAGGGTCTGTACAAATTTCCATTAAAAGGGGTGTTTTGTGCATCATTTGACTTCTGCAAAAAATGACGGACCACATGCTGCCTACTTCAGTCAAGATGAAAAGGTTGTGATAAATAATAAAAATATATAAGGAACTATTCACCTTATGTCAGAGTGAAAAGCGGTCAAAAAGTCATATTGTGGTCTAACTGCACATTATAGAGCTCTTAAACATTAGATTTAGTACAACAAATCTAAACATTTTACTCCATTTAGTTCCTACACTGTCCCTGAAGGAAACGTCTCAAGTTTTAGACAAATCAGAATCAAATAATTTTGATTTTTAATCCAAAGCTCTGAAAATGACCTCCTCCAAACCAAGTTATGTGTTCATTATCAGTTACCATGGTGAGCCAAATGTGTGACCTCTGGCTTTAGACTCAATGTGCTTCGCCTACGCACAAGTCTCGCTTTGTAGTACGGTCCTTTGATAAGCTGACACTGAATGTGTTTGCCAAGCACAAGTCCCTGAACGTATGAGTGGCGATTTATCCCCTACAACAACAGAAATATAAATGGCATCTCTGTTTCCCTGGAAAATAATGGAGGCAGTGCATGCAGTTGTCCTGAGGAACAGCTATTATGTGATTCTGTAAGGGGTCCTTTCAGGCGCAGCCAGAAGGCTGTTATGTAACAGGATAAATAGGACACTGTCCCTTGCTGACTGGATGTGAAAAGTGTGGACTGTGATTCACACAGTCACACAGTGAAAGCTTGCCTCGTTGGAATCTGATTTTTTTGTTGTTTTTTGTTTTTAAACATCACCGGATGACAACAACAAGGTTGTTGTCAAAACATGAAAATTGAAAATAGTATAATATTCTATAATCCTAATAAGAGGACGAAAACATTAACATTTTTGTTTTTGAAATGACCTGGGTAGGATTGATTTGCACCTGAAATGACTTTTGTATAATTGGCATGATCGAATATATATCCTCTATCACACAGTCTGTCCATGCAAGCACAGTCAAACTTTGTATGAAGCCATCATGTAGATTTCACTAAGTATTCGCACCTTTCATTTAGTTTTTCATCACATAACACAGAAATTGGAGTTTTTATTCCACACAACATCAGTTGATGTCGTCACCATTATTGTTTCAGCGCAATCTCTGGGAGAACCAGGACCTATAAGGCTTGGGTAAAGGTTAGGGGGGTCTGATGCTAAAAATGAGGCAAAGGGACATGCAGTGAACCGGTGATGGTCTACATTCAGTCCTCACAAGCATAGAAGTGCAAGTATGCGTTTGTGTGGCGCAGCCCATGGTTACACAACACCTCCCCCGGCCCCCTCGGAGGAGGCTCTGCCTGGCAGGATCCCTGACATTAGTGTTTTTCTCCGGCTGCCTGCTGTCTGGAGTCATGGCTGCACAGCTGGTCGCTGCTCTGCTGGCTCTCGCCTCCCTGTGTGCCGCATCTGAACCCGACTGCAAAGAGCTGGTCAAGCCCCTGGTGCTGGACAGCCACAGCCCTGTGAGTATTAGTGTTCATTCGGTGTGAGCAGGTTGTGTGTTATTTAGAAACTTTTTTCTATTATTCATTTCAATGTTATATTTTCTTTATCTAGGAGCATTAAATAAACCCAATTTGTTTTATAATAAATGTTAGGATTATCTGATTTTATAATAATCATTGTTGCATTATGCATGAATTGCCCTTTACGTGTGTTAAAATCATCTTAAGTAAACAATCTATCTACTCAAAATTGGCCCGACTAACATAAATTAGTGGCCGAGACGTGTGGATGAGCAGTGTGGATATTTTGAACCTGTGCTGTTGGCAGATCTATGGGAAGTGGGTGCTCCATGTGGGCTCGTGGGACAAGCCCGGCCTGAAGAGCGACCTGGTGTCTGTGAACAGCTCCTGGGTGGACCTGTCTGCCTCCTCGGACAACACAGTCATTACCCTCTACTGGGCCGACCGCCTGTGCGCACGCTGTTTGTTGCAGATGATCAGTTATTGTTTCAGTCCACATTCTCTCACTTACAAATGATGGGGCTGTCTGGCTGTGAGAGTCAAGTGTGTGTTGATTGAGGTTGATGCAGGTTGTTGCTCCGTTCCTTCTCATTACAGAAATGGAGATAAATGCCTGCAGGGGATTGCCAATGCCACTGTGTCGGGAACGACCAGTCACACCACTTGTATGTATTCTGTGATGTTCCCAGTGTTTGTGTGTTGTTTATATACCTTGAAAAGTCTTTTTTATGCTATTTGTTCTACTGTGTGTGCAGTCAAAGTGTGGGTGGATTTCATAAGAGAAGTCGCACAAGGCTCCAAATACAGTATAAATAGCAGATAGAATGTGTTTAATCTATGAAGCCTTTTAATATTGCTATTTTTATATAACGTATTTAATGTTCACTATTTATATGTATGGAATTTCAAAAATCTTTTCCACTGAGGGTTCATTCATGTGGAAGCTTTCCGTTTCCTGATGTTTCACAGTTAATATCAATGGTCACACCTCATACCATGAAGGGAAGTACTACGAGACCTGCTCCACCTGTCTGCTGTCCGAAGACACCACCCTGCTCCCTGGCGTCAAGTCAAAGGGACGATACCTTTTCCTCTTTAGTAAGGCTTCTCTCTTTCCTCAACTGCGGATTTAGTGAAAATGCAGTTTCTGTCTCTCTCTAGCCGCTTCTTTTTCTCACCACCCCAACCCCCCTCTCCTGTTTCATGGTTGCCCTTTCGAAGCACGAACCGGCGCACTGGAGCCATCCGAGTTAGAGACCTTCAAGAAGCAAGCTGAGTGTCTTAAATTCCCCCCAGAGTACCACTTCGGCAGCACGGGTCAGCCGTCACCTCAGCTCACTGTCCTCATCCGATGCATTCAGTTTTCATCACCAGGCTGGTTTTTTCACTGATAACCCTCTCGTATTTCAGATCTTTGTCCAGATGACAGGCAAACTGCTTCACCTGCTGCGGAGAACACAGAGAAGGATCAAACTGATGTTCAGCCCACAGCGAAGTAAAGCACAGCCCACAGGTCTAAATAGTGTTGTCTCTTGGTCTGTAAGTGTCACGGTAGATCTGCAGTCTTATTGATGCTCTGCTGAGCTCTCTGACCTTTCATGACGTAGTTTAGGAAATGTGAAATCTAAATAGCATATGGAGTATTCTAACAGTACTAGAGGCTGAAAAAAATCCCTGAAATGTCTCCTTTAAATCAACTTTTCTAAAATGGTTGCATATGTACACTGGTTGTATGGGGTCAATAAAACACATTTTAAACCCCATTTTTATTGCATTTCTGTAATTTATTTCTACTCTTTGCAAAAGAAGATGCCAGAAATGCTGCTGACCCGTGTGGCAATATTAAACACTTCATCCCAGGCTACTACAGCTCTTCTCAAACGCCCAGGCGCCTTCAACCAAAGGCGGTTGCTGGGTGACATTGAGTCCACACAGACTCGCAGGGAAGTGACCTTCGCTCAGCTGAAAGAAAAGCTCTTCCAGTTTCTTTTAAAATGACTCAACAGCCCCAGACAAGTGGTGGCTCTGTGCCCGAGTTCATTTTGGGGCAACGCAGCAGTTGAGCTGGCCATTCAATGCTGGGCAAAAGAAAACTGCATGGTCATTAAAAATCTGTAATTTGACAATCTGAGCATGTAGGAACCTGCTCCTCCCCTCATATTAGCACTTGCACACCACTTTTTTTTTTTTTTTTTTTTTGGAAGCCCCAAAGGGGAAATGAATCAGCGCTGCCATCTCTCCCATATCAGTCCCATCGTCAGACCTCTGTGCAAACCATGGCTCTGCCTGTGGCTGTGTTTCTACTAGCTCTCGGCTCTTTCTGTGCTGCCACAGCTCCACACTGTCAGGATATAGTCACTCCTTTTATGCCTGAAGAATCCAAACTGGTAAGTGATTCTGTTTTTCACCCCATTGAAATCTGATTTGATTCATAAAACCGCATGTAATATTTTTGTTTGTAAAGGTGTTTGGAAAATGGGTGTATGTGATGGGAGCTGGTGACCCCAAGCCATATCACAAGGCACTGGAGTCCTTGAAAAGCTCCTGGATAGAGTTATCTCCCACTTCTGATACTCAGATCGTGACATTACGTTGGGGAGATCACTGCTTGTGAGTCTGGTGATTTGTCGTATTAAATGTTGGGCAGAATCATCCTTGAAAAGAGACTGAAGCACTATTTATACAATAAAAACCTTGTGTCAATGCATATTCTTGTTTCTCAGTAATCAGTGTATTTTAGGGGAGGTAAATGCAACGGTCTCTGGACTTGCTATCACATTTCGCAGTGAGTGAACAATCAGACAAGAGATATACATGAAATATATATCCACAGCAGCTTTTCACATAAATAACACTGTTGAAATAACGCGCCTGTCTGTCTGCTTTTAAAGAAAATCTGTCAGACCACAAAGGACATATTCTGCAGACATGTGCTGGCTGCCTACTGTGGACAGACTCCTTTCGAAATGGGGACGTCACTGGTAGATATATCATGCAGCTCAGTGAGTTTTGTCCTCCTCAGTTTAGATTAGGGTTTCAACTGGAATTACTCTTCATTTGGAAAAAAAAAAAAAAATCTCCCTTCTCTTTCAGCAAGGACAGGAAAAATTGATCCCAAAGATGTTGAAATTTTCAAGCAACAAGCCGAGTGTCTGAAATTCCCAGAGAACTTCCATTCCTACGATGGTAAAACAGGTCAGTGAGTCTGGAGCTCTAATCAAAACTGGAACAGCCAGTTCCTGAACATGGCAAGTTACACAGGTTCCCACAGGGCGGCGCTGTTGTACAGCGAAACGTTTATGGATTATATATGGATAATATAATAAAACTGACAACATATGCTCGGCCAGGAAGTGAAGGCAATATTCTAAATGTTACTTATTTTCATTTTTTCCTCTGACAGTTTCACTTTTTCATGTTTCCCTGTGTTTCAGAGCTGTGCCCTGATGACAAAGCGGGTACAGAGTAAGCAGCAGACGAATTGCTCCTGTAGGTCTATTGACCAAAAACATGAAGAACTGAGTAGCCATGTTTTGAATTATCCATGTCTTATTGTAGCATTAAATATTGTTTTGTTTATTTTACACACATTTTCATGCGTGTCAGCACATCAAATAATTAATGATTTTACTTTTACACACTTAGACTTAAATGTATTATGAAAATCAAGGCATCAAAACCACCATTTTTGCCATACAATGATGCAGTTACTACTTCAAATATAATGTTTTTCAGATTAAAAATTTATTATAATACAAGGAGTCTTTAATTACCATGATCCATTGAAGGCAAACAGAAATGTGAAGAAGTGCTTTTTGTTGCTGGCTGACAAATTAACTTTAGATCCACTTTTCACACATTGTCTACTGTTGACACCCAAGCATTTAAATGCACATTGTCCCTACAGTAGCACACTGTGTGTGGAAGCTGGAGTAGTATCTCAGAGGCTCCTTATGTCCATGTAGTTAAGCCGCCAGCTTGCTGTAATGACCACCCAGGCCGCTCTGTATGCTGTCCATCTTACATGACCTGGAGCTGTCTGTCCACCTGCTGGTCCTCGTACTCTCCATTCCTGATCTGGTCTCTGCGCGTCCCAGCCGCCTACATCTGAGCAGAGCCATCACCTGCTTCTGGCACTGAGAGGAGCCAAAGTAATAGAGCGCTGGATCCAGACAGCAGCTGACACTGCCCACGCACAGGGAGATCAGGTACGCCTCGTAGGAACCATCGCTGGACGTGTGCGACAGCTGAACATAGTGAACCATGAGGATGGTGTTGGTGGGGGTGAAGCAGACCACAAACACCAGCATCACGAGCAGAGCCATAACCACGGCTCGGTTCTTCCTGGAGCGGTTCTCCACATTGGCTGCTGCCAGAGTTTGAATTATTCGCAAGTAACAGACAACAGTGAAGATAAGAGGGATGAAAAAGAAGACAGCGGAGTATATGGGGAAGAAGTATCGATAGTAAGCTTGCAGGTGGTCCTCATCCTGCACATCGTGGCAGGTGGTGATGCCCAGGTCTGACAAATAGATGGTTTGCCCAGAGATCAGGAGAGGGGTCACTCCTCCGAGGGCCAGGAGCCACATGGCGACACACGCAGCTGAGGCTGTTTGCGAACTGCGCCACGCCAGCGACTTTATGGGGTAAACCACAGCCAGGAAACGGTCAATGCTGATACACATGATGAGCAGGACAGAGCAATACATGTTGCAGTAGAAAGCTGCTGTGACAACTCTGCACAGGAAGGAGCCAAAGATCCAGTTGTTGCCATGATAATGGTAGAAGACTCTGAAGGGAAGCAGGATGCCAAAGAGCAGGTCAGCACAGGCCAGGTTCAGCATGTAGATCACCGCCGGCTTTCTGGGACGGATGTGACACGCAAACATCAGCATGGCGACAAGATTGAGAGGCACGCTGATGATGAAGACGAGGGTGTAAACAGTCGGGATAAAGCTTGTAGCCAGACGACCCTGGAGAAAACCTTTAGTCTCCTCTGATACAACAAACTTCTTCTCAACATGAGTGTGTCGGCCACGGAGGCTTCTCACCGGCTCCTGTTCAAGCCCGGAGCCAGACTCCCCATCATCCTTTATGTCCAACTCAGACAGGTCGAAGTAGTCGATCGGCTCATCGGTGACCGTCACCGAGTGTCCAGAGAAAGTCCGCGGGAGCAGCACCGAACCTTTGAAGAGACAGGAAACACACGACTCACATCAGCGGCTTGACTGACTCCGGACACACGCGCGGCTCACTATTATCTACTTTGGTCTTTCTTAAAGAATTGGGTAAACATAATTTCAGAAACAAGAGAGAAACTGTTGACTCTTTACACAATTATCATGAAAGGGTGCAAACAGTCAAAGCATGGATTTATTGAATATTTGACATTTTATTTTAGGAAAAAGTTTTATCTAGATTCTTAAGACAGCAGATGGACATCCAGTAGGATCCATACAGTATATTCTATAATCCTCCATGACAGCAAAATTTACTTTAATATTCTAGAATGGGCAGCCTACTGTTAGTGTTAACATTAAAGTGTTTATTATTGATGGCTAAAGTTCTACAAAAAAATTATTTAGCCGTTTATAACCCATGAGAAACGCATCAAGTTCTGTATGCAAAAAATCCTAACGAGTATCTATTACTGCACATTTTTTGTTTTAATCACAAATATGTGGAGACATAACGGCAAGTTGAATGCAGTTTCAAAATAGTTTTAATTAAGGGAGTGATAAAAATGAACAGTAACCTATACTGCTTTTATAAACAATGTAGACAATAAAAACAGTTATCAACTATTAGAGTCCACAGTCATACAAAGATAAAAGTAAAGGTAACTTACCATTTTGGGAGTTGGGTGCTGAGCTGTGGATAGAAAACAAGAATAACAATGCGCCAGACAGGTGAATCATGGCTTTACTGTTTGTCCCTACGAGAGTGTTCAAATGATCTATTTGCCAGGAGAGTTACTCAAGTGTTTTTCTGCCAGCCTCAAGCACGCTATTTCAGTCCAGAGTGGATACTCCGCCTCACAGCACATCTCCTCCCCATTACAGATAGGTGACCTTGATCTGCAGCTGAAAACATCTTTCCTTAGAGTGGCAGATTTGAATAACATTTATAAAAAACTACTGTAGATATTTGGAATTTATTACTCACGTTACCCAAACATTAGGCTAGAAATCATTTATATGCTGAAAATACATATTAAAAACACATCAGTTGTATTGTAAAAAAAAAATTGCTTCATGTTTTAATTTATTCAAACACTTTAATTAAAAGGCACTGGTTATGCAGGCCAGCTGTTGCTCCATTTCTCAACTAGTACACAGTTCTGACATTTCCATTAAATCCTTTAAGTTGTTTCAGCATACAAAGTAATTAAAACTGTGTTTCCTAATAGCCTTTACAAACAAAACATGAATACTATTACAACTGAATTCTTAAAATACATTACATTTACAATCACCACATGGAAAGACAGAGAACAGATATTTAGTTGGACATTAACAACATTTCATTTTGGTGTGATTTGTTAAATTATCATTACATGCAGCAAAACCCTGTTGTATTACCATCTTGTATTGCTGCCTCAATCATTAATGTTTCAACGCTCTGTCAGAAGGCACGTCTGTTTCCTCCCACCAATTTCCCCCTTGTTCTTGACTTCCTCATTTTCGATATTAACTTTGGCTTTGTCAAACATCTTCATGACAGCCACACCTTCATACTGCAGCTGAAGAAGGTCCTGAGACAAAAATAAAAGGCGTAAATGAGAAAAACACACAAACAATGTCAACATTTCATTTGTCAAGTTAAGGTTTGCAAGGTTCATATACAACATCAATAATGACCTGTTTGTAGAGGAGTAAATTCTTTTAATGGATCCTGGTCATCAATTGATAGTTTCCAGTAACTGTATTACAAACTATTTGTGGCCATGAAGTTAAAGACAGCTAATTTTGTCCAGACTTTTTTCATACGTTATGTATTGTTTATCCAATATTTGTTCACACTTAAAACAAATACATACAAGTAATTCATTAAATGGTAAATGTCTTTACCGGAAAATATCTGCCTTGTTTCTATGACATTTCCTGCTACTAGTCTGATAGTGGGGGAAGAGGAAATTTAACATCTCTCATGAAGGTTTTGTGTCGACTCGTGAGCTGTTTGAATTCTGCCACACTTGGCTAATGCTTACCTGAAAATGAAGCTGTACTTTATCCATCTCAACTCCCAGAAACTTGGCCTTTACCTCAAAATCCCCAACTTCCTCAGTGGGTGAAATGTCAAACATGACATTCTTGAACCTGAATGTAACAACACAGCACTTGAAGACATACACGTAATCATTTTCAGGACATACATGAAGTAAATTATAGTGTTTGTGCGCATTCCCTCAATAAAGAACAGTTAAAAGAACTTGCATCATTTACTTTGTTCAACATTTCAATTTAAAAAACACAGTAAAGAGCATCACAATGGTTTAGAGAATACCAGCAGTTTTTCAGTGCGTGCTATATGCAGATCCAGAGCGGCACTTGCCAACTGCTGAACAACATCACTCAGTAGTGTTCTACACATTTAACGTGTTGAGCACAGCTACAGGGGTCATGTGAAGTTACTGCCAGTTAAAATCCCTGCATGTGCTGAGTCAAACCAAGGCAGCATGGAAAGGCCACAAGAGGGAGGATCTACTGGTATCAGGGTGTTTGGAATAGGCACTGAAAGAAGCGATGTACTGCTTGAGATTAAAAAAGAAAAAAAAAAAACTTGGTACCACAAATTAAAAATGACAGGGTCCAGGAGCCATTCTGCATCACCTTTACGTTAATAATTTAAGTACGTATACCCACTTCTCTAGCCACTTCTACACCACTGAAGACCAGCTGATAAAGATAGCACTCATTGTCCATATTTTTTCATACTTGCACTTTATAGATATTTGTTTTCTGTCTTGCTTGCGGTATGGCACTGTATGTAGCTCCCCTCAGCAGTGTTGACAAGTGATACACAATAATTTAAAATAATGGTGTTGGTGGCAGGGTTGGGTGGGGTATAGACCAAATTATCCCCACTGCGGTCAAAATTTCTCTGAGTGTCAAAGCCTTATACACTACAAGTGGTGTAGATGTTGATAGAAATCTAATATCTGACAGGCCGTTGACATTAGATACAAAATCTTTGGTGAACAACTCGACTCACTGGTTTGTCTGAAGTCCCTCTATCTCCAGGATGACTCCTTTCTCGTGCAGCTTTGCTCCAGTGTACTTCAGAGACTGTGGCTTCCACTTCTTACTGCCCCTATTGTCTCCTTTGCTGTCCAGTTTTATAGATCTGCAGGAATTCCTGAACGCCGAAAACATATGTAATACTATCTTAAAATCCTCATTCATCCTAACCATACACATCAACAAAAAATAGTAATCAAAATAGATATTCAACATACTACTACTCAATATGTGTGTGTAAGAAGTACGGGTAAAACTCACTTCCGGTTAAGGTTATCCAGGCAAGTCTTGATGTAGGCATCATAATAGTTCATTTGAACCTGGTAGAAGGCTGTTTTTGAGTTGAGTGCCGTCAGTGTTTGTTGGAGCTTTACAAGCTCAGCCTTCCTCCTCTGTCTATAGCGTCTTTGGTAGCGAATGTCCTGTTGATTACATGTTTACTTTATAAATTCAGAAGGCTGAAAAGACAAAACACTGGAGAGGCATGCATCGTCCTTTGTGAATGAGAAGCTGCTCATGTACCTTTGATATGTCATTGATGATGTCCTGGTATTTGTTACTAGCAGTAGTAATGCCAGCCTGCTCCAGGCTGCGGAGGTTCCTGAGGATCTTCCTCTTCTTCTGCTCGAGAGGCAGCTGGCTGTCCTCCAGTACGGTTGGGCTGCTCCTCAGACCCTCTGGTGTCTGAGCATCCTGAACTGCCTGGCGCTCTACAATCTTCTTATGCTCCGACTCCTTCAGGACCAAAGTCACATAAGATTTGTGAGATTTATTAGAAGTTGTAAAACATTTCAAATATTGGACACATAAAGAGGTTGTTTAGTGTACAGGTAGAAAAGTTTAATGACCTGTGGGGCAGAAGCTACGGTCTCGAGAATTTCAGGCAAGCTCTCTCCAGGCTGAATCCGAATCACATCCACAATAAGCTTTTTTGTCCTGAAATCCACACGCACACACAAAGATCATTCTTCCTTTCTGTTTTGCTTCAGCTTTAATGTCTAAACTAAAAAACGACAAATGAAGGTATTGTCATCTTTTCACAGAAAAACTTTCACTTTTATCATTTTAGAAAATGAGTTTTGTTACTACAAAGTACAACTTAATATCACATGTCACGGCATGATCGATTAATCACTCCACTCCTTCAATTAAAACCACAAAACAAATTCTATAGATATAAATCACAGATTTTTTACTTAATATCAAAAACGAGATTATGTGTGTTCTTCCGGTAACTATGTGTATGTTCGTTCTGTAGTGTGTTCCTGTAGCTAGTTGCCAAAGCCCTGGTAACATGTTCGGAACATATTACGCACTTACACCAAACTTAAATGACACATGCCCAATTTCAAAGTCGAGCCGCATTCACATTTATTGACTACCCAAAAATTGTATATCCCAAAAATAAAAATGAGACAAACTCTCCAATACAGTGGTGTATTACACTACATGTAAGAAACCGAGCTAAACGGATGCACGTTTAGAGATAAGATAACTCTGACCACCAACACCCCTTCCCTTTTAGGGCAGGAAACTGAGTGCTGAGTGAAAGCCACAAAGAAAACACACACTATGGCAAGACGGTTTATGTACAAAGTGTCATACAGCGTTCATAGCAATCCCAAACACAGTATTGAGTTCTTTTCAGTAATTCAGTGTATCTAAATACATATAAAATATTAGATTATAGTTGCATGTCCTAAGATAAAAACTTAAAAGAATCTTGGCGGATGATTGCAACATATTACATATGCTTGACTTTGCATGAAAACATTGCTTGCAGCATCCTCCAACAATAAACTTACTTTGTCAGTAGAGTCTTTAAGTCTTTGTCCTCTCCTTCCAGGAGCTCAAACTTGCTGGTTAGTGTGAGGGAGATTTCCGTCTTGGCCAGCTGGCTCAGAGCACTCTCTCTGTTCGGGTCATTGGGGTCTACTATTCCTTCACCTGAAATAAAGCAGCATGGCCTGTAAGATGCTAAATGCACGAGAGCCCACTTTTTATTAGTATAACTGTAAGTTTATCTGGCAATACCAAGCAACGCCTCTACATCAGGGACATCTCCCAGGTCCTGCAACAGCTCATGCAGCAAGTCATGTGGGTCAGGAGAAATGGCCTCCAGATGTTCCAAAAGCAACTGCACAAATGCAAATTAGCCCTTTATTAAAAACTGAAAAATACTAAGACACAATGAAAGAGCTATATGAAAATAATCCGGACAGAAAGAACAGGTAATACACTGAAAAAATGTATAGGTAAAATTACCTATCCTATAAATTTTTTCTCCCATCAACACCGTCTTGCCTTTCTCACACAGAGTAAACGGATAGGAAACGATTAAATTATCTTATGTACAAATTGAAGATTGAGAAAACAAAATGAATGTTGTCTCCGGTGTCCCTGTGTGGCGTAACACACAGATGATTTTAAACTACCAAAATTCTCACCACTATCCCCTTTTTCAGGGTAGTCTGGAAAAATAACGCAAAGAAATAGAATGATGATTAAAAGAAAGCAACAAGAGCCCATGATTTACTCTTATTAGGGGTCAACTTATGGCCACATTTTAGCCAGAAACTGTAGATCATGTCAGTGCTGAAATAAAATGAGGTTTTCAAGTAGTTAGCAGTTAATATTTTAACTGTTTAGAGTCGTCTTAAATGTTTTTACTATATTAAAATGAGAAATAAAACCAGTCGTAGAGACAATAAGAGCCTTCAAATCTTATACAAATAATACAGTAGAGTGAATGCAGTATCAGTAAAAACATGCAGCTGACTGAGAGCAGGATGAATCAGCAGGTGCACATGCACACGTGGTAAAACTGCATATTTTAGACTTGAATGACCCCCTGTGGTAAGTGGAAACAGGATGTAAACAATAAAATAGTCATTGTGCTTGAGTTTACCGTGTGGGTATTGATGATCTCTTCTATTGAGATGTAGATGATAGGCTTGCTCAGTGTCACCATGTCTGAGTATTCATCAATATTAAACTTCTCCTCAGGTTCAGGGACATCACATGCTGACTGGAAAAACGCCCTATAGTGGGAAGAATATCAGCAGTGTTTATCAGTCATTAACCTCTAAATACATACATAAATGCATCCAGCATTTGCATTCACAAGGAAAAAAACTGGCAAAACTAAGGGAAAAAAAAAATCCTCTTTATGTTTATGTTCAAACAGAGCAAATCACTCACACTGATTTGTTTGTGGGACATGAAACACACTTTGTGCGTATTCCCAGTAACAATCGGTGACACTTTGGCAAATTGAGGCAAAAAACTTCATACACACTGAGTTTGTACAGAACAGGTCTATTTGGCGTTTCATTGACACATCTTGTAAATGCAGAAACAGCACAAAACAGCTTCTCTCTTTATCAGAACTACCTCTGCTCAGCCTAACCTGACCTTAGAAGTGAAACGTGTTTATCTACAGGATACTTTTTTAAAACTCTTGAAAATGTTACTTAAAGGTCAAATCATTTTTACATGTGTAGGTTCATTTACGTCCAACAGCGCAAGAACCAATTTACCTCATATTTTCTCTTTTAATTATACTGTTAATCAAAAATTAACTCAAACTAAAAGCAAAATGTATAAAATTGCAGGGCTTTGCAAGACAAACCTTACCCATTCTCAGGAATACTGAGATAACAGTTAAACGGACAAATCAAATAACATTTATATGTGCAACGCAGCAAATTTTTCTGTCAATATGAACAAATTAATTCTTACCTAAATTTCTCATGTGTCTGAGAAATGTAGTTGTTCATTGGTGTCATATGAGCATTCTCGCCCTCAAACAGCTTATAAGAAGCAGCATGCTGCAGCATCTTCGCCACAGATCCCAGGTTACGACGCTGGTCTAAGTGAAGCTGCCCTCCAGCCGACACATCGATGATGTCGAAGCCATCAGGGGCCACAATGGCTGGGTTCATGTAGCGGTAGTACAGCAGGTTTCCGACAATCTGTCATAAAATGAAGAGAAAGCGTCATTACAACCTTAAATAAATTTCAATTTAATTCCCCTCAGCATGCTCACAATAACACAGCATACAGGACAGCATGTGCAGAATCACAACATATAGTGCTGTAAATGGAAAGCACAATTCTACCTTCGTCAGTTCATCCTCTGAGGCATCTGGAAACTTTGCATGGAGGCTGTTCTTCAGTACCTTTGCTATGTATCTCATGCCATAACTACATGCAAAACAAAAGGCAATGATGGAACATCAAACACAAAACAACATGCAATCACGTACTTTACGACAAATGATACAGCAAGCTAATACCAGGGAAAGCAGAGACTTAATTATACTCATCGATACTTGTCATAATTAATAGTGCAGTAATGATGGGTTTGAGGTTTTCTGCTATGAGCATAATCAAACATTTGGACCATCAAGTGGCATATTAACTGTAAGAATCTTTATGATAGTGCCGTTTTTTTTATTAAACAATGAAGGAAAAGATGAGTATTAAAGTCCCAATCACAGAACTTAGTTACTTGATTGTGGGTAACATAAAACACAACAGAGCTTTGATTTGGTCCAAAGCAACAATGGTTAAGTTATGACCATGTTCCAACATGCAGCTGAAGCCGTAACAACCAGAATGAAAGTGGTTAATGACATGCTAAAACATATCATCATATCCTGTGCAACCCTATTTTCATCACACTGCATTCATTATAATTTTCAACAATATTGAAAAGAAGAGATAAACACTTAACAGGAAAACAAAGTAAAAAATAAATGACAAATAACATAAAAAAGGGAGACTGAAATATCTGTATTTCAGAACAAAAATAGACAAAAATGATTAAGTACAGGAAGTGGACTCTTTTATTTTAAAAATAATGCTTTTTACTTTCACCACATAAATGGGTGAAATTACTTGGAAAGTATCAGTTGGACTTTGAAAGCATCTGGGAGTTGAATAAACAACTTACACAACCTTGTAATGTAATACACTATAACAATGGACGGTTTGAGTAATTTTTTGTAAACCTGTACAACATAAAGAAAATAAATTTGTGAGGAAAGTTTAAAAGGGCTGCCAAAGACACATCCTTATTTAATATTTCTTACAATTTAAAATAAAAATGACAATTGCAAGTCAACAGTTTCATGCAGACCAATATGCTCTGGGCACTGGCAGACAGAAATGTCACATGCAGGAAAAGGAAACATGACACTTAACAGCCTCACACAACTTACGGGATATTATCCAGTGAAGATACAATGGAGTTCAAGACCTTATCTGTGGCAGACCGCAGCGCCAGACTGGATGCTTCCAACCTGTCACGTACTTCCTTATGTGACATGGCCTGCTCAGGAGTTACTTCATAAGGCAGCTTACTGAGGGACAACAACAACATGAGGCAAACATTTATTCACTGTTTTCAGTTTACATGGTGGAGGGGGGGGTGTTTGTTTTTTTCCACACAAAGTGAAAAAATCTGTATTTACACATTTTTAACAAAATAATTTTCCAAATCAAGACGTCCATGGGACAACAGTATGTTGTAAAATGAGAATTTTCTCTTGAAGTGAAAACAGATACATTCTCACCATTTTCCTGCTAATATTTCCAAGTGGAATTATTGTTTGCACTGCAGTCATAAAGATGACCAGATTACTTCTAGTTTTCTTTCCAGCCTAGCATTTACCAACAACATACAGATTTGTATCGACATTTATGTGAAAAAATACACTGCTATGGAAAAAAAAAAAGAAGACACAAACATGTTCACTGAACATAAAGAAAGTGAAAATCTCATAATTTAATAAGGACTTTTATACTGTATATGGTTGTATATGGTTAAGAGTATAGTATTAGAGCACTGCTCTATACCTGCATCTGGATCACTAGACTTCACATTCCGCTGGATTTCTAGATTCCAAGTACTCTTGGACTTATAGATTTCATATGCAACACACAAATATGGATACATGGACCATTATCACCTGCTTCCGGATCAAGAGATTTCTCATACATCTGAATTTATAGACTTGAACTTCTACATTCTAAATAATCTGTTATTTTCACGTTGTTGTGTTCAGTACAAGTGACATCTATTGCACGTCTGTACATCCTAGGAAGAAGGATCCCTCCTCTGTTCTTCTTCGTGAGGTTTCGTGAGGCAATTTTTCCCTGTTTAGGATTTTTTTAAGCATCTGTATAGTTTGTAAAGGCCCAGTGACAATTTGGGATTCTGGTCTATATAAAAAAAAAAGATTTTGATTTGATTTGGTCTAAACAAAAATTCTTAAAATATTTTGGGACGTGGTTACGTCATGTGATCGCTGCAGGCTTGTTCTGGCATCACTGGGTGACATGTTCTGGAGTTGCCCTAGGATGTTAAATTACTGGCACAATATTTTACAGACTGTTTCAATAATTAAGCACAGACTTATTGTTTTAGACTCCTTGATGGCAATTCTTAAAATTATAGATTCTAATATAGCTAACAATCTAGAATGAAATACGTTATCTTTTGTCACATTACTCACCTGGAAACAAAAGAGAGCACTAACACATTCAAACCTCGTGAGAGAGCTAGTTAAATATTTGGAGCTAGAGAAAATCTTTCAATAGGGAAAGTTTTACAGGATTTTGGAGCCTTTTATTTACTGTTAACTATTTTAGCTATATCAAATTTTACAACAAGGGTTATAATTATTAGAATAACCCTATAGACTAAACAAAGAAATAAATACAGAAACGGTCCTGCCTGTGGTACGCCCCCTCCCGACCAACTTTGCTGGATTTTTTTGTTTTGTTTTTTTTTCTCTTTTGTTTGTTTGGGGTTGGGTCGTTTTTTGTTATTACTTGTAATTTATTGACCTCACAAGTTGTTTTGCAATTTCTATAATTGAAATCATATACATGTACATGACAAATTGGAAATACAGGAAATGATGAAAAGTGAAAAATAATGTAATAGGGATGAAGAAGAATATGTGAAAACTGTTATTTATTATTTTTGAGTCATTGTCTATTACATATAGTGGGTCACCAAAACTACATTATTTTCCTTTTTGCTTGTTGGTTGAGACAGCAGAAATACAAAATTTGTATTGTTTGTGTTATATGTGAGAACTATAGTACACTATTAGACCTTTTGTGATCTACCATGCCCAGGAGCAGTACTTTGACAGTGACAGAAGACTAACTAGTACCTGATTAGTAACAAGTGTGTTTAAAATACTCTGTCTTGAGTGTGAGAAGTGGCTCCTGGGAAAAGGCCAATTGCTTTACGACAAGAGGGTTTTGGCTTTCGGGAGAAGAGGGAGTAGATGAGAAAAACATAAGATAAAGATTTGATTCATTTATTTAGTCTATTATTCAGTCATGGAGACATGATGCACTCAAGTCCCCGTTCTCCCTGAGATTTTGTACCTGATGGCAAGTAAAATTTCAAACACGTGTTCAACCTGTTAGCATAGCTGATCTTTACAATCAGCACAGTTTCAGGGTGGTCACTCACAATCAGTGCCATCAACTCAATGTGAGATATTGTCAGAATCCCCCCTTCTGTTTCGGAGTGCATTTTCCACATACCTGGCCTCTCCAGTAGCTGTCTCAAGCTGGTTGACCCAGGCTTTGTACACATCCACTGGGTTGGTGTTGATGCCTAACTTCTTGTCCTCAATGATGTCTTTGACCACTGGCGCCAGCAGCTGCCTGAGTGTATTGTGACCACGTGCTCCTCTGTTAAAGCTCACTACCATCTTGATGACTGTTGGGTTCCCTGTCACTATGTCCTGGACTTGGTCCACCTTAGATCTGAGACATATGAACAAGATAGTACAGTTGATATTAACTGCCAAACACCAAAATCTGGTGTAGATGTGCAAATTATTCTAAACTATTAAAGCCATTACAGTAATCCTACCACCATTATAGTGAGAGCATGGTGTAAACAGGTGTGGAATTGTAACTGTACTCATTGAAGCTTTAATTCTCACTTGATTTCCTCCTCCAGAGCCGTCTTAAAAAGTTTAAGCAGCAGATATTCCTCTCTCTGGTTAGAGGCATAGTTGTACAACGTAAAGATCACAGTGTCCATAAACTTAGTGGATTTGTTTTGCGGCATCTGGAAGATCAGCTTAGCCAGGTAGGGTGGATTGGTCTAAAGATGGAAGAGAGAAGGAAGCAGCATTAAAGGCTTGTCTCCAACTGCACTTGGATATTTCATGAAAGCTAATTTGTGTCTTGGTACAATGGCATGGAGTTAAGACCCGTCTTTGAAATCACCTGCAACAGGTAAAAGAGATGTTGGTAGGCTTCCAGTTTCCTTCTTTTGCCTTTATTTAGGCCCTTAATACCCAGTCTGTCACCTGCAGTCAAGTCCATCTTATTTGCTTTTTGCTTCTTGGTGTTCATTTTCTTATTATGGGACACAACATCCTTTTAAAAAGAAACAAGCACCAAGTCAATTAAGCACACAAAATGAACATGAATCCAGGGATTAAATGACAGCGCCTGAAGTCTGTGACATTAATAATGCATGATGTCAACCAATATGAAACCCCGCCTTTCCTTAACATGCAAAAAAAGTCACCAACCTGAAGACTAATCCTGTTCTTCACCAGCAGACCAATCTTTATATCCATCAGGTTCAAGTCTTTCTCCATCTGCTGATTTGACCGAATATTGGTGACCACTTCCTCCCTAAGCCGCGTCACTTCCTGCTCTTCCTCAAGGTCCCGAGCACTCTGCTCCAACAAGTGGACAAATTTACGGACCACTGACAGAGGAGGATCGTTGGCCCCAGCTAAAATGTGGCATATATGAAATTAAGCAAAAACATTGTTGGTTTTTCTTTTGTTGTTTTTTTTTTACAATTTCTACATTTTTATTTCAAGCTAGGCAATATCATATTTACACATGTATCAAAGAACTGTAAAAAATTAATAAATAGAAACACCAAAATACAATGGAGCCTTTAACACTAAAAAGGAACTAATTTATAAAATATGATCAAAAACGTATCTATATAGCTCAACGCTATCTGCAGGAATATAAAGTGCATACTGACTTAGTGTTCTGTAGTCATCTCTGGCTTTGTTGGCTTTTAGAAAAGCCTGGATTTTCACAATTTCTTTTTCCTGAACACATGGAGAAAAGTTAGGCATACACAACGTAGAATTAGACAATAACACAAATCCAAATGATGTTGCTCTCTCATGTGATTGATTATAGTGTTACTCACATGATCTTTGAAGTACTGCAACCTCTGTAGGTATTTACATTTGGCTTTCCACATTTTCACCATAGACTGGATCTGAAAACATAAGTGATATATGTCAGGTTTATTGTGTTAATGATACTTGGTACATGCAAATTCATTTCACAAAATCTTGAGTTTGTGGCTGAGGATTAAACGCTGAGGTGTCAAACCCATTTTTAGCCTGGGCCACATTAGCATTATGGATGCCTTCAAAGGCTCGATTGTAAGTTTAGGACTTTTTCCAATGTATCAAGTCCTTGTCATATTATTACACAATTGTCTCTGCATTTGATTATTATTGATTTTAGTAACAAATGAATAACTAGCTTTGAAAGTAGAGGTATGAAAATTTATGGAAAAATAACAGCAAGCAGATATTCAAGTGTACAACTATTGTACAATTCATTCAAATAAATTCTTTGGTACCAAAAACATACACTTGTACATCGATGTATATACCTTTACATAGATGTATAAATATATTTTGGCACAAACTCACATTTCTCTGCGCTATTATAACAAAAAAAAAAACATTAATTTATCAGATTAAAACACTATCATAATTACTCCTCTGTGAAAGATCCAAATTTTCAAGTGAATTACAAAGTTCTTTTTTACCATCACATATATATATATTCAAGCAGTATTTATTACTTTAATTTAACTGTATTCCATTTGTATTTTTTCCAACCCCATGAATCGATTAGAAATCTGCACTTGGGAATGGCTGATATCAAAACACTGCCATCTAGTGACTGAAAACCATCATTGCGTAGATCACAACCAACTGAGAAATTGATGAGTCTGTATTTTTAGAAAATCCTATTCTTTTCAAGTTGTCGTAGGCCATATAAAATGAAGCGGTAGGTCAAATTTGCCCCATGGGCCTTGGTTTTGAAATATGTTATTTACAGAGACTGGTGATAAAAATTTAATTTACACGGAGGGAGTGCATGTGTTTAAAGTTGTCTAGTCGCTGATTAAGTTTAGTTTACTGTAAAAGGAAAACAATTACCACCTTGACAACAGAAGCAACATTATTCTGTAGCAAATTCATCCTGTGTCTGTAGATTTTCCTCTGTTTGTAACCTTTCCAGCAGGCCTGCAAAAAAGAGAAAGATATAATCCAAAACGTATGTGCATGCTCTAAACGGCATGTTTCGCATTGGTGATACCAAAGCATGAAGAGCAAAAAAAATTCTCAAGTGCAGCTACTGCTCAGAACAGTTTTTGATTTCTTTTTTTTTAATTCCAGTTGTCACTTGAGAATGATTCAAACTAGAAAATATATACAGTAATTATACTATTTTTAAACTAGATGAAATTTTAATCTTTAAGTAGAACCACATCTACTGATTTATTATTACTGCAACAGCGGTTCACTAAAATTGTTCTAATTTCTGATATTAATCATACGTCACAGTGGAGCCATAGACTACCTGTAGTTTGATGACATGTGGTTCTTGTTGGTGTAGATAGTCCATTCTCTGGGCATGCTTTTTTCTGACCAGGTAACCTCTGATCCTCGCCTGCAGCTGGGTTACCAGGGATTCATTGGCCAGCCACAATTGCTCCCTGTTATAATCTGCAGTTACAGAGCTGACAACACTCTGAGGGGGAAAAAAAGGGTTTGTAGTAATGTTTTTCAGAATAGAGAAAAACTCATTGCAATGGTTCAATTTAAAAATGCATATCACTCAATACATGGTTAAACAATAAATGAGAGCAGTGTGTCAATGATACACAATGGCTAGAGCAGAGGGTACCTGGATTTCTTCTCTACTGAGATGGACACAATTATGTCTGAATCCCTCCGGCTCCTCCCAGGTGCCTTGTCCTTTCTCCAGATTATAGTAGTAGTCGTACCTATCTTTGAAGCAATGTTTTACCCACACACTATCAGTGATGCCTGGGGGAAAGTAGAGTCACCCTTTAGACACATACTGATTACAGAATGAGGCCACTTCTCACTAGGATCACTTTCTTTAACATTGAGCTTCCTTTTTCATATTTGTACATTAAGTCAAGTTACCTTTATTGGCATTGTTCTGTTGTGTCTGTGCCAGTTCAGTCTGGTATGTGTCAGCACATTCAGGGAGCACTGCTCTCAGGCCAGCACTGGGGACCTGCAAAGCCTGCAGTGTGTTCTTAGCGTCACCTTTGGCCACCATCCGGTTAATTTCACATACTGCTCCAGCCACTAGTACAGTAAGCAAGATCAAATTGAAGAAGCAGATGTTGAGTCGAACACTAAAAGTAACTGTTAAAAACTATAACTTTAAGTAAGATTACAATAAATTACAATTCATTACGATAACAATTTAACAATTTCCCTCGGGGATAAATAAAGTATTCTGAATGAATGAATGAATAAGATGCACCCTAACTCGTCAACATAATATGTACATAATACTTAGTATAATTTAATTTCGAGTATTTTGGGGTATTTTTTTACCCTCTTATACTGTGTGTTGACTTATTTTGGTACTTTTTACCCTGTACTGCTACTCACTTCTGTACCGCCGTGTCAACCTGAATTTCTCACATGGGGATGAATAAAGTTACATCTTATCTTATCTAAAATGGCTACTATTTTTTTCAAAGCAAAATGAAATAATTCATTGTATTTATTCCTTATGTAATGAAAAGCTTCTAAAATTAAAGTTTTAAACAGGATTAATATGCCCAGCATAGATATAGGAGTAATATGCTGAAATGACTAATACCAGAGCAGTTCTGAAAGTAAAAAAGAATTTGTCTACACTGTAAGGCAGCAGAAAAAACTGCAGTACTGGTACAGCCATGACATTTCAACCACCGACAAGTGAAGTGAATAACACTGATTAACTTGTTACAACAGCATTTGTCACTGGGTGGGATATATTAGCCAACAAGTGAATATTCTAACCCTGAAGCTGATGTGTTGGCAGCAGGACAAACAGGCAAGTGTAAGGAAACCGTGATAGCTAGATGACTGAGTAGGACTAACTGTAAACTCAAAAGATAAAGCTTAGAAAGTCCCCTGGTGTCAATCTAATTATACATCTGAGGGATGTGCTGGAAAAACAATTTTGATCCAGGAAACCCCACCTCTCGAAAACCTCTGAGCTATTTTGGCAGCAAAAGGGGGCGTCTTTACAATGTTCGGTTATAATGTGGCTGGTCACTGCACATTCCATCATGACTCATGACAATATGATTTTGTAACATGTTACATCTGAGCTTTGTTTACTTATATTTTGGTTTATTATACTGAAATGAAAACTCTGTGTTGGTACAAAATTAACCTTGCACTTAAGGCTATTGTACTAGTACTGCTGTACTGTAACCTAACAACAGCTGAAACAGGATCTAAGTGATTTACAACAGCTGCTATGTCCGAATTGTGTAGTGATCTTAAAGCAATACTCATCTTCTGGTAAATGAGATGAGAAGAATAAATTGAACAAGCATGAACTATCATTTAATCAGGGGTGTCAAACTTAAGGCCCGCGAACAGGTTTAATCCGGCCCGCGAGATGATTTTGCAAAGTATAAAAATGAGCTGCAATTTTTCAATGAAAGAATATAACCTTCGGAGACTCTACATGCCGAAAAATGCAAGAACTTGCAAGGACAACAGAGAAGAGAGAAGGTGAATGAATTGTTGGTGGGTCTGAAGAAACAGCAGTCTGTGATTACTCGTAGCCGAGAAATCAGTGATGCTGCAGTGAAAGCCAGCTACGTTATTGCTAATGAAATTGCACTGGCTTCAAAACCATTTAGTGAGGGTGAATTTGTGAAGACGTGCATGCTGAAGGCTGCAGAGATTGTGTGCCCTGAAAAGCGTCAGGCTTTTGCAAATATCCGCCTGACAATAAACACAGTTGCAGACAGGATCTCTTATCTTTCGGCGGATTTGAACAGCCAATTGAAGCGCAAAGTAAAGTCATTTATTGCGTTTTCAGTTGCAATTGATGAAAGCGCATTACAGATGTTGCGCAACTGGCCATATTCATCCGCGGAGTTGATGACACTTTGACCATCACCGAGGAGTTCGTGGAGTTGGTGCCAATGACGGATACCACAACAGCAGCTGATATTTTCACCACCCTCGTCGGAGTGCTGGACAGGGTCGGAGTGGACCGGTCCCACGCTGTCAGCCTGGCTACTGATGGTGCGCCATCAATGATCGGGAAAAAAGCAGGTGTTGTGACAAAATTCACAGAGAGTGCAGACTGCAAATGGAGGATGTGATTTTTGGACTTTTCACTGTATTTTGCACCAGGAGGCATTGTGTTGCAAGTCATTAAAGACGGATAACGTCATGGAGGTGGTAGCCTGAACTGTTAATTTCATCCGATCCAGAGGCCTGAATCAACGTCAGTTTGACAGCCTTCTCAGAGAGAAAGACCACAACTATGGCCTGCCATACCACACCGATGTAAGATGGTTAAGCCGAGGTGCTGTGCTGAGGCGTTTCTTTGATTTACGAGAGGAAATTGAACAGT
>KV751322.1:11348527-11362631 GCA_001698575.1 Mola mola | reverse complement strand
TAATCTTACCTCAGTGCATGTATGCAGTATACCACCTTGGGCATGTTTTTACGATCATACACATCTGTCGTTTCAGGATAGAATATCTGAAAATAGAAGCCACATAAATAAGTCATCTTTCTTTTGACATCATCTTCACTTTTACATTTCTCCAGAAGAAAAATAAGCACAATATCCTTCAAAAAGTTTCTTCACATTTTAATACGCTCGCCAATCAGCCACAAAATTAAAACCACCGGCCTAATACTGTATTGTTCCCTCTCATGCCATCATAAAAACAGTCGGGCTCTGAGGGCATTCTGTGGCACTGGAAGATTTGTAGTGGATCCTTTGAATCTTGTGGTGTTTTTCTATGGTTCATTAACATCCGGCAAATGCCTGATTGAATTAGGATCAGAGGAGTTTGGAGGCCAACTAAATATCTTGATCTCTTTATCATGTTCCTCAAGCCATTCCTGAATGATATTTATGGTCTGTTGGAGTGCATTATCTCCCTGGGGTCCTGCCATTGGGAGTACTGTTGTCGCGAGGGGGTCTGCATTAATGTTTAGGTCACTGATACACGTCAAAGTAACATCCACCTGAATGCCAGGACCCAAAGTTTCCCAGCAGTTAACTGCATTGAGATGATCATTGTTTTTCCACTTTATTTGTCAATGGTCTTAATGCTGAGGCCAATGGGTGTAGATATGTGATAAGCTTTAAAGGGCAGACAAGTGATAGGAACAAAACTATAATGCAATTCCAAGCTACTGGTATGCAACAAATATTACCTTGAAGGACATAATTTCAATACTTAAATACTAAAGCTGAATCTAGCATCATTTATGAAATACTGAGGGTTGAAGGCTTCTCAGAGGTAGTATTGAATGCAGTTCTAATACACTGAATTATATTATACTGTATCGAATTTAAGAATACCAAAATTTCCAGAATTCTGTGCCTTCTCCTGCCCATCTCTGAAATAAATCTTTAATTCCTTATACCTGACTGAAGCTTTCAGCATCCTAGCTCTGTAAAAAACATGAAATGATGTAATAGAATGCCACAGATATGGTTACATTATCAGATTGACAATCACATTTATAAAAGTCCATTAAATTACTTTGAAAAGTGATCCCAAAGGCTATTCTAATTTCCATGACTCACCTCAGTGAAGTCTATTGTGTCTTCTCATTAAAGATGTAATGAGGTTAATGCTGTTCTCTGATGATTGCCAAGTTATCAGCAGCGTCTTCAGTCAGTGTTTACGTTCTTACAAGTGCATGAAACTACTGACATTTACTGACTACACTGACAATAAGAGGGTTTTCACGGATGCTTTAGCACACCCACTGTCTGCTTGACAGTTACACACTTTGGTTAAAGTTTTGTTTATTCTTTACGCTGTAGCTTTTTAAAAAAGCCAAAAAGCTTAATTTGATAGCTTTATATGCTTAATATAGGGATATAAACTGTAAAGACACTGTGAATGTGAATAAACACTTATCAAAACAAAATTTCTTAAATGGAACAACAGTAACCACTAAAATAATCTTACATATGTTCTAATGTTGTGGAGAGAAACTGTGCATTAACATTAACTCATGGTATTTTCTCTTTCTATTATAGCTTGTTCACAGTAGGTCTTACTCATTCGTAAATGGAACCTTGTAAAATGATTTTACTTAAAGATTCTTCACAGAATTATTTTATGGAATTTTAAAATTTACAAAAAATTTGTCTGCAAAAGGAGTTTCACTGGAATACAATTTGCATTTTATTGTAGTGTGATGATTAAAATAGGTCTGTATGCTGTCCATGTCTCTATATGTCTGTAAAACTGAGAGCATATGTCTTCATTTCTGATGGCTGTTCAACCCTCCTACCTTGGGGAGACCCACTGACTCCATGGCCCTGAGCCATTGTACTGTGTTGTCGGTGTGTCTGAAGTGCAGCCCTTTGCTCTAAAGATAAATACAAGAGGAAAAACACAGAAATGTAACCATATAAACATGAAGCATTGTTCAAAACTGAAAAAACATGTTTTTATAAGATGCACAAATAATGACGCCAAAACACATGCGACAGCCGAGTCAGTTTGATAACTCATCCTGACTCCTGCATTTATTATAACTTGCTTATTTGTTAAAGGGAAGTAAAAATTAATTTTAAAGATTAAAACTGTGCCCATGCATTTTTGTAGATTACAGTATAATTATAACAGCTGCATGTTACAGTGGTGGAGCAATGATACTCAACCAACACTAACACTTGACTGCCACGTTTCCTTTTTTTCCTGTGTGTTACAGTCTCACACTGTCAGATAGTTCCAGAAGCAAATGGAAAGTCGTCGGCTTACTATGAGGGCAGCTGGTGAAAAATGTGAATGTTGTACAACTAAGGCTTTACCTATACAGAAGAAGTTCAATTATAGCAGAATATTGATTTACCTTATAGCGGGACTGATCTCTGTCGTAGATTCTTTTGATAGACACCATTTTTGGGGCGAAAAAGTTGGCAAGTTTGCCAAAGTAGACACCATTCCTCAGACCCTCCTCCAGTTCAGTGGTAAGAGGCAATTCCTCCTCCAGGCAGGCCTCCATCCACCTAAGAGTACACAAACATTGAGCTCAAAGAAGCAACTCTTACCCCCAGACCACCTCAACAGTTTTGAGGGAACTATATAACAAATTATTCACTGCTCAATTAAATGAGGTGAATAGAAAAAAGGCCAACCAAGGCTCAGGTGACTTACTCTATAATACTAACTAGCATGCTATTATATTCAAAATGCAAATAATCAGCACTCTGTTTACCTCACCACCTGAGCTCTACAGATTAGTTTATGAAGTGGCTAGTGGCTGCAAGTAATGAACAATTACTGCATTTTCCTAAACCTGCTACCCTTCATGATCAGAGCAAAAACAAAAGACAGTGGACCAAGAACATACAAATATAAATCATAAAAAATGTTGTGTTGTTGTCATTGGTCACTTTTACAATACAGTAGTAAGAGAAAGCCTGGTGTGGAAAACTTATGACATTATGTTTTATCTAAAATATATACTTTGGGTAGGAAATATAAAAGACGTAGATATAGTTTAGCAAATATACCAGGGGGACAAAGCACTTTGTCAGTGAGAACTGGCCATTGTTACAGGCAGCACCCACACTGAACCCAGCATACTTTAGCAAGGGGGCCGTAGAGAGACTGAGAGTTTTAACTTTGAGACCATGTCGTTATACTAAGATATCAGTCCAAATTTTGGCACACTAAGGTAATTTTCCTTTGGGAGCTAAAACCTCTTTAAGGGACACAAATGTGTGTTATGTAGGAAAAACCTGGTATGATTGGTTTAACATGGTTTCAGGGTCAGACAATTCCACTGTGAAAATAGGCTAGTGAATGATTTGTGACCATGGTAAATCATCATGAACTCAGAATCTGTTACACATTATCTTACTGCCTGGAAATGACACCATATTTACTATCATGGCTGAACCTCAATCCTGATGGTTCTACTCTAAAAAGTTAGGCTTTTGGCTCAAAAGACAACAACTGAATTTATCCTGCTCAGTAATGTAATGTCCTGAAGTTCTGCTTCATTTATACCACCAGCTCCTTCCTTCAGGCTACAAACAATGCACTGTTACCTCCCTCATGCATGTACACAGACACTATGTTCAGGTTAATTAAGGCTGTGTGGGTGCTCAAAGGAGTCAGTCTGCCAAAATATGTGTCAGCACATCAGGGATAATCACAGTGCACCATGCGCTGTCAACACAAAGCTAGTGATTTTTGAGCAGTAGGTTAGGAACTTTAAGGTGAAATGGATCCTCGTAAACAGCGATGTCAACTGCTCTTACTGATTACAGAAGAGAAATAAATCTGCCACTGAATATTTGTTGCACAAGTACTGACACTGTCTCAAACAAAGGTGCTAATGTTATGACAGGTGAAATGACTTCTGCTTGTGATTCATAATTTGTCCTCACACAAGAAATTCATTAGTTTATAGGCTCTGCAGGGTTCAACATAAAAAATTTGCATTTGCAAGTAGTCTTTGCAATGTCTCATGCAATTACCTGATTGGGCAAATATAAGTTAACATACTTCTTTCTTTGTTTACTTTTTGTTTGTTTTTGTGGCTAACTAATGTTGACCCTAACGATAATGTCACATAACATTACCTGTCAATATCAAGTGTAGCAATACAGCTATCTAACTACTTACAGCATACTCATAACGTGACACAGTGTTGTCACTTCCAGTGCTCTAATGTACTGCAATTCTGGATAATACTTATGCTGGTAATTTTAGTACAACCCTTTTATACATCAGAACACAGTCATTCAGGTACAACATTTTCTAGGTTGATGATAACAGAAATAACAACAATACCCAATAGCTTAGAAGCCAGAGGCACTAAAGCTGACATTTCTCCAGTAATGGAGGCCATACAAAGGATGGTTGAGGCCTTGTGTGTTATGATAACTAAAATCCCTGTTCACTTTATTAATTTTTCACTACAACTAAAAGGATTTGTTTTAAGAAGCACTAGGCAAGTATATGAAAATGTAATAAATTAGTAATAATCAATATTTGTACAGAATTTGAAGAATTTCTATCAAGGTATTCGTAAGATATCATATTCACAAGAAAAGTGGGAAGGATGGATAGACAACTGACAAACCCAAAACATAATCCCTCTGGCTACAGCTATCACTAGCGTGATGGCATTAAAAATCAATCATAGGTGGTCAATTTCTGGCCTGGTAACAAGCAGATGCTGTTGTTACTGATATCAGTTCCTCAAAATCCAATCTGACGGTAAAGACGACTGGATAAGGCCAACCAGACCAAAGCAGTGATGCAGATCCACTTGTTGAGTGTTTTAAAGTTTCATATTTCTACAAAAGTGACACATCGATGAGGAGGACCAAATGCAAACTATAGTAAAGGTTACTGAAAGCAAAAAAGATCTGTTTGATGGGGTCATACTCAAAGCAATATCCTGCATGGGTAACAGAGTTCTCCTTCACTTCCTGTACTTAAAACAATGTCAGGAGAACTTGTCTCCTTGTCTCCTTTTCTATTTACAACCCTCTAAAGAAGGCTTTCCTGCCATTGTCCAACCTGTGTACCACCAGGCAAAACAAAACACAACCTTCTGGAATCTGGAATTTAAATCAGTCTCAACTCAACAAATTAATAATTAGTAGTCTACGCTGCTTTGCTTGCAGCCAAACACCTTTAAACATGTGTCAAGTAGCTCAGTCATGCTGGTCATGAGTTGTTAATTGTGGGTAAAGTTACCTGTAATGGGGACATTGTTAATATACAGGACGCAGCTGGATAGGGAAGTGTTTGAAAAAATATATAGTATGTATATTCATTGATTAAAAATTAACATGCTGCAGCTATGGAGGGCTCTGTATCAGCAACAAATAATCGATCTCATATGTAAGAATCAAACTGTGTTTCTGTATTATTTATCATGGTAAATGAAGTCTCTTCTGGTTTGGGCCTGATGGTTTTAACAAATTAGTAATTTGTAATTGAGGTTTGAAGTAATTTCATTCTGAACAGTGAGTTTGATGTCACAGTATGCCCTTGGGAAAAAGGAAAGCACTATCAACTCTTGACTCTACAATAGGTCTCATTTCAAAAAACTATTCTGTCCGTTTATGTAGGGTTTTTTTTTGTGTGTGTGCATGAGTGTTTGTCTGTGCAAGAATAAATAAATACAAATAACAAAGTTAACACATTGCACTGAGCCCTGGAAACATGATAATGTAATTTTGGTCAATAATCAGTCTAAATTTTTAACCCATTATCTTGCACATAATCTGCTCTAATTTATCAAAACTGTTTACCTACGCTGCACAGCTAACCCTGCACGTTACCATGGTGATGTAGAAGTGAAACAGCTTCTAAAACTGAAAACTCAAGAGGTATCTCCTCTTATTCCTGCGGTTGCCTCACTACACACAAATACTGCTTCATGACACAGAACTCAGGTGCAGACAAAGACACTTTTGCCTTGTTTGAGTGACTAGTGACTGCTGACCCAAGAGAGCAGAGCCTAATCCCAAACTCTCTGTGGTGGACAGCTTCATTAGGTGTCAGACTTAATCCTAATCTAATTTGACATGTTTCCCAGAATAGCAGATACATTTCACAGTTCAAATTTAAAAAGTGAAACTGTTCAGTAGTTGTCATTTTGATTTTCTATTTGCAACTAAGCAGCCTTACAAACTTTTTTTCAGCACCATGAAAACAAATGTCTTAATCTAGGCATGGCCCAGTAACAATGGATAACAATCTATTTGCCTAGCCTAGCTGCCTGTGTAGACCAATGTTATCCTGTGACATAAGCAGATAATGTAGGCTTTTCAAACAGGAGGTCAAACTTCAAATTTCCAAGTCATATTGTAAGGTCAGACGACAAAAAAATACCCAGTGAGGAAATGTTGACACAAATGAGGGAGCAGACGCTCACATTAAGAGCGCCCCGACATGAGGCATCACCACTGAATCAACAATAGGATTCTGATCATGACAGTAGGTTTAAGGAAGAAAAATGTCAATAGTGGGGTTGTAATAAAATCTATGTTAAAAGAAGCATGACTATACCTGCTGTTGATTCCTGTTGAGAAAAATGCCCTTATGAAGAAGGCAGGAAGTGGGTTTAGTTTTGGCTTTGTTTGTTTGACTTTTTATCAGGTCTGCCGCAACTTGATTTTAAAACAATGTTATGTAAACTTTACTTAACTATTTTATTCTTTTGGGGCCACAAATGGTTACCAAATACGTATGAAAACAATCAATAAACTCTAGATTTTAAGTTGTTAATTTAATAATTTCAGTGATTTGTGAGGCCAAGGGCACAAAGGAAAGACAGCAATGTTTCCCACTAAAACAGCACCTGTCCTGACTTAATCACACATGTTCTCATGGATGCTTACAGCTCCGTGACATCAGTTCATGTGCATGCTGATTCTGCTTTCATCCACCATCGATGCTCAAAGCTGCACAACAATTATTTAACTATACACCACTGCTACTTCATCCATCAGGTTCCCTTCACCCTCTATCCATCGTCACTCCCTGCTGTTTTTCTATTCACATAACCATGTTCATTAAGCACACAAACTTATAATACAGAACTGGTCTACTCATCAGATATTAAACAAAACTACTGTAATGCCTGATGCAAAAACAGAACTAATGCAATTCCAAAGAGCTGTTCCTCCTGCTCCTAAAATGTGTCACAAAGCAAACAGTACGAAGGAAAGTAGTTGCATTTAATCAGCATGTGCCATTAAGCTCCTCTCATCTTCAAAGTCTTTCCCTTTATCCGCTTCCTCTCATGCCAGGCTCTCCTCTGTCTTACCGTTTGGCCTCCTCCAGGTGACACAGGTACTCGTACGCAATGTTCTGTCTTCTCCTCTCATCCATCTCCTCCGCTGATAGCCTTTCATCATCCTGAATGGCTAATAAAAACAAGCAAATACAAAATCAATGACTGCATACTATTGTGCTGCACTTTCTCATAACCAAAATCACAATGAGCGGTTTTAAGCATGAGCTTTTCATCATATACCATCCTGAAGTGTTTGGATAATAATACAATTTTTTTTTTTTTTTTTTTTAGCATTTTGCCTCTAAAGACCACCAAAATGGATCTGAAATAAAACAATTAAGAAGTGATCAACGTGCTGACATTCAGCTTGAATTGAAGGGGTTCTCAAAATGATTTGGACAATTGACTAATAGACATTTTAATGGCCAGGTGTGATCCATTCCTTAGTTAATTCAAGACAAATGAAGTGGATAAAAGGTCTTGATTTCAGGTGTTCAATTGGCATTTGGCAGCAGTTTGTATGGAGCTATTAATATAAACTCAAATGTGATATAGCAATGCAAGTGAAAGAGGCCATCATCAGGTTAAAAAAAAGGAACTTTAGGAGGGTCCAAATCAACAATCTGGTACATTTTTAAATAGAAAATATACCGGTGAGCTCAACAACATCAAAAGGCCTGGAAGATCACGGAAGACAACTACAGTGGATGATTGCAGAATCCTTTCCTCTGTGAAGAAAAAAACCCCTTCACAACATAGCGACGAGTCAATAATAGTCTGGAGAAGGTGGGTGTATCATTGTCAGTCTACAATCAAGAGACACCTTCATGAATGTAAATGCAAAGGGTTAACTACAAGCTGCAAACCACTGGCAACATTCAAAAACGGGAAGGCCAGATCACACTTTGCCAGAAAACATCTATAAAGAATCCCAAGTTCTGGAATCAGATTCTTTGGACAGATGAAATCAAGATAAATATCAGAATAATTGGAAGAGAAAAGTATGGAGAAGAAAAGGAGCAGCTCATCATCCAAAGCACCACATCATGTATCAAACATGGTGAAGGCAGTGATATGACTGCTGATAGAGCAAGATGAATTCTGATGTGTATAGGGCTATACTCTCTGATTACGTTCAGCTAAATGCTACAAAACTGATAGGGCGGCACTTCACAATGCAGGTGGATAATGACCTTAAACATACCATAAAAAACAAGACTTTTTGAAAGCTTGAAAGATGTTGAATATTTTCCAAAGGCCAAGTCAGTTACCTGATCACAACCCAATAGAGCAGCTTTTACTGACAACCAAACTGAAGGCAAAAAGACCCACAAACAAGCACCACCTGATGGTGGCTGCAGCGAAAGCTTGGCAGTGCATCTCTAGGGAGGAAACCCAGAATCTGGTGATGTCCATGGGCTCCAGACTTCAGGAAGTCATTGATTTTGAAAGCATTTTCATTGAAAACGACGGTTATATTTACAGTTACGTTAGTTTGTCCAAATACTAATGAGCCCCTGTAAATAGAGGTACTGTTTATAAAATGGTTGTAATTCCTAAATGGTAAACGCCATATTTTGTGAAACCTCTAATTAAAGCTGAAAGTCTACACTTTGATCACATCTTCATTGTTTTATTTCAAATCCATTGTGGTGCTGTATAGAGGCAGAATGATAAAAACTGTCACTGTCCACATTCTTCTCAGGTTCAGGTTACTTTATTAATAACCGTAGGTAGATTTTTTTTTTGCAGTAAAGAGAGAACAGGTATATTTCTGGATCTAGCTGTATGAATAAACATAAAAATTGGTTAAAATATGTTAACTTTGGACAACAGAAACCGAAAGAGATTCTCAGTGGAGCAGGAAGCACAAAAACCAGTAAGTATATTCCAAAATATGTAAAAGGGCAGCACATCTCAGATTTCAAAGTCAAGCAGGACGTGACTGATGTGAGCAAATTAAACAAGTAAGATGTGAGCATTTTGTAATCCTTTGAAATTTGAGATATGTTACCACTCATATATTTTGGATTAAAAGATAATAATTAGTGAATGTGTGGGTTTAAAAGAACTTTACTGACAGGAACATGAATGATACATGTAATATACAAAAAGTGCTTTTCTAACTTTAGTGTTAAAGCTTTGTCTGTTTGATACTCTTATTCACCCTATGAAACGTCCACATGAAGACTGAACACTGGGAGGACAATTATTGTATAAGGGTGTTTGAGTTACCTCCTAGAAACTGTAGATCCAATACTCTAATGAAATCTTGTTGAGGGAAATGAAATGGCTGAGTTAAAGAGGCCTTTGGGGTGCTCGCCTGACAAGTGACTTCTGCTGAAAGTTGACCTTTACCTACAGCTTAACAAGATCTCTTCCCAATTATGCTCCTTACTCCACTCTAATCCAATCAAATGTCTTTACGTCTGGCTGAGTGAAAAGAACAATCTGTGGGCTCAGTTGAAGAACAGAACTTTCTCCCAATGGACCCAGCATAGTGAGTGAGGGCAAGTGACCGTGTTTTCAAGTGGAATGGCATGGTTTAATGGATTTCTTTATCATGGTGTTCAATTTAAAATAGCCTTAAAGATACATGTTAGAGCACAACTGATATATCCGTTTGGTCGATATTGGCCTCTCACAGATATATCGGTATCATCTTATGTGTTATCAAGATCGGCCAACATAAAAAAATTTAGTTTCAAAAAAACACACTGCAAAAACAGATGGGTGATTTATATCAAATTTGCAGTGAAGGTTACTGTGTCAGTGCACTGATGTAATTCATGTCAGTAAAAGTTCCTTGTTAATCTGTAAAATATTCTGCCTCTGTTTCATATCTTAAAATGTGTGTGTATCGGCCAATATCAGATATTGGAACTTTTTTACTCCCTGATGTTGGTATCAGCTCTAAAAATTTCATGGTGGTTATACATGCGCAGAGGCATTCTATCTTCTATGCATGGCTGACATGAATATCATAAAATGCAAAGTTGAACCAGTTACACGTGTTGATTAAGTAAGTTAATCTAATGCTAATGCACAAGCACCACTGTTTATCATGGCCATTTTAAAATAGTTTCCATGAACAAAGT
The DNA here is from genome assembly GCA_001698575.1 of Mola mola. Classification (NCBI taxonomy): domain Eukaryota; kingdom Metazoa; phylum Chordata; class Actinopteri; order Tetraodontiformes; family Molidae; genus Mola; species Mola mola. The sequence goes on along the minus strand of KV751322.1, from coordinate 11,352,184 downwards.
TTAGATTTATCACACTCCTTGACCTGGAATTTTACTCGTCACTTAGTTCTGCAATGTCTAATATAAGCATTTGTGTCTGTAAAGAACTGAATCATGGAGTCCAAAGCAACTTACATCTGTGTAATTTCTATTCATCCATCGGACACTAACATACATATTCCATTCAACAGGTTTCAATAGAGGCTTGACATATATGAGGGAGAGAAGACACAGGCCAAACTGGTGCATATTGCCTATACAGTAAATGGGCACAATATCCAGGCGTTTAACTATCAGCGGCACAGCTGTGTGTATGAACAGTCCTCTCAGAGACAAAGCAGCCCCAGCGCAGCCATTAAAAACTACCTATACTGACTCACTCACACACTTCCTGGAAGAGTCCATCTGCACTCTTGCATGTGTTATGTTTAACACTCAGTTAACTTTTCTGTGTCACAGGGTCATCGGACCTAGTTATGGGTTCTAAGATTATAAATCGTGCTTTTGTTTAGCTGTGAGTTTACCAACGTTATTTTTGGAAGGTCGGGTGTGGCATAGTCAAAGGGGAACTTTGGTTGTGGTTGGTTAATTTCTGATAGAAATCCGTGAAGTAATGTTTAGGCTTAGGTACCATAACAGCACCAGCAAGTCAGAGAAAGGGGGAAACTTCAGCACATTAAAAGCAGATAGTCAGTTGTTAAGACTATCGCTATATCATTGTGTCAGCCTGTATGCAGAACAAAAACAAGTTGGTTAGAGAATATCAGTGGGCCAAGTCTGACGGGAAAAAAGTTTGTATTGATGACATAATAGATGTGTTATCTCTCAAGGTTGAACTTTGCCCAGAAGTATTCAGTGACAAGATAAATAAAGCTGCATCTGACTTGGTTAAGTATTTTGCAGGTTTAGGCGTATTTCTATATCAGTCAGCCTTTTTACAATCTTGACACACTCATGGAGTTGGTTATAGATTTCGCAACAGCAGCAAAATCCAGAGTTAATAGTTAACCTGAGAAAATGCCACATGCATGGATGGACTGATATGCGGGCCAACATTAAATAAACAGAACAGCTGAAGACGCTTTGAAAGAAAGGCACAATTTAAAAGATTAGCCAAGAAGCAAGCCCCAAAACAATTGTGCGAATTTAATTTAACCGTCGGGATGTGAGTCGTTTGCTCTATAAACTTACAGAGACAGCCTGTTTACACTCCTCGGAGCACTTTTAATTTGGAGCCAGATTGGCAGGGTGAGCCACACCTACTGAGTTACCCGAGCGGCCCCGGTGCTGCGGAGCCACCTGTTGCTCATCAAACATCCCTGGTCTGCGCGCCCGACGTTAACAGCTATTTAAGCTCCGGCCCTCATACCCACACACAGACACGAGTCGACGTTTTCAGGACTCTAAAATCACCCGAAGACGCTCTACTTACTTCCATAGCGGGGCTTTTGTAAAGTGGCGGCTTCGTCATGGTACATCTTGCTCCGTTTCCGCTCGTGAACTCGTGTGAACTGGAAATAACTTCAGCCGACGAGCCCCCTCGCGCCTCACAGGAGATGCTGATATGTGTCAAAGCACAGCTGTCGCTGACTGCGGGAAAACGCCGCAAAGGGGTCCTGAAATGTCTCCTGAAAGTGCGAGACGTCACTTGTGCTAGACCGTCGCCATGGGGTGCTCTTCTTTGACTCTTCCACAGTTTGTTTGTGCGATCTTGCCCCGCTACGCTCTGAAGTGAGACGAGTGACGGGTGCGGGAGTGGAGATATGTGGCACAGTGCACCACCCACCGGTCAGACGGTGGTACCTTCATTGCCACTGGGATTATCAAAGACCGCGCTTGAATCCTGGACTGATTAAAAACATTTGTGGATTTGCAGAAAGGTGGATAGAAACGGGAGAATCGGAGTGGGAGAAATTCTGTCTTTAATGTCTTTCATGTAACATGAAAGACCTAATCCATCCTCAAAGTGCATAGGTCACAGCAGTGCCTTAGGAGGCAAAAGCACAGAAAAAATAAGAATATGATGATAATAATAATAATAATAATAATCTATATTTCCGGATGAAATTGCACTTGGATGCTAGTTTCTGAAATAAAATGTGTAAAAGCATTTGCTGAATTGCAGAAGAGTGAAATGATTTGAATGTAAATTGACATAATTTCTTTCTTTTGTGATGTCTTTTATGTAACTAATGTTATCCCATTTCTTCATTCTTTTCAAAAACATCAAAGACATTGACATATATTTTATAGATGTATTACTATTTCATTTTACACACTAATAAATCCTAGAAAAAAAACTATAAAATAGTATAACAAAAACATAAAACACACAGACCCACAATGTCCTTAAAGGGCTTAATTGTTTCAATAGTTTAATAAACAAATGTAGAAGGAGCAGTGTGCTTAAAAAAAACATTTAAAGCATTAAAATGTTGCTTTATATTCCAAAAAAGGGATGCAGTAGTATTTAAATGCTTTATTCAAGTGATAACGGGCAATGTTCAATCACTCTAATCAGTATCCGTAATATTGTTATCCTCTTTCTCTTTATTATTTTTGTTCCTCTTATTATTATTTCGGTTATCATTATTATTTGCATTTTTTTGTTCTCTGTTAAACCTTCACTGGAACTTTTATATTCTATTTTTAAGTTATTGCACCGTTGGTTATCGTTTGAATATAGAGCCTTTTCAGCGCATCCTTTAGAAGCTGTCTTGAGGTGTTTGGAAATAGTTGCATCAAACAACTGTTGTCCCTATATTGCAATGATAGGGGCTCCATGTCCTAATGTTGCCTAGGGAACCAAAATGGCCCTGCTCATGTATATGTGAGCATGACTTTATACAGAAATACTGGCAACCAGGGTGCCAGTATGAACCAAGGGGAGGAAACAAAAAAATAACAATTTATTTTAGTAATTGTGATATTTTCTTCTTAATATCAAAATAAGCTCGTTAGAGTTTTATATTTCGTGCATCCAAACCATAGATTTTCAGTCACTTTACATTTCATTACTGAGACTCACCCACTAGGTGGTAGCATTAGGGTGATTTTATGAGTACAACCGTGGGAGGACAGCAGCTTAGTTTCTCTGTATGTAGAGTCTTTGACTCCACAACCACTTATGGTAAGAGATGTTTATAAATTTCATGTAAAGGAAAGTTATACTATGTATAAGCAACAGTTTCAAGCATTGTACAATACAAATAAACAGCACCACAATGCACCTGTGGCCTTCAGAATATCTATTAATACTGTATGTTATATATTACTTTTAAATGTTTATTTGCGCTGCAGTAGTTTTACTTTATACATGCCTAATAAACGGTTAACTGTTAAGTTCACTTCACACATTTAGCTAATGAAGCACACACATGAAGGTGACCATATGGAAGTAAGCTACAAATGAAAAGTTTGCACTGCAAAACTGATTGCATATTTTTGTTTAAAATAATGCTAAATCAGGACTTTTGGATAAACTAATGCATCTCAAAAAATGTTAATATAATTTTTAAAAAAGCGCATATTTTATATATTTCAGATTCATTTCATTACATAAAACTGAACATTTTAATTCGACATTTTACAATTGTAAATTGCTCATTATAGCCTACAGCTATAAAACAAAAAAAAATCTACAATATTCTGCTTTTTTGAGGAATATTGTCGTGTATC
>KV751322.1:11337449-11348479 GCA_001698575.1 Mola mola | reverse complement strand
TAAGACTTGTGAAATAAAAGTAGCTGATAACATTCATTTGCTAGAGAACATAACTTTTATTGTATATATGTTCCAAAGCAGCACAATCTGCAATCCCTGCATTTCGTGTTCCAAACATTTTCTACAGGGCGTCATTTGGCAAATATTTCTTCATATATATTCACACATATTTGGACCTCTGAACATACAGCTCAGCTATCACATGACTGGCAGATCCTTCACAACATTATATACAACTTAATTCTCCAGACATTTGATTACTTCCATAAAATGGATGAGCAGAACTTACAAGTGATACATTCACAATTTTTCTGAACAAAAATCTGAATATTGCCATAATTTTCTGCCAGAACAATTACAATAAGAACACAAGGTTGAGCACAAAAGAAACAAGTATTCCTACATACATGCAAGTTTTAGCACACAAACTCGCACAGAGTAGTAGGTGAATAGGGGCTTAAAGCCAAAGACACGTGTACAGCAGTGCTACAGTAGATGGAGTTACCACTTGGACAACGCAGGATGAGTCAATCAAGGATCTAACACACACACACAACCCAAAAGCCCACCAATATCAGCTCTGATATGTACATTACTCAGACTCATGCATCAACACACACAGAGTACTCCCTCTGGTTCACACACACACAAACACACACATACATAAATGCAGTACATTTAAACAATAGCAAAAATACCTCAGACGTAACAAGGTAATATAATTTCTCTCCAATATAGCACAAACGGGAGGTCTTCCAGTAAAGGTTTGAACGCATCCAGAACCCCAGATCAATCCCTCTGTTATTCTTGCTACTGACAACAGCCGTAAGCTTTGGATGGACACTAGGCAATTCTCATTACTTTTATTTATAGCAGTGCATTTATTTGAATCTGTATGTGATACGTTGCTCGAAAAATATTGAAATCATATGGTCAAAACATATCTATTGCACAATAGTAGCATACTTCCTTATGTTTCCAACATATTTTAAAAACTCTGAGAAAAAGCTGGATCCATGGAAATAAATGCCCTATTATAGCACAGTACCATTTGGAAACCTATTTATCATTTTTTATTTATTGGAGCCTTAACAGAGCCAACTGCAGTGCAATGCAAACTACCTCTATGTTGCAATCACAAATACTACAAATGCAGTGAAAAGCAAGAGGACACTGGCTGTTAGCAACAGAAAACAAGACACAAAGCAACTGAAGTTATATTAGACATTGAGTTTGATATAATTTCATTTTTTAAGCGGTAGGGCCTATTTTAAAATTTTAAATAGCAACAGGATGTAATTGTTATTAACAGTATGCAGTGAGGTTACAGAGTTGAAAGACAGGACACATCAATTTGAAGGAAGGACATGTTTTCGAGTGTAAGATAATGGCAAAGTAGATTTGAGAGAAATATCTTGGCAAGTCGCAGAAAATGACAGCGCTCAAATTTATTATCCAGTTTTGTATCTGTTACACATCTTCAGATCAAACAAAAATAATATGTTAACATACTTTTAGCCGCCTCCCACATAATTTAAGATAAAAAGCCAAAAGTCTTCCAACACTAATAAAGAGGTGGTTGTTATTTACACTATTCTAAATCACTATTTGAAGTCATGGATCGAAACCGGAACCATCTGATTAGATTGATTTTTATGTCAACTACAGGAAAAAATTGATTATTTGCACTATGAGAGGAGGAGGCTCACCAAAATAAATGTTATCAAAAGAGGGATGTTGACAAAAACTAATTCACACTCTAATATCATTCTATATATATGGTATTAGCCACATATAGACACAACACGGGCATATTTTTCTTTTTTTTTATTGATTTATTTCCTACTCAGTTCCTGTCTGTTCCTTATAACCACTGGACATCACATGACTACGGGCAGACTGCTCCAGTTAAGGAGAGGCACGTTTTAAAAAAGGCCATTCAGTATTTTGAAAAGGAAGCAGCATGACATGTCATTACTGACGTCACTGCCACAAGCAAGATGCAACACAAAGCTAAATCAGAAGACTTTGTACACCAATGTAAACATGGAATGGGACCTAGAGTAACGATATTTAGAAAAAACTAATAATTCATCCTTCCAACTTCGACAACACAACAGAAAATATAATCAGCAGCCTCATACGAACATACAATTGTTGGTACAAGGAAATGCGTTTTTTCAGTATGGCCTTTTTGACTCTTGGTTGGGTAGGTAGTGCAAAGGGCTTGGTGTCCTTCATGAATTATCTACTTTGAAAAGGTTGCGGATGTCTGAGAAAATGTCATGAAGAGCAAAATACAGTTTTGTGTGCAGAGTGGAAAAAAAGTGCAGTTATATGTGAATGTCAGTCTTTTATAAGATACAGTATATAGCGCAGAGTTGCACAAAAACTAATTCTATGTGTTTTTTATGTTTTTTTGTGTGCTGACTTTCTGCCCACTTTCTACAAGATGTCCTGTGTATGTGGGTCCTGTGAGCAAGCCAGCTGTCATGCAGCTGTGTTGGGTGACCTCTCTGTCTGATCATGTATTCCCTATGTTGTTACACAGCAGGTTGGCTGTCTCATTACAGCGTGTTTTTCACTTTTCTTCCCATCTGGCTCACCTTAATAAGATTGTATCAATATTAAAAGCTTTGAGCTTTTACCCATGCAGGGTTATGGCTGCAGCTGGAAGGTGCAAGCCGTCACTGAACAGAACGCCACCATAGTTTCAGTACTCAGCAAACCCTCTATCATGTGAAGCCTCCTGACAATACATTCACAAAAGAGCTGAGCAAATTATGGACGAGGAAGGAATCTCATGACTTAAAATTTGTATGATTTAAGTGAAACACAGTGGGACAAGCTTGGTCGATATCTGGCTTTCCTATATTACATTAATAAAACGTGATTAATACTGTTGCTGTTGATATGTTTGTACCAAGCCACTTGTACTCCTTGCCTAACACTGCCTGGGCTTCCTCTTAGATCAGCCCAAAGACTTTTGTTTTCTAGCTGATGTATGGCATTCTAGTGTTACATGAGGACATTCGCCATGGTGTTAGGCAACCGTAGTCCAACCAGGCCTCCTCCAACGAGCACAGACGATGCCATGAGGATGGGGATAGCCTTTGTGATGCCAACAAGGGACCCAAAAATCAGGTTCCCCAACACTGCAGACAGCTTACACAGAGCATTGCAGAACCCAAACCCTGTTCCTCTGGAGAGGGGAAAATCAAGGGAGGTGAAAGGTGAGCAGAGAGAAAATGTTAGGGTGGACTGAATGACACATCATTTCTGATCCAAAAACAATGAACTACGGAAACAGGTATGTTGTCTTTTATCAAGGCCCCCTCACCTCCTAACAGTCGGGAATGATTCAGTGGTGACCACATCCAGGGAGTTCCATGCAGAGATGCTCAGGCCATTGTAAAGGCACAACATGAAGATCATCATGGACTCACTGGTGCCGAACCACAAAAAAAAACAGCTGATGCCTGAAAGGATCATAGAGCCACCTGATGGACACACAAATACAAATTTGATTGCACAAATACACAAAGAGCAAAAGTGGATGGGCAAAGGTTAGTGTAAGTTACATTCAGTTGGATATTGAACTAAATCATAGACCATACTGTATTAAAATCACCTCTCCTACTCATTGATGGATTTCAGGCTCACATGCAATGATAGATCCATAACATAAATGGCATCAACATCCTAAAATCAATATGAAAATTAATAACTCAAGCGAACAGGAACCTCATTCATGCCCTCTATTCTTACCTAACATAGACAGGCGCCCAATTTTGTCCATGAGAAGGGCAGACACAATGTTGCCAGGCAGAACAGCCAGGGTCCCCAGGAAGTTGATGAAGTAAACCCAGTAGGCACTGTAGTCATCGTCAAATGTCATCTGGCACCCTGCCTTGTTGTGGGTGAAGGTGCTGTTGATCACCTCTGTGCCGTCTATCAACTTGGACTCATCGATGTCTGGTCAAAGATTTCAATTTGGCAGTTTTGGTAGAGCCAGTCATAAGGGATTGTTACTGTCTTTTCACAAATAATATCACTCTAAGTCCCTATTTATGTCAAAGTAGGAATTAGGAATTGTTTTTAAGGAACTCACCTGTGTTGAAGAAGAAAGCATCAATGAATGTGCAATTACGGAAGAAGGAGCCCACCGATGTCACATCATCAAAGTAGCAGTTACGAAAAGTAGAGTCTATGAAGGTGACAGACTTCAGCTTCATACTGATGAATCTGAAAAGCCCGGTATAATAATTAGAGTCGTTGCAGTGACATCTTAAGTCATAAATGTGTCCATATTCTGCTAATGTATTCATGTTTAATTCTAAAAAAAAATTTGAGATCGGTGTTATCAATCATCCTTGCGATTTTGCATCCACTAATCTCACCGATCATTAATGAAAAGGCCATTTTTGTGTATCTGGTTCTCAAGGGTGAAGTTGAAGGTGAAGTCTTCAATGCGGTCACTGTTGTGGATCTTCACTTTAGAGGCATACTCATCTGCCTGAAGGTGTTTGATGACGTCAGGAAACCAGACTGACAGACCATAATACCTGCAACCAGAAGGATAAGGTTATGTCAGGATGTTAAAAGTAAATAAGTCAGGAAAGAACGTTGTGTCACACTAACATTTGAAAGACAAATGGAAAAAGATACACTTTGAAAATGTGCAGGCAGACATAATAGAACACCTGGGGATGTTTGTGGTTTCTTGTTTATTTTAAGAGAGTGTTCTCAGGGTGTTTTTAATTTCTCGCTGCTTTCACTCCTGTTTCGGCTCCTACTGAGTTACCAATGGTGCGTTATTGATCCACAGACTATGATTGATTTTTAAGACCGTGTGACGTCTGCACAGCAGAGAGATCAAGATGACAAAAATGCAATATGGCTGCAAGCCTCACTCCCCAGTGCAATTATCTGACCAGAGAAATTAGACTTGTCTGACTGTTCTGTGACTCAAATGGCACGAGAAAAAAGCTCACCCAAATGATAGTGTGAACCAGACTATGGCTAGTCGCATCATGTTTTCTCTCATAGGGTAGTTGAAGCACTTCACGAGATTCAGGTAGATCTGAAGACGGAGTAGGGACACATGACATTTAATGAGAGTAATTTAAGGTTGGGCAGATGAAAGAAAGAATCGTCACAATAAAAAGAATGTTAAAGACTTTGGAAAGCTTTCTGCTTTAATTAAATATGAAGCCAAATGGTTACCCCATGTATTTCCGACTTCATCCTAAAGAAAAACTTAGAGACTGGATTGCCAGATTCTGACTCCATTTCCACCAATTCATCAAGCTGTTTGGGGATTTTGATCCGGTTCACCTGGGAAATCAAGAGAGAAAATGAGGATTACAATTTAATACAATAAATGTACTGCAGTTTTCTATCCATTTAAGATTAATTTCTTGAATTAATACGTAAGCATTACTCATAATGATTTCTCAATTGAGTATTTTTTTATTTGATTTTCTTGGTGTCATATAAAATTGAGGGTATGTTAAGGCTGTAATAAAGGTCAAATCACAATCAAAGAATAAGGTCTGTGATCAATTCAAGAAACATGTTGACTAAGAGGCTTTCCCAAGAGTGCAGCTCACGCATCAAATAAGCCTGAAAGACACAAAACAGCTTTCAGAACCTTCATGAGTCAGACGTGATCCTGCCTGGTGAAAGCGTTAAAACCTGTCCCAGTGGTGGTAGAATATAAGCCTCTTTGCTTCCTTGAGCATCCGGAAATCCAGTCGAAGCAGCACACGGCAGAAATAAACACTCACGGTGAAGACTTTCTCCGGTTGCCCACGTGCTCTCATGTTGGTGTCGTGGATCTGTTTGAGGATCATCCAGGCTTCGTCATGCTTCCCCACCTGACGGGAGGGAGAGTGAGTGGAAAAAGGAGAAGACAGAGATGAATTTATGGGATCAGCACCAGCTTTCCTTACTCAGGGACAGCAACAGTCTCACATCCGAAATCATTTATAGTTTACATATATGCATCCCACTGATTACTCCAAGATTGGTTGAAGTGATGAGAGTCAGAGCAACAATGATTCATTTTACTTCAAATGTTGATCATCCTGCAGCAGTAAACCTATAATCACAAATCTCTAGGGCTCTATTTTGTAGACATGTACAAGGCCTCCTGCAGGGCCATGACTCACACCCTTTGGTCTGATTAAATAGCTCTTGTAATTTGCCTTATGTGCTGTTTTACAGCTTAATGTAGAATTTATAGACACAAAGAGTTGGTGATTAAGTACTGTGAGGCAGCATGGTGAGGCTCTTTGTAAGGAGGTGTGTCAATATTTATTTTTTTGACATTTATTTTGTTGTGTTTACTTACTAAACTAAACACTAAAAGAGCTTATGAAAATTAACAAACTTGCCACTGAAGTGCAACACAACACAATAGGTAATGATACAACCATAATACATCTTTGGCAACGTAATTGCAGCTGTTTCTTCATAGTCTGTTGATTACTGTTAACACATTGCATTTCAAGGAGTAGGAGGAGATGTTTTATAGGAATAATGGAATAATAATAATTGAATAATGGGAGATTATTCAAATATAAGAGCTTTGGGCAGGTAGCTCAGGCCAGATAAAAAAATCCATGCATCAGTTTCAGTTTGATCAGGCAAACCCATAGCTTCATATTTGACACCCAGGAAACTCAAACAACTACGCTACGTATTATACCTTTCAGGCAAATATCATTACCTCCAGGTAGAACCTGGGACTTTCAGGCATGAAGGTAAGTGCCACCACTGCACAAACACAGGGAAGGGCACAGACGACCACAAACACCCTCCAGCTGTGAAACTGGTATGCTGAACCCATACTGAAACTCCAGCCTGCAAACAGTGGCGTACAACAACAAGGACAATCAGGTGAGATGAAGATGAATGAAGTGGCATAATAGAAGTTAAATGCATTTAAGTAGGCCTTTGTGACATTTACATTTACATATCATTACATTTAAAATGTTCTTGCAAGTGCTGTGCACCTTTGCAAACCTGTAAAATGATTAGTAAGGTACATGAGCAAATATGATATGATACACTGCAAATAGTAACAATTTCCCTAATATTATCCAAACAACATGAAAGAGTTGCCCATTATATCTTACTATGTCAACAAACTGAGAAGGCATTTAAAGTATTACTGAAGTAGCATTAGTGTAACAGAGTTTTGGGCCATTTGGGGGCAGCATAACAAAATGTTATGCGTAATTTAAGCTTCATCGTGGTGCACTTGTTTGCAAACAGATTCTTACTCACAAATCCATCTAATGTAGGAAGGAAAAGTCATGTTTTCAGCCCCCTGACAAATTTGATTCTAATATTCAAATATCTTTTAAACTTATTTCAGATAAACATTACCTCCTCTGTAAAATTTTCAACTGATTATAACTTTTAACCACCTAGTACCAGTCACATCAGCTAATTGCATTCAATAACGCTCAATGAGAACAAAAACAAGTTTAACTAAGGCAACGCATCTAACAAAGACAATGACAGCTGTATTGTCAATATCCTAAGAAAAAAAAGTCAAATTAAAATAATAAAAGAACTAAAATATTTAATTTTTTACACATTTTCTCCAAAAACCTATAAGTAGGCCTAAATCAGAAAAGCAGCAGAAAACTGAGTTTGTAGGCCGATGAAAGTGGTAAATGTCTTCTTCAAGTTGAATTATTCAATTCCATTAATTGTATCAAATTATTCATGGGTGCAGAAACTACCTTCACAAACAGTGCTGCAATACTGGGCAACACTTTGGATACAAATAGTAATATAATGGATATGTCTGACATATTGTTATAGAAAGGCACCTTTCGTAAATACGGCTTATCCACGTTTAGCCTATCGTCATTTTAAAATACTTGCCTTTTGAACATAGATAATTGCTGATCTGGAAATTCTCAAATCAAAGTTATACACTATCTTAAGCTCGGAAATGCTGCTAACTGGTATAGCTTTTCCTTGTGTTTGTATATTTATTTCAGAGTTAGTATTCACAAAATTATAAGACTAAATTACAAATTAGATTGTTTTGCCAAGAAAGCTAGATGTTGGTGTTTTTTTCCCCCCTTTTTTCTTTTGTTTGGCAAACAAAACCAATGAAGTTAATCTTTTTGGTCATAACGGCTTGCTTCTCGGACCTGATCACAATTTTAAATGTGTCTAATTGATGAATTATACCCTAATGCTCAATACACCATTTGAAGCCGGCAGGTGGGTGTTTAGCCAATCTCCAGCTCACAGGGGTACAATAAAAGCCAATGTCATTACTTAATTCTGCTTTGAGGAAGCAGTGACTAAATGACATTAGTTGTAGTGTAGATTCTGCTTTCTGTCCTTATCAGAGGGAGGACTGGGCCACTTGATCTGAGAATATAACTGTTACATGTGAGTTTTATGCGGCCAGCAAAAAGGGCTGCAATAAAAGAAAAGCATTTGTATGAGAGCACTTGCAAGTCAGAGCACAGTGATGTGTAAGAGAGGAATAGCTCTGCAGCGGGAGCTGAGGGAAGTGCACAGGGACAGGTTAATTGAATGTGTAGGAAAGGAATTGGGTGTTTTCTGCTTAGTTAAATCTTGTTGCACCTGATCTGCAGCCCACAGGCACTTTCAATACACTTACACTTACAATGATTAATGACACTGGAATTAATCATTGTAATATGCACACATGCATGCAGAGAATTAAATACTCTCAGAAGGGGGGAACGTAAACATACGTGCACATAAACAAAAACATAACCAAGTTTTGACAGAGAAAAAAAAAAACACAGAAATTGTTAAAATAAACTGCTATGTGCAGGTGACATTGACACAGTCAGCATAACGCCATCGTACCATATTCCCAGCTACACCTATACACAAATACACATTCATCATGAATTTTCCATTTCGTATTGTAAAAGTAAAATAAAAAGTGACAAATCTAGTACACTCAGTGAAACCACGAGAACTTTACAGAAAACATCTTAGAGTGGAAATAAATGAATCACTTGAAATCTTCAAATGTTGAAACAAAACTTAAATGTGCTCGGTCCAGCAGACTATCAGGTACCAGGTCTGGGGGATCCAATAATGCAGAGACACACAGGGAGCTTTCTAAATCGGTAGTCGTTTTAATAATGGAGGTCAAAACCAAGAATTCAAATTATGCAGAGGTACAAATAAGGATACACACCTGAGGGACAACACGTGACAAGACATGGGAAAAAGACCCAAGCAAAACTTCAACATAAGACCGGAAACACCGATTGACCCTTACAGACAGACACTTGACACTAGCAGACCCTGACCCAGATGGAGTGAGGGTGGCACTACATTTGACTTTAAAGTAAGAGTATTGCATTAATTATAATTTGTGTGTGTAAATGTTTGAGAAAGGAATGCACTCGATAGTAAATTATGGAAGAACCTAATCATTTACAGGAGGATGCTGCAATACATGTAGATCTGTCTTTGTGCAGTCCTGTAGTGGATTTTATTTTTTAGATTTTTTCGGAAGGGAGCACCCAAAGGGGTTGTCGTGTCAGTCGAGACCTCCCACGTTTCTCAACAGATCGTGTTTCATGGAGATGCTGCTCCAAAAAGAATAGCACCATTAGTCTTTAACAGGAGTAGGAGGGGAGTCAGGGGGTGGGAAGGGGGTTAATGCTAATGGTTGTGCCAGAAAACAGATGCTTAGAACAAATCTCACAGCATATTAAAATCTGGCGTAGTTTGCAATGCATATTCACTGCTAAAGATAGATATTTTCAAAGAGGTGGTACAGTGTTCAGAGATTAAAATGTCTGTAAGACAATAAAATGCACAAGATAAACGGAATGTACTCAAAATTTTCTTTTGAAATTTTGGCTTTAAACACATCAGCAATGAGTTAAAATGTGGGTTTTTTTTTACCCTTTTACAAAGCAACAAATAATGACATATATTCCTGCTTATTTCACTGTTTTTCTCTCTGTCTGTGTGTATGTCTGGAAGAACTCAATGGTAAAAAGAAGAAAAGAGACACAAAGACACAGAGTAACAGAGAGAAAAAGGGGAAGAAGTTGTTCAGCAGTGATTGCCTTTTCTACAGAAATGTTGTGTGGCTTCCTGCCCCTCAGGGTTAGTGTTTTATCCATACCACTAGAAATCTCATTATAGGGATTAAGTACATAATTGACTAAGTCTATGGACGAGTGAGTCAAGAGTGCTGCAGTGTTCCCATCCTTAGATAGATAGATAGATAGATAGATTGATGATAAACGATAGAAAGGGGGTCTTTAATCTGTAAATCTGTGCAGTGTCTGATGAGAGCACTCCAATTGTGGGCTTGCTTGACAGCAAGTAAACTCCTCAAACTCCTCTGTGAGCATGATGAGGCTCTATGCTGAAAAGGCCTCCTTCAGGGCCCCGGCAGTGAGTCTGGCAGGAGGTTGGGGAGACATTTGGAGTCAGCAAGTGGAGAAGATAAATGAGAGCTCTAATGGCATATTAAAGATTGTGCGTGCGTCATCTGCTGAAACCTTTAATGTCTCCGTTTCCAAAACATAAAGGTATCTTTGCAGGAGGCGTTTTTGCCCACACACTGCAGCACTTAAGAGAACATTTAAGAACCACTGGTGAGATCAGGAGTATGTATGCAAGACATGAATTTTCCTCTCAGAGAAAGAGGCAGAGCAGGAGTGAGTGTCAGAAAGAGTAAGAGCAAAGTAAGGCCTGACAGCAGAGTTTCCTAGCAGAGACTTTTTCTGGTTTCAGACGGTTTAGTGAGTCACCAGTGTGTGTCTGAGCTTCCATGTGAGTAGATCGACAGCAGTGTGTATATTTGTACATGTTTAACATATGACATGTAGGAAGTCTTTTATCGGAAACTCCATGGTTATGAGTGACGTTTGTGTGTACAGTATGCGTGGGTGGGTGGGTGCGTGGGTGTTCACCCAGATGACCTCCTACAATGTCACTTGTTATTGCCTTCAATTTGCCAAGAAGAAGACCGGTTTGTGGCTGCAGCC
>KV751322.1:11308371-11335143 GCA_001698575.1 Mola mola | reverse complement strand
AATTACCTAGAAGAGTTTAGTATATTTTTACGTTTTTTTTAGCTCTTCGATTATTCTGAGTCTTGCGAAAATTGTTTTGGGATTTATGTTCACATATAAGCAATATAATGATAAATAAAGAGGGACATTTTGACTTTAAAAATGATGGCTTGCCGTCCTTGCCGCCCCCAGAATGACCTCCATATTATAACACTTACCCAAAGCCTGCAATGAAACGGCAGAGGAGAAACAAGCCATATTCCTGGACAAACGATGACAAGAAGGCGAAGAAGCCGTTTGTAGACATGCAGATGAGGAGACATTCTCTTCGGCCCACTTTGTCAGACATCCCTCCCCAGAAGAACGCACCAACCATCATCCCCAGGTAAACAACACTGCCTAGAAAAACAAGGGGAGGGGATCTCAGTTTATTTATTACCTCACATCTTTATGTGTCCTGTTTTTTTGGTACCTAAGAACAATAGTTAGATAGTCATGTTTTTTGTTTTTTTTTACTAATAAATTTTCTCTAACAGATGTGAGAGCAAACCTACCAATAAGACTCACTGAGCTGGACGTGGTGTCGAAAGACTCCAAAATGGAATGTGAAACTCACAGGTGATTATGTTGTCTAAGGGCTGCTGCACAGTGCAGACAGTGACATCAGTGACATTTTTTTTAATTCACACACAGAGAGACCTCCAAATATTAATATGGCAAAAAGAAGTTGCTGCCCTTTTTGCAATTTTTCTACTCTTACTATGTTTTAGAAAGTGACTGACTGATGCCAGTGAACCTAACCCCACATTTAGAAAAAACCACAGTGCCAGTGGACTAACACTGATAGGCAAATACAGTGTGTAACAAAATGAAAACAAGCTTGGATCAATGAGAAGATAAATGTGAACAGTAATGCAGGGTGACATTACAAAAAAGGCCCACCGCTCCCTATTAATCTTGCCCATCACAAATGGGATCAATGCTGCAACAAAACAGCACTGATATCTCTCACTGATCATCAGGAGTCTGTTCTGCAGAGTAGCTTATTATCACTATTTATTGCATGCTGTTGGAACTTTGGACATATAGCATTGGCTTCAAAGAACGACTTCAACTGAATTTTTTTCCACTTAGAAAACCGAATAGTTTATAGACATAGGCTGTAGTAAATTTATGTTCATCCATACCCACACCTATGCAGACTGTGGGAATTTTAAACCTGCTTTAGAGGGGATATTTGTATTCATAATTCCTCACAAGAACAGGAGAATGTCAAAGTTGGGCTGATATGGAGCAGTGACTCAGCCGTAGGGATTCTTTGTTCGTCCCACTACAATAATGTAATAGCAAGATGCTGTTACTTTCTGTAATGTCTGCAGTTGGACCTCTTCTCCTCTGCTGTGAGCAGATATCTCTCGCTCTCTCTCTCTCTCTCTCTCTCTCTCTCGCTTCAGGGGTCAAAATGCAGCTATCAGTCACATTTGGCAGCCATCTAGATACTCGCCTGAAGGTACTGTAAATTCAACTCTACATTAAACAGAGGTCTCCAGTATATGCACAGTTCATATTTGCTTCATTAAGGAGAAGCTATATAGATGGTGCTTGGGCAAAACACCCTTTGGCCTCCCATTTAATTGTCATCTATGCATCCAAACATCCAGGGGCCTTTACAATCTGTGTCAGCACTCAACTTTCCAAAAAACGAACAAAAAAAAAAAAAAGACAAAAAGACAAAACAGGAAAAAAACAACAATAGAACTGTTGATTATTGAGTACAGCCCCCACCAGCGAGTCAGTGACGTAATGAATTTATTGATGTTCCATCCATTGTTGCACGGTGTCTCTGAGCATGATGTCAGCAGAGCTCTTCCTGGCAGAGAGGAGAGTGGTTTACTGTGGTGTAATATATTTCAGAAATAGCAGAGACACACCTTAACATTATAAAGAGTGTCTCATCACCAGCAGGCTAAATACATAGCTAGAGCGGCATTAACCTGCCATGTCAGAAAATGATGGTGCATATTTCAAAGGAATCTTTTTACCCGCAGAAGGATTTCTTTGGAATTTCATCATGGAGTCACACTCCACTTTTTGATGTAATGTCGCAATGATACATTCCATTTTCAATAGCTTTTGGACTCAGACCAAGCCTTGACCACACTGCAGCAAAATCTTAAGGTGAAAATTTGTTCGCAGGGCCAGTCAGAAACAGACACACTGGCACACTGATGAGATTAATTAATGGCTAATTATTCATTAAAAAAATTAGTTTTATCTGAATGTTAGTGGAGTTAGTAGCAATGGGTTTTGCTGCAAGTAGTACATTATTAATATATTTACATTAAAAGAATATATACTTCACTGACAAATATAGACATTTTGCACCACTCAAACGTGCAGGTGTCTTGCCCCACATGTGAATGTTTACATTATTTGAATTGTCAGAAAATAGATTAATAATCAGTGGTTTACATACCTCTTCTAATTAGATTGCTAAATTATTTTTTTTTTTTTGTATCTTTGACAAAACACACAGGCATTTTAAAATCGACATAGACGGTTTGATTTTTTTTTTTTTCTTTTAAGTCTGTGCACAAGGCGGTATAGACATGTAAAAAAAAATTTGGCCCGCAATAGAGGCAACAGAAAAAGGGGAGAAACTTTGCTGGTATTTTTTAGACATAGGCTGAGCAATATGTGGGTGCCCCAGGGCCTGTATATATTTCACAGTTATGCATAACGATTTGAAGCTTGAAATTAATGATATTTTCTGTGGTTATAAATAGACCGTAGAATGATGGTGGAATATGGCAATCCTGAATTTTGACTGCACTGTTAAACGTTAGGTTTGGAGGTTAAAAAGGGTCTAGCCTTGAACATAATTCGGTGTTTTAAAGGTTATCCAGTGCTTGGGTTTTTTGTTTTGTTTTGTTTTAATATATAAAGAGAAAAAGTGTCGTGGTTCTTTGTTTGGGTGTGGTTTTCCTCTCAAATGAATTTCTATTTTACAAAAACTGGTCATCTGGTGTCATTGTTTTCTGTGTTCCTAGTCAATGAACTTTTCAGGGCTTCGTTTGTACTGATGGTCATGCTACAATTAGTCAGTCAACATTGAACACACTGGCATCAACCAGAATTTTCTGATTAATGATCAGGGTGTTTCTCGGGTGTTAAGACCCTGCACTGCCTATCACTGATTTACCAGGGCTATAAAATGAAAGTCCTTTCTTAGGCTTGCAGACCAAGAAAGATGCATACAATCACTTAAGTGCAGACCCAGGTAAAATGTACACCAAAACCTTTGATTAGGATACAATTGGTTCATATGTTACATCACAAAGGTGTGAAATACAGGGGAAAAAAAGAAGGCCCTTACAGACTGAGCATCATCAGAATATACAAAGCAAAAGGCTTTACCCTGTGATGAGACGTCAAAACAAAATCAGAAGCACATACAAATTCCATGAAGTTGTTTAATAGTAACACAAACACACACACACTGTACCCAAAAGTCAATTTAATTCACAGATTAAAATATTACAAATACTATAATCACTCCTGTTGTACCTAACTGGGGGAATAAAATTAAATTAACCTGAAACAGGCGTTAGAAAGCATCTGCTGTGTCGTGACGTATTTTCTATTGATTGACAGCTGGATGCCATGACATTATTGGTTGAAATTGGCTCGTATATGGTGATGTAATTTCACGTCAGATTGTAACATAAAAATGCAAAGGTATGTGTTTTTTGTTATTTTCTTGGCATATATCTTTTAATTGGCAACATTCTAAATGGCTTCAAATTACAGTTTTTCATTTCAGGTGGACTTTAAGGAGGAAGGATTTTATGAAATTAAAATTCAGAGCACAAATGCAAGCTAATGAAAATGTGAACTAAAGGAGACAACAACAAGGGATGTGACGAAATACAGAAAGACGTAATTAGGGGGGAGAGTAATTGCAAGAGAGGGTGAAAGAATGAGAGGGAAGAGGGGAGGAAGTGGTGGCTACTGGTGCACTGTTTTCTGTCTTGTCACACTGTGAGGAGCCCCCCCAAGAGCCGTGGGAGTGCTGAGCTGCATCAAGACCTCTTCCCTGATTTCATGCTTTGATGCTCATCGCTCTTAGTGATGCAGACTGTTTCAGTGTTACACAGAAACACCCATCCTGTTTTATTCTTAATGACAATGCCTAGTACAAAGCAGCCTGGTGCGCGCTAAGGCGTCGCCAAACCTCTCACAGTTTGATATTTGTACTTCTTTCTCTCTTTCTCTCGCTCTCATCCTTACTACTCTGCTCTTATTTCATTTCCTCCCCAACCTTGTCAAGCTTTCCTCTGTTTCTCTTTCTGTTAGCTTCTGTTCTCTCCTATTGCTTCACAATTTCTTGCCTGGCTCCTCATTTCTCCTCTCTTCTACCCTCCTCACTCCTGTTCCTCTCCTCTGTGCTTGCTTTTCATTTATTTGCCTCTTTGCTCCACTGTCATCAGCTCCTGTACACTGAGCGGCGTGTAATCACATTTGTACTACATCGTGTCAGTTTTACCGTATTCATGCCTCCGTCTTCAGCCACCTCCGCAAAATAAGAGATTGAAGCCCTTTGTCATACATAAGTCATACCAGTGTGGGCTGGATTTCAATAAAATCTATATGAAAGTAACCTATTGTAGGGCATGTGGAGTGCAGGAAATAAAAAGACTCACTCAGCGTTGGTAATGATACAACCCTCATTACATTAAGTACGTGGACAATTCGCGTGACATATATTGAAGCTATGAATCCCTGATGAGAGTGAGCAGTTAGACATGGTTTGATCATGACCAGTATTGCTGGTGAAGGCAGGTTTGGTCCATATGTGCACACAAGCATGCACACACTCGGTCCTATCTCACACTCCCACCTTCCTCTCCAAAGCACACACACTCACTTGTGTATGTGTTTCACATACACGATGTGGAGCTGCACCGTTCAAGTAGTGTAATCTCCGCAGTGATGCTGCGATCTTACTGCAGTTTAGCCATGCTCAACTGCCCTCGGACCACACAGCCCCACATAGCCCGCCAGCTAGCTCATTCAGACAGCTAGAAATGATGGTAAAAGAGAAGAGACAAAAGGGGAGAAGTAGGCTACTGTTGAGATGGGGCTTGAGAGGACACAGGGAGTGAAGCTGGGAGACAGATAAACCGAAGAAAGAAGGATGGTTCAAGAGATCAGAGGAAAGAGAGAGACACAAGGGGATAAAGTTGAAAACAAGAGAAAGGATCAGTAGAGAGTAAGAAGTGGATATTAAAGGAAAATGAGGAGAGGCGAGTTGACAAAGTCAGCGTGAGAAATAAGAGGAGTTTAGGCAGGGAAAACATATCCTAAGAGAACAAACAAGTAATGATAGTGTGGTGCTTTCCCATTGTGTATCTGAGATGATAGCCGAGCCCCTCCCTTACATTGTTGGTTTACGGAATACCCCCTCCACCTACACTTCTCTCCCCATTACTCCTCTCCAACTTGGCAATCTCTCGCCTTCAAAGCCATTCCTCTTCCTCTCCTCCCCCCTGTTCATCACACTTATTGCATCACACAGAACATTTTTTTTTCCATATTGGCCACTTTGACTTAAAGTACATGCAGCATCTCCCCACTTACCCCTACTCTTTATCCTTCATTCCATGCCAAAAAAAGATTCCTGCAAGACTGGGATAGGACCAAACTAAATTCAGTAATCTAATCACTCCCCCTCATCCATCCTCTTCAGACCTTTGCACTATTTCATACTGCATTATTCCATTAGGCTCAGCTCAGTCTGTACAGCTTGCCTCAGTCTCTACCTGTTATGTGGTTAATGGAGCTGCATATTGCAACTATGATGGGAATCCAGCTCACATAGACCAAACTAAAAGGGCTATTTTGAAAAATATGTAGTGTAAGTGTTTGAACAACTTGAATTAAAATTTTGAAATAAAAAAAAAAAATCTTTTTTGGCCATTGCCTTCATTACTGGTATATTAAAAGTAATTCCTCCACTACCATTGTTAAACCTTACATTATCTGTTTTTTCAACCTATTTATGCTCTATTGACTTTGTATGAGGAGCAGTTTATTAGAATTTGAGTCCTGGGTTGTCAAATACAGATGGCAGATGGCAGATGGATTTGGATTGGCGTGTGAAATTTTATAACTTTAATGTTATAATATTAATGTTGTGATAACTCTTCACAGTCAGTATTACGTGTAAAGTAGATGAGAGGAACTGATGAGTTATGTGAAAGCAGCAAATTCAGAAGTCAAAACAAATGGTGCATTTGTTTCGAAGCTTTGGTTTTCAATCAGGATAATTTTTCCTTTCATCAGGTTATTCAGCTGTCAGAGGGATATAGTTGTTTTTTTTTTATCTTATTCGTCCTTTTTTGTACATAAAGGAGTCACTGGCGCAGTAGCAATATTGCTATGATCCCTCACTAGCTTCCCACTTACTTAACCTGTCATTGCAGTAAAGTAAACTTGACCAAGCTGCAGGTATCTCTACTAAAAGCTGTGGCTCCATGGGTTTTACTGTTTTTAGTCCCTGTCCCTATCACCACAAGACCACCAAAAAGAGGGACAGTGTTAGGCTGTCTTTACAAAATAAGAACCTACAGTACATGAAAAAATAGACCAACCATATCAAATTCATCCACAGACTGAACTGGCTGGTGTTTTTATCCCATTTCAAGGCAATAAAATGTTGCCATGGCACCGCTAAAACATCAATTCATTTCACTTTGTTGGCTATAATTAAGCGTAATTACACAGAAAAACTCAAAATGGATACCAACAAGGTCATCGTAATCATGTAAGTCAGACATGTACACACACCAATCATGTGCACCTCAAAAGGAAGGAGCCTCGGGGCAATCAGGAGGAGAAAAGAGAGGAGAATGGGGGAGGATAGCAGAAGAAATGAGAGGCACAAAGAAAAAGAAAGGAGTGGGGGGGGGGCAAGGGGTGAGGAATGGAGTCACAAATAAGAAAAAGCAGAGCATTGAGCATGAATGCCTGCAGGACTTTCCTTGGCTATAGAGGCAGAAAAGAGTTTACATGGTACATAACATATTTTTAGGATTTAATGTTGATAACCCCTTAAAGACGTACATAACTATTGTAAACTCTTTTTCAATGTCTAAATAATACAGTAAGAAATTTAGTATTTAATATCGATCTTCATATAGTATGAAATATATGCATTTAGTCCCAATAAGACACAATGAAACATTATTACAATTATTTATTTTTTGCTATCTGAAATGGGCAGTTGAGTAAATCTTTATCATCAAAAGTGTTATGATCAGTATGACATTAATATTTTACATATGACAAGAATTTCTTATTTTACACATTCCCCAAGTATAATCCAGTATCTTAAATCTTTTAGTCACAACCTTCATTCTCAAAAAGGCCCTATCATATTGATTCAGCATCAGATGTTGCAGAGCATGATGATGCTTTGATGTATTTTCACTTCTTACTGTGGCAGTTACTATCTAAGGTCTATGTGCCTGAATTAATGTCCTCGCCACTGTTACTGACACATTGAGTTAGCCCCCTGCACACAGCTCTGCTGTGATGGATTATACACCTGCGGCCACTGGGACTGCAGGGGCTCAACACACATAGCACACAGGGAGTACCAGGGACAAACAGACTGAACCACCTCACCCATGTGACGCACAACTAGGATAAACAGTGAGAATACAAAACTAATCTCATCTCATTAGACGAGCAATAGACGAACAATATTCCATTATAGTGAAGCTATAATTTTGTCCAAGTTGGACACTAGTCATCCAAACCATGATTCAAATATATTGCAAGTTTTGTCTGGAAGCAGCACACATAAGTGGCTTGATTCAGGTCTGAAATATTAAATACAGAATATTGAATACTTGCCCCTTGCTCCAAAGCACATGTATCCAAACCACCCTACAAAAAAGGCCTTTGTCTTGGCCATCATCATACTATTTAGAGTATGTCCTCTGATTATTCGGTTGTGTCTTTGGAAATTAAACTTGTATAACAATTTATAGTGCATGAGGAACATTATCAAGTTATTCAAAGATTTACTCCACTGATTTATTCTGTCTGCTCCACAACATTGTTGAACTTTTTAGGGGTGGATCTAAAATATATGTAGTCGAGATGACCTGAACCCTCATTCAAATGGGTAGTATCTTATTAGTTTACAGTCCGTTGAAAACATTTGAAAACTCTACACTTCCAGTTTGTAAAACAGATTTTCTGCTATTATTTGTGGACTCCAGGCCCTCTATTATATAACCATTGTGACGCTATCACTAGCGTCACCACCAAATATGCTGTCAGAAATATTGTGCTAAATTTTTAGGAGTACTACAAATACTTAGGGTGTACTCCTATGGGGTATGGCTTGTCACTGGGGCAGTACCCTTAAAGGTACAATCATTGTACCCATCAAAACTTATTTGTACCTTATCAACCTAAAAAAGTACATATTAGTGCCATTTATATCAACAATGTCCCTTTTAGGGTACATCGCATTTGGACCTCAAAGATCATAAATGTATCTCATCCGTACCTTTATCGCTGACAGTGTACCAAAGTTGTGTTATATAATATTACATCTATAAAATGTTTGGATACGTTATTGTGCCACTATGCACAATATCTTTCATGCATACAATCATTTCCTGCTACCACAAATAGATGCACACACATTCACCACTCAAACACACACAGTGTCCCTTACCTAGCCATCCCGAGCTGGAGTTTGGCACACACATGTCTGTCTCTGCACTGGGCAGCACGAAGCCCACCATGAACACCTCCACTCCGTCTGACATGAGTGCCAGCCCAAGCACCAGGAAGAGCTGCCACTGGAACCTCCCATGGCCACACTCCTGGATGATCAGCTCATACTGTTGGGCCAGCTCCTCTTCATCGGCCTGTCTCTCATCCTCCAGGACCTTACGGTGCTTTGCGGCATCTGACAATGGTTGCCCCAGTGCAGCCTGGCCCTCCTTATGCTTCTTATCTCCTGCCGAGGGAATGCCCTGGTACTCACCCTCGTAGATCTCATCCTCATCATCATGGCCCTCTGTGGCATCACTAGAGCCTTCCTCATTGTCATGATAGTCTTCTCCATCCTGCCTCGGGGAATTGCAGTAGAAATCCTCATCTTCGTCCTCCTCATCCTGGAATCGGCTGTAGTTGTGATGGGATGAGTACTCATCTGAGGCGCGGTCCACCGCCTTGTTCACTTTCTTTTTTGCATGCCGTTTGGCCTCCTTGACCATGTCCTTGGCCCCCTTAACCAGGCAAGTCCTGTTATTGTAAGTGTCCTCCATTGTTTCTCCAACAGTAGGTCTTCGCAGGGTTCCAGAGGATACTTAGAAGTACAGGAAAAAGGGAAGAGGAATGAGAGGTGTGAATGGAAGCTGGCAGGGGAATTGCAGGAATGGTGAGAGTAGTGGGTCTTGAGATGCAGCAGGGTAGAATACTCTTGAGTTGGCAGTCACCACAGGAGAGAACCCACAATGGCTCTGGCAATCATTGGCCAAGCTGAGAGAGATGGGGGAAGGGTGGGAGACGGACAGATAAGAAGAAAAGAGAGAACAAGGGGAAGGATGGACAAGGGAGAGATCACAAAGAAGAAGAACGTAAAAGAGAGGGAGATGTTCATCAGATAGCGCATGTAACTATTTCCTCCACTTCATGTGTAATATCTAACAGGTGAGACCCCGCAGACAGCACATACCCTCTTTAATCGTTCACTCACAGTTCTCCCAGGCCTTTTAATCATTTTGAGTAATGTATTGAAAAAGGCTTTTGCTGCACACCTCTTAGTTTTCTTTCAAATGGAACATTCAATTTTCAGGGGTTCTTCCTCTATATTTCATCAGCTGGACTTTCACTAAGTTCACCTGAGTTTGAAATGAAGAGCATTTTAAATGCTGAATCTGCTGACTCATGAGCTGCTCTTAGCAACAGAAGCTAATAAAACAAGGCTCGGCCGAAATCAATTTGCCCTCAATAAAGAGGTGGTTTGTTATGGTGGGAGTGACGATCCAACCAGAACGGCGCTGTCATATATTATTCGTGCAAAGCCAGGAGGAGAAGACAGGTGGTCACTTCTGCGAAGCTCCTGATTTAAGCTCTCATACACACTCAAACATGCCACGCACATATGTGAGCGTACATTCACAGCACAAAATGGAGAAACCCTTTCCCGTCTCGGCAGGCCAACGCTGATGAGAGGGAGATTCTAGCCTGGCAGTGCACATGATGTAACATAATTTGGTGTGAGTGCTGTGATCCACACTTCATCGTAACACTGCCTCCATGGCCTCACTTTGACCTGTTCAATCAAAAATTAGTCATAGCACAAAGACACAATCTTATGATATAATATGATAATAAAACAAAGCATAAACTGTGAAATTTTAATAAAGAAAAACTTTTTTCAGAGGCTTCATTAGGAGTAGGGTAGAGATGGTCTTGCGCTGTCCAGTGTGTGAATGTGGCTCCTGTGTGTCTAGGAGCTACTCACGATAGTCTCTAATGAACACTGAAGCCTTGTCAAGAAGACACAAATCACAGGGCCAGCTCCGGCTCCCATAATGCAATTTTACTGGGCAAAATGACACTGCTGATTCAAGGTGACTCGACTAATCCCTTTTGGCTCATTGGATGACTCCTTTGCTTATGAGCACAGTCCTTTACACATGACTGATAATTTCTTAACACCTCCATTGACACCCGTGGTGCCTGAAAATGACTCATAAAGACAGGCTTTTTTAGAAATCTGTTTGTTTTCCTTGTATCAGTGCAATTGAGAACCCATTGGTGGTTTACTGTGTGATCACAGGATTTTTTTTCTGTCTCTTAAGTCTGTAAAATAATAAGCACTAAAAAAGATGCTAGAGCTAGTAATACAGGCTTTCTCAAAACATTTATTATTGAGTAAAGACCACTAGCTAGTGTGGAGCTTCTCGTTGCCTGTAAATAAAATTAGCTTTGAATGAGCGGACTAACACTCTGTGTGTCAGAGTTCAGCGGTGTCTCTGAACTGAAGCTATTCATTGTTTCAGGATCAGGTCAATCATGGCTGTCACTCCATCATTTTTACCTAAAAAGGGCACGCACACATACACATCCTGGCAAAAGGAGCTGTATCCTGGTGGAGCCTGCCTGTCAGAGAATCAATGGAGTGTACGGTGAGGCCCCCTGTCAATGGTGATGAAGTTTAAAGGACACTCGAGCACATAAACGACCAGCCTCATCTGACAGCAGCTGACGAGAAACTGACAGCGCAGACAGTTGGAGCAAAGGGAGCAATCACAATTGGGTTACCATCCACACCCCCAAACAAATTCATATGTGTATGATCTTTTATCTTACACTCTCCTTAACCTTTATTCTATTTCTCAAGCGTTCTCTCTGTTTTTGTTTCTGTTTCAGGCTGCAACTTCAATATGTAATGCTTGTTTGCCAGAAAAAAAAAACCATTCCAACTTACTGCCTTGACACAAGCCTCAATAGCAGTCACACATCACTATCTGTAGCTGCAGTATCATACTGTCCACCACAACCTGTTTTTGTGGATTATACTTAAAATCAATTACATTTCAGTCCTATACTTATTAAAAAAAAAAATGAAATGTGCTATCTTTTCTTGGACAACGTGTTCTCTAAAAGTAGAACAAAAAAATGAATCGCTAGTGTAGCTAATGTTTATGTGAACCATGAGGATGGCTGAAAATGGGCCCAAATTTTCACATGCATGAACATAAAGACAAATTACAACATTAGAGCCATAGAGCATTTTTGGCCTTTCATCAGCAATTTGGAAAAACTTAAAAAATAATTTTATATCCAAAGTATGCCAAGTAATGACAGCATTAATGAATACATTAGTTTAAAGAATTGTGTCAGATCGATCAGGAAGGTTTTAGGAAAGTAAAGCACTTTATCTGTAGGATGGATGTAATTGTTGGTACTGATCTACCTAAAGTTCAGCAGTCACCATATAGATGGGTAAGCAGGTTGTTAGAATAAGGGGTTTAAAAAAAAAAAATCATTTCTAGCCCTATAATTTCAGGCTGCTTGAGCCATAACTGCTGGAGGAGACAAATATTATTATTTCATAAGAACCTGAAGGAAAATCAATAGTATCTTTTTTGGGTACAAGGAGTCCAGTAGTCCAACTATTGGACGTTACACAGTACAAATAAGTAATATTTTTGTTACAACCTACTGCTAATGTTCTAAAACGTTATAATAAATGAACAACGATGGCATCTCTGAAATGCTTTCTGCTCTTCTTGCTTCATTTTACACATCATTTGCTCAGTATGTTGAACCAGTTTTACAGTTTATGTCCCTTGCCCTATAGGAACCACTAATGTCTTCTTTCTCACTAAGGTTTGCCTTGTCAGTGTCCTGCCATTTCAAAGACATGCATAGTGTCTTTGACTGAGAGTTTGTTCTATTAGCATCAGAAAGAGCAGGTCTAATCTCTTAAGTGGGCAGAGTTGCATGTAATCCCATCAAAATGGTGAGCCCATGACCTCGTCTGGAAGGCAGAGGCACAGCCAGCCCAGGACGTCTTCCGTTAGGAGATTTCATCAAACACTGATGGCATTACTGACAGAGTGGAGGGACAGGGAGAGGACGAGAGAGAGACGTGGGGGTATAGGAGTAATATTAATTACACAATAAATGGAGGCTGGGTCAAAGAACGTCAAGATAGAGGAATAAAATGGAATACCCCTGTTTAAATTAGCATCATGAATTTCCTTACTTAAGAGAAATATGTTCAGCACATGTATCTACTGAAATCATTTAGCATTACATCTGTTCAGAAAGGAAGAAAGCGTAATTTGGAGTTGTAGGCAATATATATGTACATGTATATGTGTGTATATATATATATATATATGAATGGCTTGCCTGTCCTCACTGCTCACCGTGTTTGCATAACAGATACAAAACATAATGTACCACCACCACCACTGACTGGTGCAGACCATACACGTTATACATCAGTGATGCAATAACTCCAATGAGGCACGAGATGCCAAACATGGCACATTTACTTTACAGATATGTGCCCATTTTGTCAAACTATATCATGTGATGCACGGTAGCCCAAATTTTGCCGTGAATGTAAGTATTCCCAGAGGGGAAAAAAACAAAAACAAAATACAGAGTACACAAAATTTAGTCACTCATAAAAATCATGCTCCCTCATAGAGATGCATGGATGCTTGAGTTTAAAGTCAATTATTCTTTGGCTGTATTGCATGTGTATCAACAAAATTAGTAGACATAGAGTAGTCTCTTTATAAAGCTCTCATATCCGCCACATTGTTACTGCGTGTCCTGTCCTTTGCATCCACTTTGCATACAAAATGCCTTCCTCTGAAAATAGTTTGTGTATTTTTGCATACATTTTGAGATAAATTTCCAGCAGAGACAGAGATGAAGACCTTATTGAAAATAGATAAGGAACATTCTGGTTTACAATGAGATTGTTGTTTTCCACGAAATAACAACTTGAACACAATTAGAAGTGGACCAAAGGACCAAATTCTGCATCCTGCGATCACACACCTCATGTAACACTTTTTCATTGGTAGACATCTCCGGCTTTAACCCAGCAGGACAACTACAGCACCAGTCAGTGTGCAAACAAAGCACTTTGCCGCAGATTTCTAGTTCGCCGACTGTGCCTGTGAATCGCTCACTGCTTCTTGACGTGCAATTCAAAGATGTGTCAGTTTCCTGCTCCCGCATTCTATCCTCTTTTAGGCGGCAGTGCAGAGTGCTTTAACTACCCCAGGGCAGGTGGCTGGATTGCACTACATGCATTCACAATCCGAAGAAAACAACTGCTCGTGCTAAGAAATATATCACTTAAAAAAAAGCATGCTTGTGCAGGAAAAGATGGGCAAATGATCAGTTGCAATCAGTGATCATCTGATTCATCAGCAAATTAATTGATAAAGCTTACTCATGGCGCATGAATCAAACATTTTTTTTAACCCAAAGTTTAGAGTCCAGTTTACAGTGTCAGACACAATTGGAGATACTAGGTGAATTATAGGCCACAACTGAAAAAATAGATCTAAAACTCCAAAGCATTCCTGATTATTTAAGCCACTTCTCGTTGTCAGCTAATGATGGCAGATGGAGACAGGAACTATTTATTGCATCCACACGGGAAATAAAAAAAAACAACACATGCATTAACCGTCCCAACTTTTAACGAACGAGACCCTAAACTTATGAATAAATAAGGAAGTATCCCTGCCTCTCGTCTTAAATGTTAGCTCGAGATAAAAGATGAGGTGGGAAAAGACAGCATGACTCATAATTCCTAGATTTGCTGAGAAAACTGGGAAAAAAGATGGATTTTTGCAACTCGTAGGTGTTGCACAGTCAGCGTGTTTTCCGGGGGAAAAAGTAATGTTTACTCACCGTCATTTATGGCCAGAGGAGAGGACTGAGCTGCTGATAAGTAATTTCATCAGACCCCGCTCTAGTTTGAAGGAAAATAATAAACTTGTTGGGTTTTCACGGTGGAATCGGATCGGATGTAGCACGGCGGTGGGTTTTTTTTTCCGATGCAGTCCTCCCTCGATGCAGCACTTCAGGAGGAGAGAGAGAGAGAGAGAGAGAGAGAGAGAGACAGACAGAGATGATGGTAAGAGCGGGGGGTGCATTATAATCAATAATTTCACTTGTTTGGGTGATGCGGGTATTTCCATCTGATGGAACAATCTAGTTAGATGACAAAATAAAGAGCACTGTGCACGAATGGCAAACAGGTGTAAAAAAAAAAAAAAAAAAGGTCTAAACTAAAACAGCCTCTGCTGTCGTCCATTTACCATGAGTGAAATCGACTTTATTTATGTATCTGAAATATGCCATGGCTCATGTTCGACCGTTTAGGAGGAAAAATGCTTCGTAATCGAGAAGTTTCTGGCAGTTTCTCGCGCGTGAGCTCCCCGTGTGAACACCGATGTGGGTCTTTTACGCAGATCAGTGCCCAAGTCATCTGTTTTCAACTTCCACCATGTGCGCTTCCACAAGGCGGTATTTTCTGCGACCTGCACGTCGATATTCAGAGTCGACCATATGGAGCCGCAACTAAGGCTTGCACACCTGAGGCTTGCAGCCCCGTTGCAGTGTGCCAAGCTTGGCTGCTGAAGGCGTCAACGATGACTGCACTTCACATATTCATCTGTTCTGTAGTTCTTCAGGTAAAAAAAAAAAAAAAATCCAATTTAGATGCGCATTTCAGAGTGAAATACTTGCCTCTATAGCAGAATTATAAACTGCGCTCCACACAACTACTCATGGGTAACACTATGCCATAAGAAGTGGATTAGTCATTAAATAACACGATTATGGACCAAAAAGGTACCGTGGCGGTAAGGCCATTCTAAAATAAAAATACAGTCATTTGGATTTTGCTACCATAACCACTCCATTAAAGGGTCTGTAAGTCAATTTAATAAATCATTTTATTATGATTTCCAGGAATTTGAACTAATATATGGGCTTCACATATTCCTGAAAATATATCCACAGCCACCCAAAACCTTGAAATTGTTCTCTTAGTGAGTTAAAGCTCCCTCTGCAGGGAGGGATATTGTAGCCTAACCAACAGTACTATCACGTTCGTAGCTTAGCTATACAGTGTGAAGATGACCCTGCCCGTCACTAAACGGCTTGTATGGGTGCTGCTCACCTCTCGTGTCATTCATGTATAGATAAATAGTTTCCCACTGAGGACGAACCATGTTTCACAAGTGGCTGGCCTCATTTGACACCCTGATCACCAGTAGACAATGTAGGAACTCTGAAGAGATGCTTGATGAGCCCGACCAGAGAGGCACCAGAGGCTGGCAGAGCTTTCCACTGACACAGAACAACACAGAATTATGAATGGAACATTGGATCCATTAATATAAAGATTTTCACTCTGTCAAGCTTGATGAGAAAGATTTACTGGATCAGATAGTAGCATGGCAGCAGGGTGTAATTCTGGGAACTGTAGATAATACATAGGCCACAGGTTAATTTGAAGTTATTATGACTCAACGTGTACATGTGCAATACACGGTAGTGGCATGCCACCTCTGGTAATCAGAATTCATAAAGAACACATTCATATAATTCAGATTCTTAGCTCTAATTTTACTAAATAAAGCCCCTTCAGTTACATTAGTAATTATACATTACTAATGTATAATATCTGTTTTGCTCATGCAGTATTTTGTTTTCCATTAGACTCCACTCAACTTAATTTGTCAGTACAAGCGCCTGCACTAACAAAAACATTCTTTCTACATGCTCACAAATGATGACCACGGAGGAATGCTATACTGACTTACAACACACAAAAATCCTGTTATAACAACTGCATAACCAAACTTGGGCTCTTAGAGATAAGTAGGATCTTTAGATGAAGTGTGAGATAGTGACTGCCTCTGTACCAGCTATGTCGGATCCTAATGCCTCTGAAATCTGCCAGCGGTTCCTAGAGAAAGGGAGGGAGGGACAAAAAGAGATGACGGACTGATGCAAGCGCAGAGACACACAGCCTCTCAGTATTCTTATCATTAAAGCCTGCAAACTATACCAGCACTAGCAGTGAGACTTGGTCTACTGCTGAAATGACTACCAGCTTGTTGATGTATAACACCCTGTCAACCCAATTCCTTATTCTCACACTTACAATAAATAAAAAGGTCTCAATGGCTCCATGTTAAAAATTGTAACATGTAGGAAGCAGCTGCTTATTGACTTTAAACACCAGGATACAGTTTTGACACCGGCTGTTCATAATATTCACTGAGTGAAACTGTAAATGATGCATACACAGTGCACAAAGATACACAGCATGAAAGCATAAAAGCTAGGTACTCACAGTCATAAATAAAAGGAAAAGCTTCTATCTTTTTTCTCTGAATTTGATGATTCACAGAATCGGTGACCTAGGGCTTGGGACACTCTTAGCTTTTGATCCAGAGTTGGGAGACAAACCCCCCTCAAGCCATAAGACTCCATTTACTACTGCTGGAGAGCGGAGGAGCACTTAGCTTAATGTACGGGACAGTAGAATGACCCTCATACAGACGAACACACACACTGGCCACTACATATGCCAATGTTTTTTTTCCTCTTTTCTTGTAAGACATAGTATTCTCTTTGTCACACAAACATACACACAGGCAATAAAGATGCTTATTATTTTTTTATTATAGCAAATGCAAAAATCCAAATGCACTGAGATTTCTGAGAGTGTGCACGTTGAATGCTAATTGTATGTGTAAAAAATAACTTTCAAGTTATTGAATTACAATAACACATTCAATATATTTAGCCTGAGAATGGTGGCTGGGAAGTGAATGTGTTAGAATCCAAAAAAAAGCCTTTCTGGTTGAGCAACGCAAAATCTGTCCAGCTGATTTAATACCGTAATTTTCCACATTATGAACTGTGTGTGCATGTGTAGATCGTCTTTATGCACTTGTAAGCACATGCACATTGCATTCTCAAAGTAATACTTAAGGAGGTTTGGTATAAATCATTTATATAGCTCAGAGGTCATACAAAATAATGTGTAAGTTTTGCTTTGTTTCGCTTCATTTCATTTTCGTCCAAAATTTGGGACTGAGTTGTGGGGGCAGCAGTTTGAGCAGGCCACTTCCACTAACTACTCTGAGGGGATACCAAGGCATTCCCAAGCCAACTGAGAGATACAATCTCTGGGTGTGCCCCAGGGTCTCCTCCTGGATAGGCGTGCCTGAAACACCTCCCAAGAGAAGAATCCACAACGCCTCCTGACTCTAACCAGATGCCAGAACCACCAACTATGGCTCCTCTTGCATGGAGGAGCAGCTTCTACTCTGAGCTCCTCCCTCCCTCCCCCCTGCGGAGGAAACTCATTTCGGCTGCTTGTTTTTGCAATCTTGTTCTTTCGGTCACTACCCAAAACTCATAACTATAGGTTAGGATTGGAAAGTAGACTGACTGGTAAATTGAGAGCTCCGCCTTTCAGCTCTACTCTCTTTTCTCCACATCGGACCCCTGCATCACTACTGATGCCATCCCTTGCCATCTGTCGATCTCACGCTCCAATTTTCCCTCACTTGTGAACAAGACCCTGATTCACTTGAATTCCTCCCCTTGGGGCAGCAACTCTTCCCTGACCCGGAGTGGGAAATCCACCCTTTTATGGCTTAGAACCATGGCCTCAGATGGTTCTGAGGCCATCTGAGCCCGTGCTGATCCTCATCCCCACTGCTTCACATTCGGCTGCAAACTATCCCAGCAAAAGCTTGAGGTTACTGTTTCACGAAGCCAACAGGACTTCATCATCTGCAAAAAGCAGAGATGGAATCCTGAGGCCACCGAACCTGACACCCTGCTTGGCTGCGCCAACAAATCCAGTCCATAAAATGAACAAAACAAATGACAAAGGGCAGCCCTGGCAGAGTGCAGCTCTAACTAGGAACAAATCTGACTTACTGCCAGCAATGCAAACCAAGCTCTGGCTCCAACTTTACAGAAATAAAAAGGACTGTAAAAATGGGCCATTGACCTCATACTTCTGGAGCACCCCTTATTGGACATCTCACGGGACATGGTCATAAGCATCCTCCTGATCAACAAAAAACATGTTAACACTCGAGAGCTGGTCAAGCGTTCCATGGCCAGAATGAAAACTGCATTGTTGGTCCTGTATCTGAGGTTTGTCAAAGAGCTATCTCTCCGGCACCCTAGAGTAAAACTTCACAGGGAGGCTGAGGAATGTGATCCCCATGTAGTTGGAACATACCCTTTCCCCCTTCTTTAAAAGGGAGGCCACCACCCCAGTCCATCACTCCGGACTCATTGTCCCTGATGTCCATGCAACGTTGCAGAGGCATGTCAGCTAGAACAGCCCTACAACATCCAGAGCCTTGAGGAACTCGATACAAATCTCATCCACCCCTGGGGCACCACCACTGCAGAGTTCTTAAACAACCTCAGTGACATCGATCCATGAAAGGGCTCACCCTTGAGTCCTCTGGCTCCGCTTCCTCCACGGATTTTGGTCGGGGGGAATTGAGGATATCTTTGGGGCAACTCTACTCTACGAAGTTCAGCAACCCCCG
Organism: Mola mola; assembly: GCA_001698575.1. Lineage (NCBI taxonomy): Eukaryota > Metazoa > Chordata > Actinopteri > Tetraodontiformes > Molidae > Mola > Mola mola. The sequence goes on along the minus strand of KV751322.1, from coordinate 11,315,986 downwards.
ATTTGCACTATAGTCAACATGGACAGGGTGTGCTTTCCCTTCCTGAGCCGCCAGATGGTTTGCCAGAATTCAATCTTTCAGCACTGGCTAAAATTCTTGTTCAATGGCCTCACCGTCATCCTCCCACACCTGAGTTTTTGCCTCCATAATCACCCAAGCTGTCCTGTAGGATTACCTCAGCGTGATCGCCTCCTTCGGTGCTGGTGTCCACCAGCAGGTTCTTGGGTTACTGCCACAACTAGTATCAGTAACCTTGCTACCACAGCTCTGCACAGCCTCCTCAGCGCACAGAACATTGCCCACTAAGATTCCATGTCCCCCACCGCCTCCAGGAAGCAGTTATTATACTATATGGATATTTTACATAGCCTCACTTAAATTATGCAGCCTTTCTTTTACCTGGTTGTGCTATTTTATCAGATGTGAACAACAGAGGCATTCTGCAAGAAAAACAAAAGGACAACAGTGTCACTGGATGAGTGATATGATGGATTAGAGTGTCCCAAGGCAGACGTCCTGGTCCATCAAAATGTAATGAAAACTAATTTGAGAACAGCAAGCAGCTATGAATAACTCTAAATTGCGTTCTGGCAACGCAGCATTCAGTGAGAAGTCATCATTGTCTCATACAAGAGAAAAATGGGTTGATAATGATACGATTGATGATAGGACATTAGTTGTTGTCTTGAAGACTTATAGCTCTCTGTAAATATATCTGACTAAAAATCGATCAAGGGCAGACACAATTTTACATTTTACAAGTTTGTAATCTAGATTCACAATCAGAGTTCAAAAGATTAGTTACACTTTTACAACAAAATAGAACATGGCTTAATAGCATTTGGAGGAATCAGTTCATATCAAATATATGAAAAAAAATGTAAAAATGGTGTAAGAAAAAGTTCCTTAGCAAAGTCAACTCATATAAGTACAGACCATTTTTTCCATATTTGTGGTCTGTCTACCATTGCGAGGTCTTGAATAGTCTAACATACTGTACCTGAGCTAAAATACCAGGGGGAAGAAAGTCAAATGGATTGTGATTATTGTACTGGAACAGATTGAACAGGCTACGAGAGAAGAATGTGAGCTGAATCCTATTCAGCAAAAAGGTCCAAACAGATCAACTGGAAGGAAGTTGAAAGACAGAGGATCTGAAGAAGGGTTTGAAGCAGTAATACTGGCTTTAAGACCATCAATATCAACAGCAATATCTTATTAATGAAAACATTGAAGAAGCTACATAATGGAGTTCTGCCTTTATTGTAAGTCTGTATCCTTAATTTAGATAAGGGATTAAGAAATGACAAATTGCTATGTATTAAGAGAATGTAGATTTTTTTTTATGCTTTAGAGCTTATTTGATTTAATTTTGGGGGGCAAAAACAAGATGTAGTTCTTACCACAAAAAAAATAAAATAATGGACAGTATTAATGGTTGGATATTGTGCTATTTAAGTGATGCACACAGAACAGAACCTATGACTAGAACACAAGCCCTTCCACAAAGTCTGTACAAATCTGGTAGTTGTCAGTCACAGACAGTCAAAAGCAACAAATCACCTGCCCTTAAATGGAAATACCAGGAAGTAATCTGTGGGCGCTACAGCTTCCTGTCATTCAAAAGGAAACCTCCATTACCCACAGCACCAAGGATTATCCTCTGTGCCTCACAACTCTGGATCAAATTCATGGTCTGTGCCGACTGTCAGGACATGTACAACAAAGTGTGTGTGTGTGTGTGTGTGTGTGTGTGTGTGTGGTGGTGGTGGTGGTGGTGGGGGTTGTCTGAGGGTAGTCTGTGAAACACATTGTTGGCACTGAGTAATCATTCTATTAATTTCTAATACATATCTGACATAAATATAGTAGATCTCTGTCAAATGATATGATCCTTATCAGTATATTTTGGTCAGCTGTTAAACTGTTTTAAGAGCAAACCTTTAGCTTACTCTCACTTTTACTTATTTGTAACACTTCTCTATCCTTGTTCTCTGTACCAGAGTATTTCAGCTTCTGTTTCATCTCTAAATCACTTAATACCACTGATTTTGCTTGGTTTCAGCACCCCAAATAGTCAGTGATCTACCAGGCTTTTTTATTTGATTGTTTTACTGTAATGTAAGTTTTGAACAAGCATGCTATTTTGAACTAAGAAACATTTCCAGATGTTCAAAATTCAAAGACATAAATGTGCATTTATCTCATCATGCTTGGATTACTTTAACGTGCCTATCTTCAGACAGTTCAGAGCTGTGCTGCCAGGATTTAACCACAGTAAACAGTTTTGATTATATCAGCCTGGTTTAAGAATCTTTACACTGGCTTGCAGTGCCTTATAGAATTTTAAAATTGTTTTTAAGGTTATTTTGATTATTTGCAGCTCTAAATGGTTTGCTTTGGGACACTCTGCCTGCAAAAGTATGAAAGGTCGATTAAGAGCCTTCTTTCAAATCTAAGCTTAAGCCTTTTCCATTTTATCTCAATTTAGTTTTTATTCTAGTAATGACCTTTGATAGACTGTTTTTTTTTTGTTTTGTTTTATTATCTTTTAAATTCTTAGTGCTTTTATTCACTGCCACATCATTATTTGGGCCCTTAGGACCGAATTATGAGAGGACCCTTTAGAGATTGAAGGAATATGTCTCAAAACGTCCCAGTAGCTACTTAAAGACCACCACTCACGGCAAGTTTCATCTAAACGTGCACAATTTGGTACACACTTAGATCTGGACCCGATGACCTCAACCCAAGAGGAGGAAATCGGCCATTTTGAATTGAAACCTCATTTTGCAATTTGCATACTTTATATTTTTTTTTAAAAACTCCTCCTAGAAATTTAACCTAATTAAGCCTCTTCAACATTGGTCGGAACAATCTTGACACCATCAACATAAAGGGTAAAGCTGTTGCTGTGGCCGCAAGGCGAATTTTGATGATGTCACCAAAAATGTCAGCGGTCACGGCATCTTTGATGAATGATTATAGATCAAAGTGGTTAAAGTGACTGGAAGTCCGCTTCACCAGGAATAACAGGGACATATTTTCTCAATACTGACTTCGCATCGACACATTCATCTTATCAACGATGAAAAACTGTGCCGACTACGAGTCTTCCTCGAATAAGCGGGAGTGCAAGAGCCTGCAATAAGGTTGAACTATACTATCAAACCGTAAACTATGATAATAATGACAATAGTAATATTAACCATCGTCCTCTCCGCCTTCTTCCGCTTACGCTTACCATGGAAACATTGTGGCCAATCATAAATGCTTTGGCAGCGTGCCGCAGTAGCAGTAGCCAATCACAGAGGCTGTTATTGACGCCTCAGTCTGTTTTCAAACGGCTAAGCAAGCATTTTTCAACTGACCAAATAATTACAACGGTGAAGTATACTAGCCTGCCAAATACACCTCAGGTAAAAATATTCCAAAGCAGGTACCTTATTCCAGTCCGCTGATATTTCACCCAGACACCTTAAAACACCGTTTTCTTCATCATAGTTGTAAGTTATTGTTGTATAAGTTTAGTTTTGTAGCCAGGAAGTTGTGTCTATAAAAGTTAGCTAATGTTCACTAATATTCATATAGTTCATTCCTTCATACACACTTCCGCAATGGTGTCACTTGCAATAGCAATAACTATAGGGAAAGTTACAATAGCATGTATTGTTGAACTGTTTTTGTATGTTGTTATGTTCAGCTAACATTACGTGTGCGAATTCACATTTCGCCTTTCGCAAAGTACCAGTGTTAATGTTTTACAATGGAGCTAGCTAGCTACAATTCAAATATTTACGCTTCTTCGTTAATTCCTACGGTCGATAACAAACTTAATCCAGGAATATCCCAAAAACGTGTAACTTAGTTGTAACGTGCTGATCAGCTACAGCATCAAAACCACTGACAAGTGAATAACAGTGATCATCTTTTTACAATGCAGTGGTCGGCTGGGAAACTTTGGGCCCTGGCGTCCATGTGGATGTTACTTTGACATGTGTCAATCACATAAACATTATCACAGGGCAAGTACAACTCTTCATGGCAACATCACTCCCCCAAGCAGGAGAATGTCATACCAGGAATAATTTTCATTAATGTTATCAAATCCAAGGCTTTGACCTGACTCCCAGACGCCAATTAAAATGAGCATTCATGGGATGTGATGGAACAGAAGAATCACCCCCACCCAAAAAAACTAAAAATAAAAACCTCCAAAAGATCTTTAAAATATTTATAGTGACAGGTACCCCAGGACAGCCTCAGAGGTCCCCAGTCCATGCTCTGACTGGTCAGGGCTATTGTTTGGCAGCATGAGAGGGACCTTTGCAATATTCGGTAGGTGGTTTTAGCGTTGTGGCTGATCAGTATAATAACTCAGTCTTACACATTATTTTTCTCTGTTCTAAATGTTCATGAGTTTATTCTTATGGTTTATGACGAATCTTCACATGAATATGTAAAGTATTAGGTTTCTGACTTGCATATTAGAGATAAATGTGGCTTGTGCTGTTGGTAATAATTCATCATCCCAGCTATGTATGTGTTTGTCTAGCTCTGGACTAGATGTCCTCAGAGGAAGAGGAACGAAACAGTCCAGTTCTGCCTAAGGACTCGGATCAGAGCAGCTCTGTCTCCTCTGAACTCCAGGTGATCGACACATTCATAATTAACATATCTCACAACATATTGTTCATTTGGAAACTTGTTAGAATGTCTGTTTAGTTGCTTGTTTAGGTCTTCCTAATACAGTCTCTGCGAAGCTGTATGTAAGCAGTGTATGGACCGTTGTGTCCCTAAATTGACAATGACTTAAATATTGTGACTAATAGACCTGTTTTACAGACGTATTTTGGAAAGGAAATTGCAAGTAAAAGGGTATTATTAATAAACCTTTTTAAGGTTCTTTTCCTTTTTTGGGGGTATAGTGTTTCCAGTGAACCAACTTTCACAAGATTAGCAATTTGACTCTATTTGACAATAATATGACAGAACCTTTAAGTAAGTAATAAGTATCTACGTGTGTTTTTGCCAGAGATTCTTGCCTAATTGTTTGCTTTGAAAAAGGCCTATAGGAATGATGAATATGAGCGGAAAAAAGATATAATAAAAATAAGCTACATGTAGTAAAGTGTTTTCCTCTGAAATATGTAACAATGGGCACTTGAGCCAAATTTGAACTGTTTTAATTTATACTGTTTGTGGCTGAACAGGATGAGTATGAAGAGCTTCTCCGCTATGCTGTGGTCACCCCTAAGCTGGAGACACTCAGCAGTGGCCACTTACAGCAGCTTAGCACCTCATATCTGCCTGCAGAGGAACGGACTTCTCCAAGAAAAAATTACACAAAATCACAGTGCTCAGCAGGTATCTTGGGTTCCTCTTGAATGCATGATGAAATCACTATGCACGTCTCATTAAGCCTTTCTGACAGAAACATAATTTGAGCTCTTTCAGTCAATGCCCCCATCAAGTGATCAGCTGTCAAAAAGGATTTGGTAGCATAACACGTATTTTAGAAAAAATGTGGCATGTTTTATACCGGTCTCATATTTTCAGCTTTTAAACCAGTCTAAACAAGATGCATATAATACCAGTCTGTCAGACTGTACCCCCTATCATTTCATCATCTTAAAAAGTCCAACAGCCGACCCTCCCCCCTCTCAGCTTCGGCTGCAGATTTCATTGGAATTTTAGTGCTTTAGCTGTCATGGAGCAGTGCACAGGGATGTAGAAAGCAGACGGCAAATTGGTAACGATCTCCTGGCACACTGCCTGTACTGCGCTTCATAGTGGAGGCTTTCTCTTCCCTTTACAGGATTTAATTAAGATATTGACATAAATGCATTCCTGGGTGTGGAGCCATGCTCATCATATTCACCATCACATTTTCTGTTCTTAAAGAGTCTTTTGCTATCAGACTTTTGATTTTACTCCTTTATTTTTAGGTCAAAATGTGCTGTACAAGAAATCACATTTATCTCTTTTCCACCGTGCCCTCAGTCTCACTTCCTTTCCTTGTCTCTCCTGTCCTCTGTCAGATAAGGCGTCTGGAGTTAAAGATGGAAAGCTTTTTAGGAGGAGCTTGACATCACAATCCTGCACCTCAAATATTGAGCCCTCCACGCATTCAAGATCCTCTCATGGTGAATTGAATTAATAATACAAACAAATTGGTTAAGTCTGTCATTGTATATTCATTTACGTGAAGGAACAGCTTATCCCATAATTGAATTTTTGTCCAAAAAAGATTCTGGATCTTTAAAGCAAAACAACTACTAAACAATAAATTTCAATTCTCCTGATGGAGTCTAAAAGCTGAGGAATCCAAGAGATCCAATTTGAATTGAGAAGTCGTTAGTGGATACTGAAGGAATTTTCATTTTTGGGTGAACTCTACATTTCATATCAAATACGTTTTGAAGTTGAGACCATCTACTTGTACTGTTCTCATTTTATACTCCATCTGTGCTACTTTGTTTTTTCTTTCAGTTGAGGAGTTGGCAGGTCAGTCATTTAGCAGGGCGTCCGAGTTCTCAAGCGCCCTCGCAGACAGGTTGCACACAGTTCCTGAGAGTTCTAGGCCAAACAGCCCAGACCCTCTCGAGTCCACTGTGACAGCGATGTTTATCTCAGAGGAGAATATAGGCAGGATGGAGAACATTCTGGACACATGGAGCAACAACCTGAAGGTTAGTCTGCTTTCTCTTACTTTCCAAAATCAAGCTTTGATGTCTCGCTGTCTGCTTGAGAACTGACCATGGATAATGTGGTATGGCTTAAAATATCGGGCTCTGATGTAACTGAACAATAACCACTTATGATAAATCCGATTGTAGTACATAAAAAAAACATTGGTTGTGTTGTATCTTTTAACCTTCAGCAAAACAGGCCCAAACTGGAAGGTAATTTCTTGTTGAATTCATTGATAAAATTAGGAATTTGAATTTCTGATTTACTGTGAAAAAAGGCTTTTTGGTGGTAAAATCAGTGCCTAATCATCAGCAGAGTATTAACTCAAGTGTGACGTACAGAGTCTGGACCCACAAGCGGACACAGGAAACTCAGGGGTCAAAGTGCAAAATAAAGATTTATTAACAGAAACAAGAATCAAAACCGAACTGAGTAGCAACAAACACCAGGGATGGACACGGCTGTGGTGGCTGAGCTCTCCAGTCCCGGCAGGGCTTGCTGGGGACAAGACGTTCTGGCGACGAGCAGATCAGGATCTGTGTCTTATATACAGCCACTGATGAGGAATCAACAGCTGCAGGTAGTCAGCTCTGCACACCTGAACTGCCTTAAGTCTTGAAATGAAGTAACAAAACCAAAACACAACTACCAAACTAAAAGCAGAGGGCAGAACCATGACAGTACCCCCCCTTCTAAGAGGCACTACCAGGCGCCTTACCAGGCTTATGGGGAAACTCCTTGTAAAAGTCCCGTAGCAACGAGGAGTCAATAATGAGGGAGCGTGCTATCCAGCAGCGCTCCTCTGGACCGTACCCCTCCCAGTCCACCAAGTACTGGTAGCCGCGTCCTCTGCGGCGAACATCTAGGATCTTCCTGACCACGTAGGCCGGATGGTTGTCGATGATCAGGGGGGGAGGCGGGG
>KV751322.1:11241421-11304477 GCA_001698575.1 Mola mola | reverse complement strand
TGTGACGTACAGAGTCTGGACCCACAAGCGGACACAGGAAACTCAGGGGTCAAAGTACAAAATAAAGATTTATTAACAGAAACAAGAATCAAAACCGAACTGAGTAGCAACGAACAACAGGGATGGACACGGCTGTGCTCTCCAGTCCCGGCAGGGCTGGGACAACAAAACAATGGGTAACAAAAGGCGCAGGAAACTCCAGGAAGACGAGAAGACAAAGTACCAACAAAAGATCGCTAGGAAGGCTGAGCAAAGTATTGAACAGAAAATGTCTAGGAACACTAGGAACCACAGGATCAAAGTAGCAACAAAAAAGTCACGAGAGCAGAACTAGGAGACTCGGACGAGAAAAACATGGGAACAGAGAGATCAAAAGGTATCAGGATGTAGGTAGCAGTCCCGGCAGGGCTTGCTGGGGACAAGACGTTCTGGCGACGAGCAGATCAGGATCTGTGTCTTATATACAGCCACTGATGAGGAATCAACAGCTGCAGGTAGTCAGCTCTGCACACCTGAACTGCCTTAAGTCTTGAAATGAAGTAACAAAACCAAAACACAACTACCAAACTAAAAGCAGAGGGCAGAACCATGACATCAAGAACAAGTAAACAATCTAAAAAGCAAATTATGTTAAAATTTCAAATTTCAGTGTTACTGAGCTTCATTTACAAAACATAAAATAGTAGGTGTTTGTAAAGGTGGAAAAAAAAGACCTTATAGTTTGTTTGTTATTGACACTTTTATTTTCTGATCATACAGTACATAATTATAAAAAAAATATATATACAAAGGAAATAGATTGAATGCGTGCACAATGCGTGAAGACGTGCACATAGTCGATGGCAAAAAAAGGGCAGACATTTCAAAGGGAAAGTAAAGCGTTTAGGTCTCAGGATGGATCATTGAAAGCGCTAGTCTTCATGGCACTGGTGACCTTTTTGATCTTGGAGGAGGTGAAGTCCTGAATATGCAAATATTTCCTGCATTTTTTCTTCTGATGTTGTACAGCTCATTCATGAAGAGGTGCCATTAAAACAATTTCACCCAAAAAAAGCAACAGCGACTAACAGTGGCCTGTAGTACAGGATGCTGAAATTCATTTCTTTTAAATGTTCTTGCAGGGAGAAAATCTGTTGTTTTCACTCACTTACAGGCCAACTTGTGGGTGTAAGTTGAATTTCATCCTGTAGAAATTTAGCTCAGGTCAAATTCACTAATTTAAGCAGTTCCAAGGTCAAATTAATTCAATCCTCGTGTTGTGGAGGCTGTGTGTGGTAGCCTGTTTAAAAATTAGGGCTATTCCTGTAAAATGAAACTAAACATCTGAAGGTTTCTATATTTTGCCTCTGGTGCATCTGCTTATCCAATTTTGAAAAAAAACAACTGAAGATGTATCCATAATATTTAATGAAGTTGTGTAATGAGCAAACTGCGACTGTCACACCTTCTACTCCCTAATTAGTCAAATGTACTGACTGAGCTCAGGAAGTGGAAGCTGGCATTCCAGGAGCAACATAAGCTGGAGATGAGGAAAGAGAGGGAGAGGCACGCAGCCCAGACAGCTGGCCTAAAGTCAGAGCTAGAAAGCCTGAAGCAGCTCGTAAATACCTACGAGACATCCACCCAGAGAAAAGATGAGGTGACTGAATGAATACTTATTTGCCATCTTTAGTACATAATGTGCTGTTTGCTTGGATGTGGATGAAGCACTAGGCTGAAATTTAATTTCCAGTTATTTCCATTGTTTTAAAGTTTTACCTTGTGGTTTGGTGAGCTTAATCCACATCTAAGCACTTTTTTATACTTATAGACTTAATGTGTGATGTGTCCTTTCTCCAGGTGATCACGAAACTGAGCCAGATGTTGGACAGACAAAGAGAAAAACTTGAAAAGATGAGGGCCTTCACTCACTGGAGACTTAAGCACGCTGAGGCCAAAGAGGAGGTAAAATCAGGTTAAAACAGGTTAAAAAACTATGTTACATGTTGGAAATGTTCATAGATTTTTGAACAGATTGGAAACTACATAATGCTACATAATCATGATCCAAAAAGTAAAAGCAGGAAAACTTGTTTATTTTGGTGGGACTGAAGCTAATGTCCTCACAAGCGTCACATAAATTATCAGCGTGTTATGATCATGTTGGATCAATCATCAGTTCGCTGTTTTTTACTTCAGGTTTTTAAGTGTTTTTCTAAGTTTCAGTCAATTATAATCAATGTTTTTCTGTTTTGATTTTATATATGAATTTTTTGACTAATTTGACAGTATTAATGGTATTGAATATCTCCTAATGCGGCTAGATTGTTATAAGTGCAAATCATCTGTCTCTGCAACTCTTAAATGACTGGGTCACACTAATGCCACATTTTTACATATCCACTCTTACAAAAGTTTTAATATATAAATTCATGTCATTGCACTAATTACTAATCTGTTCTTTTTCTTACCGTACTACATCTACAGCAAAGTTCATAACATTTAACCTTTCATATGTTTAAACATTTTTTTTACATTTAAAGAATAGCTGTTTATGCAATTTCTTTAACATGGAAAATCTAATATATGGTTCCTATTTTTGTCTAAATGCTCACAGAAGGTACACCACCAAAAAAATTCTAACGGCACCTGCACAAGAAGGAATTATGAGTGTAATTATTTCTTGCTGAATATTTTCATGGTCTTGTGTTCCATGCCAGGCTCTTTCTACTCAAGCAGCCCAGCAGTATTACAATTTGCAGCTGAAGAAGAAGGTGTGGTTTGCCTGGCACTCTCTGGTCCAGAAACACTGGAAGGTCAAGGTGGAGCAAGCTTGCCGTGCAAGAGCTGAAGAGGTCTGCACCCGCCTGTCTACGGAGTATGAGGCCAAGATTGCAGAGGTAAATAAGCAGATGAAGGGCCTACATATGAATAAGAATGTAAGTGGTGATACACACACATACAAATTCATACTTAACCTCTTTGAGGCAATTTCGCACAGGAACCACAGCACTGAGTTGCATTGAGAAGACCCAAAGCAACACTTTTTGCCAAAATTTATTAGCTTCTCAAACCTTTGTGTAAAACGTAGACAACCTCCTGTGTAAATATTTATAAATACGTACAATTCAGTGTTTCAGCGAATAATAGTCCTATTAAAATTATTAATATATTGCAGTTAATGTGCTGTCGTGTGTGACATGAAGCAAAGAGGCTAATTAAGGACAGGGTAATATTGGTAGTGATACAGTGTATCAAAGACACAACACAGAGGCCTGAGATTGAAATCAAGAAAACATCAGATTTTGTATTCTATTTGCTGATTCTGTCTTTACTCTGCTACCTGTCTCTGCAAGCACTGTGAGGCTATAGAGAAGGCCCAGGCAGAGGTTAAGAGACTGCGACTGGAACGAGAGCGCTGTGAGGAATCTATGAAGAAAGCCTTCATGAGGGGCGTGTGTGCGCTAAATATTGAGGCTCTCAGCATGTTTCACAACACAGAGGGACGAACAGAGCGAGCTCCAGCTCATGATCAACATGGTCTGTAACAGAACATTTCTCTACATTTTTAAACAACTACTATATTAAAGGTCCTGTTCTATACAGTACAAAACAGGACACAAAGGTTATCTTTACTTGTGTGTTGCATGTATTCATCTCTCTCTATCAAGGTGCAGCCGTGTGCTATTGAAAAGTGTACATTTATAATAGGGTGGCGTGGACTGAGTCTTTGTTCTTTTGATAGCGTTGACTGGCTCATCTAATGGAGCGATGAGTCAGTGGATGCACTGAATGCAGAGTGAGGGGTATTTTGCACAGGTGAAAACCTTGATGTTTCATTGAAAGATGAGCTGAAGAGTAATTAATTTATTAAGATTTGGTTACGGTTAAGGTTGGGCACAGTGTTTTGGAACGTTTGAGTAGATAACATAACTGTCATAAACCTAGGACCAGCCAATGACACAATAGCCAAAATAATATCCAAGGTCAACAGTGTAAACATTCCGAAAGCATTTAAATGACAACAGTACTTACAGTACTAGTACATCTAGTACCTGCTCCAAAAAATTATATGACACACAAAATTGTGACCATAGTTCCATTGACATAAGGCTGGTTTCATTGTTGTTAACACAAACGTCACAGACATCAGTCAGCATTTTGCATTAATAATCAGGATTTGTCTAGTTTGTCTACTGTTGCATTCAGGTGTAATGAGTCTTTCAACCAGAAATGGAGCCTACTCTAAAACTTAAATATATACTGTTTTTGCTTTGAATAAAATTGAATTTTCTCCTCATGGTCTCACTTATAAGGGGAGTCAGACTAACACAAAATAAATTGGTATGTAGTGATATTCACTCTAAATAAAGCTACATACATGGGGGAAGTTATGCACAATTAAGACTTGGCCACCTTTTCATTTTCTAGAGCAGGGGTGTTTAGATGGAACTTGCTTTTTGTTTACATATACATCCACTCTAAAAATGGCAATTAATTAATATTAGTATTGTTATTTTTTTGTCACTAATGTTGAGAAAAAAAAAAAAATTTTCAACCAAAAGGAAATATCAAAATGGTTTGCTTGTTATTCACAGGATACCCGTAATTAAGATCTTAATCATTTCATAAGGAAATACTGATTTTTGATTTATGAAACTACAATTTGATGCTCAGCTTTATATTTATTGATTTATCTATAACAAATTTGTGTCCACACTGTACTGTACCAGAGTTTGACCTTAATTCCTCTTTGCAGATAATCTGCTTCCCCAGGATGAGCCTGGTACTACTACACTGACCCAACATCAACCACGTCCCATCTCTTCCACCCAATTCAGCCCAGTCCACTTTGATCATCATGACCCCTCTCATAGCCAAGTACAGTATATTTTGGGGAACTAACATGTTTTATTGAAAGGATGCTTTTATTTACACACCAAAATTCCTCGTTGTCATTGTTTAATTTCCTCTTAAAGCGTTCGTCAGGTCAATCAACACTTCGGTCTTTCATTTGTTTTCCTGATTCCTTTTCCTTCAGATGAGCGCTGGCGCCCCCATGTCCAGGACAGAGGTATTCCCTCACACTACAGTGGTGCACAGCTCGCTCCCACCAGGGGGCACTGCAACTTCGCACAAACAGGTTTACATCCAATATAGCAATTAAAGCATTGTGCAACTGTGCTGATAATTATATCATCAACTAAATGGTTATCAAATTACTGACAAACAACAGAAAATGACTCAAAAAGTGTGTACTACAGTAATGTCATGTGTACATAATGCAATTATGCTTTTTGTTTCAGGTCAGTGGCCGTGTCATCACAGCCAGTCAGCAAAAACCCGCAAAGTCCGTAACAGCTCGCATCACTGCACGCGCTGACATTGGTAAGACAGCACGTGGCAACATCCAGGTTATGGGTGTGGCTCCGCCCATGAGTTCCGTGATAGTTGAACGCCATCATCCTGTTACACAGGTATGGGACAGTGTGTTTCACTACTGATGTTACTATATGTCAACTATTATTAGAAGCTGGAAAAATCATTTTTGTTTCATCCTTTCAGCTCACTGTTGGGCAGGCCACAGCCGCCAAGTTTCCTCGTTCCTCCCAACAGGGCCACAGCTCCTCCGGGGGCAGAAACACCTCCAGAACACACACCACCACGTGCCGTGTACACTCCATCAAAGTAGTTGATTGACCACAGACGTCTCTCAAAAAAAAGTGATGCTCTCCTCAACTAAATTTTAACCAATCCTAGAATTCTAGAAATAGTAACTTTGGGATTTCTATCATATCCATCCTATTTGGATATCTTGGAATGAACTTGGTCTTGATCTAGGATGGCCTTGCTCTCTACATTTGAAATGAACCTTTGATTGCCATTTTTTAGCCTTTTTTTTTTTGTTGTTGTTTTTGTTTCTTCTTTTAAGAAATTTAATAAAGTAAGCAATATAATTTTTCTTATGGAAGTACATGTTTTTACATGTTATTACCAGCAGGACAGGAGTTTAGAATGAACTTTAAGGTTTTATGTTAAATTATGAATTTGTGACAACGTACTGAAATGTTAGATTTGTTTTATCAGTTTTCAATTGAGACCGTCCAACAACACATGTATTTCACTTTTCTAAACCAAACCATATGTTAATAACCAGTGGCACAATTGTATTTTTTAAATAAATTATTTTTACTGCTTGCTGTTTGTAGACAAGTAGAGAAATCTTGTTTATTTTGTCAGTTTATATGGTGCAGAGATTATTTTATGAAATGCTGCAGTTCTTACTGCTTGTGCTCTGTTCCTCCATCCGCATCTTATCTGTAACACAAACATTTTCAGTTTTTTTAACATTTGGCACATATCAGGTACCACAGCTAAACATTTTATAGATTCCTCACTACATGTGCTCTGAAAAATATTTTTAACTTTATGTACTTGCAGCTTTACTGTTCCCTGTTACAACAAGGCCCTGGTAAAGTTCCTTAGCAAGGCTCAACTGAGCCACCTCTGCCCCATGGAGCCATATCAGCAGCATCCTGTTCCCATGCTCTTTATAGCTGTGCTGACCTGTGGACAAACATGCACAGCACTATGGTCAGGAATCAATCTTCACTTTTTTCAGTTCAGCATGTAAATCTGTAACATTTTGACAACAAAGGGTTTATGTTACAATATTTCAGAGAGTTGCCAAATGCCTTTCCAGTCAGTGAGTTGTGGCACCTGTCCACTGCTCTTCAATGGCTGAAACTTGCTCCTTTGTGAAACCCCAGTGCTCTGCCAGTCTCTTCCAGTCTCCTGGTTTCAGGAGCTCATATGCCAAGTGCCAGGCCATCGAACGGAGCTGCTTGGTCTCATTGCGATGGTCGAGCTTAAATGTTAGTGGATACTCGCTGTGAACAGTCTCATTAAGCTCTGGATTGGCCTGAAAGGGCAATTAAATCATGTCAGCAGATTAATAAATACTACAAGCCACAACATGGGAAGACACATTTGGTTATCAAAATGAATGCTGGAGTTAAACATATTGAAAATAATGAAGGGAAGGGAATCAGACATACCCTTTATTACATTAATGATAAATTATTTGTCAGATTTCTGGGTTGTGAGGCATAATTTATGGTGGATGCTTTAATAGTATTAAAGGGATTTCAGCTAATCTAGATTGGAACATCTGGAAATTAATCATTTGTGATGAATGTTGATTGATGTCCAGACCTTCAGAATGAATTATATGAAAACCGTCAAAGTTATGAGTATTCTTTCACGATTTCTCACCTTCATCCAGGCGTAGTATCTTTCTGCTTTGATGATCATATCCACAATAATCGCCTCATCTGCTCTGACTGCCACACCCAACGCTGTCTTACCCTGCTACTCCAAATCCAACATATAAAACAAAATAAACAAATGATCAAAGGAAGAAGAAAAACACATTTAGAGTCAATTTATTATATTTTTTACATGTTTGTTCGTTATGCTGCTGTAAATTCATTTGTTCCAACAACACTATGTTAGCTCTAGAAATTCTTACCTTATCCTGGATTGTTAGATCAAATCCAGCTTTCAGAAGCATCTCCACAACATCTATTTTGGCCAGCTCTGCAGCAATATGCATAGCAGTCTGGGACCTCTAATAGTTTGTGGCATAGGACAAAACAATACAATGCAGCAGACATTTTCTCAATTTATTTTGTTTTACTGTATTTTTTGTATGTTTGCTCTAGTTTGGCAATCATTTTATTGCATAAGTTGTGAGATCATACCTTATCTGTGGCATTGATGTCACAGCCAGCTGCTAGTAGAAAATGGATGACAGGGATGTGACTGTTCTTCACTGCCAGGTGGAGAGGAGCCTCTAGGTCCTGAGAGTAAAAAAATTATTCTGTTAACGATATGAGTCCAGGCAGAGCATCAGCAGTACAAGTGATATGTTTGATCCGTGCTACCAACCTTCACTTAAAAGAGCGTACTTTTGTCATCTAGTTTGTCATCTGTTCTGTCATCTGTTCATTTGTCATCTGTTCTCTTACCTGATTCTTAAAGTCTGTATTGGCTTTGTACTCTAAGAGGAGTTGGACAAGGGACGTGTCTCCCCTTTCTGATACTGGATGGAGAGCACTGCATCTGGCCTACAGGAAAAATGAGACTAAGGTTTGGATGTAGGCTAATATTACCAGTCTAAACCATTCCATTTAGCACAAGTTTGGTGGTGCCTGAAGGCTTAACCATCCATGTGTTTCAGTAAATCATTCATAAACAACAGGACAACAGGTCAGTGATTTCAAAGGTAAAAAGTCTGTTTAGTTTCCTCTTGTACCGTGAGGATGTTGGGGTCACAGCCAGCCTCCAGTAAGACTAAGACACAACCTTCCTGACTGTGGTCTGCAGCCTGGTACAGCGCTGTCTCACCATCCTGCAACATAAATGATGCATCCAAAAAATGTACCAGCGTTACTAAATAAACAAAACTTCTCACATAGATTGCTATTTGAAATTTCTTATTATGCTCACAAAATTAAAATTTGCGGACCTAAGTAGAAATCCGTATACCTCACACAATAAATGCTTTAGACTGGCATCAATAACGTGAATCTTTTTTTTAAACCTTGTAATAGTCCAATAACTGTAATGACTGTGGTAATTCAGACGGTATCCAACATTAAGCTCCAGTCCAAACAGGAAGAGTCTTTGAGAGAACAGGTAGGTACTATCAAGTAAAAATTACCCATCAAAGCTGAACTTTGGGCCAGTTTGCCTTATTATGTAATAGTAACCAGTACACGTTTGAAATATCTAGAGTCACCATCCAGTGGTGGTTTGCCATCGAGCACACACTGTCCCAAACCATAGAGTTGATGTTTACACTGATTGCCTACCATATTGACTTCATCCCGAGTATCAAAGCTCTGCAGCAGCAGCTGGACAGCATCCAAGTGGTCGTTCCTGGCAGCTAAGTGCAGGGGCGTGTCTCCTCTCTGGCAGATGGGAGGGAGGATAACAACCCACATCAAAGAATTTTTGACTTTCATCTCTCATGCAAGGGTGACAAATGATCACTAAGATACATGTCAATATCAATAGCAGTAGGTTGTAAGATACAAACAGACAAAAAGGACAAACCACACACACACACCTCGTTGGGCTTCATAGTGGCCATATTGTATTGGGTCATCAGCATATCTAACATTTGAACACATCCATGCTCTGCAGCCAATGTAAACGCCCGGTTTCCTGACTGAAATTGAAGCATTGAGGTACGATCACATTTACTGCATGTCCTTTGATAGCCTTAAAAGACATTTTGCAGCTTATTTATGTAAAAAGTAGTGTTAAGTAAATACCTTGTCTTCTTTGTCTAGTTCTTTCATCTGCAGGTCATTAACAATATACTCTACAATTTCAGTGTGGTTGTTTATAGCTGCACAGTGCAAAATGTTCAGGCCATCCTGGAATGAAAACAAAGCAAGTAAGAGAATTTTCTGATTAATCAAGCATTGGGTATCCCCTTTTGTCGAAGTATTGAAGCATGGGTTTAGTTAGCAAATAAAGGGAGATATTTAACAAGAAAAACTGGGCTGTATGCACTGAGGTTTGTAATAACAAGACATACAAACTTATTATTCAAAACCCAGGATAATTAAGTTGAAGCTACACATCCCCTCAATATTTATTAATGACAACCACGTGTTTTTTTTAAAAAATAAATGTTGCACAAAAAGACAAATGGCCCAGTTTTTGATATTTTTCGATCAGAAACTGAGAAAGAGCATAACATTTCTTGTGTCTGCACCTCATTCTCCACCTTCTGTTCGGCCCCAGCCTGCACTAATAGTTTCAGGATATGCAAACTACCAAACCAGGCAGCCAAATGTATGGGGGTTATGCCGAACTGTCAGACACAGAACATAAAATGCAAAGTTGTTATTCAGTAGAATTATTACATAGGCTGCTGTGGCTCAAGTTTTCATCTGCAGTTGAGACCCTCCCACCTTGTCCTTTTGGTCCACTTTGACTCTGCGCTGCAGAAGAAGCTGCACAGCTTCCGTGTTTTTGCCAGATACTGCATAGTGAAGGGCCGTCCTGTTATCCTGACGCAAACAGTTTAGTCAGTTTATCGTTCACTTTTACAAAAACCCAGAAATAACCTGCTTTTGTGTGATATCATATAATGCAGTATACTAAGATGCAAAGACACACCACATTCTTTGCATTGGCATTCAGCCCCCTCCCAAGAGTCTTCATGGTGTCAACATCATTTCTCTTAGCTGCCTCAATAAACTGTTTCTCTGCTTCGAGCACTGGACAAAACAGCGGACAGGAAGGGTTTACATACGGAAATTTACATTTATACCACAATATTTAATATGTATGAGAGCATTAATTAGGGGTAAGGCACCAACAGGTGATGTTTGACAGGTGGCATTTACAGTAACTCAAATCGTCTATAGGGATATGGTCTCAGGAAAACTGAAATTGTTAGTATTCAGCCTTGTGCAAATACAGTGTCTTTAAAAGAGTCATATTGACATAGTGTCAGCACACCTCAGCTAACAGCTTTAACAATATAAACATAAGGGCTCATTCCTGACTATAAGAAACTTAAAATCCCTATGTCTATCCCGTGCAAGTCTATTTTATTATTATTATTCTTAGTTACTCACACATCTCATTGTTGTCAAAACTTTTGTCTGTGTCTTTGTCCGAGTTGTGGTGTAGTAAGTCAGCAAACCCCTTCACTTTGTCCCGTGTCATCCACTTTCGAGGGTCCAAATCCTCCTTCTTAGGGCAATGCTTCTTCACCATTGCCCTCACAGCCAAAGCTTTTCTTTCCATTGGGAAACTGTTCAAATTACTTCTTTCTTAACCAAGGTGGGCTTTGCGTAGATTAAAAAACAGTCCTAGATTGTACAGACGGTAATACTAATGTCAGAAGAAACAGATCACGATTCCAAACAGTAAGTAACAAGCTTTGAAATGGAAGTGCCTTCCTATTTTCTGAATGCTTGAGGGCTGGTCCATATTTACTTTAGCAGCTCACGCCCTTCAAAGTCTGCTGACAGTACCAGAGAATACTAAACATTCACCTGTGTTACATGTCTACAGGAAGGATAACAAGTATACACTTGCTTCCTTTATAGGAAGCCTTGATTAATATGAATATGCTGTCATGATTATTTTTTAACCTTATATCGGTGAAAACAGTGCAGTGCTTGGAAAGGATTAGCACGGGGCTCTGACACCAGTTTAACTCGTTTAGGCAGGGACATTTGACTACATACACAAACTCTTAATTAAGAGTAATTCTGAATTTTTTTCACAAGAAAAAAAAAACTTTAAAAATACGTAGCAGCTGATTTTAAAATTTCACATTTTAGAGGAGTAGTAATTTATTATTATGCACTTGACTTACAGAATAGAATGACTCTGCTATTTTCATTATGAAACATACAATTATATTGACTGTACAACTGAAATTATTACACAGACCCGGATAACTTCGATATAAATAAGAAAAAGCAAGAAAAAACATTGGCACATTAATGTATAATCTTTTGATGATTTAGCATCTATTAAAATAAAATTGCTTTTCATGAAAAAAAACCAAAAACAACTCAAACTGGCATTGACAGACAACAGGGTTATACTATAAATATTTCTATTCACTTTTAAGAATTAAAACCAACTTTTCTCTGCCATCTTGTCTAGTCACCAGACTCTAATGCAAGTCTTATAAAAAGACAAATAAAGCATATTAGTGCACATACTTGGCTTCTTAGATCAGTGATCACAAACAGATTTATGAGTCATTTTCTTCTGACGACTTTGGGAGTAAAAAAGTTTGAGTTTGAGCTTTGAGGATGTATGACTAAAACCTGTCCAGAGAGATGTTTCTTCCATTTTCATTTTCTCGGGTCCTCCAGATGAAGATGTCACCTGAAGAATTTGTCAATGGTGTTACGAGGGCCAAGGCCTTTAGACTTTTTAGAAGGAGGAGAAGATGGCGAGTCCCGTCTAAGTCATAAAATCAACACAAACAACAATAGACAGACTATTTATTTATTTATTTTCTAAATAACATTTGTACTTGACAAAGATGCGAATTCATATTACTTTATCTACAGAACATGGAATATGCAGTGATCATACAAGTCTCACCTTTTGGTTTTGCCTTTACTTGCTTGCGCTGGCAAGAGATGGCTTCTGTCTGCAAAGAGAATACACTCATGAACATAGAAGGGGGAAGAAATATTGTTATTTCTACTGTGGAGAAAAAAAATGACATCTACTGGGGAGGAACACAGCTGTAACATCTCTTCGGGATATCGAAAGATATAAGGAATGCAATTTCTGAGGCAGGCTTGTTTAAGAGGAAACAGGGTTCAGTTCATTGTTGGAAATGAATAGGTGGGAAAGTGATTCAGCCATTTCCAGGACCAGGGCAAAGGAAGCCCCATGAGCTGAAATGAGATGTCTATTCTTCCGCAGGAATCAATAGAGACTTTAAACACAATGTCAGCATCAGTAAATAACAAGGTCACAGGCCACATGGCATCCTCCCAAATGGACAGTCATTCTATTAGATTGAAAGAAGTCATACAGCCACAGTTTCTAGACACCACTAATAAGATCCTATGTGCCAGAGGAAGATCTATTCTCAGACTCTAGATACATGCAAAGAATGACTTACAAACCTGAACCCTTAAGTATGAAAGTAACCACTGTTAACTCATTGAGAATGAATCTGCACCTCTCATTTGATTCATGGGGCTTAACAGTGAGTTTCAGCTCATTTTTAGTTGTATCTTAACTGTTTTAGTTCACTTCCATCACTCTCACAGCATCTTTGGCAACAGCAGGCAGCTGTTCACAGAAATAAAGCTTATAGAACCTACTGTAGCTACACTACACACTCACCAAGACCTCACAGTTAGCAGGTAGCTTGTAAAGTTGTGACACCTTTATGGCTAGCTTTATTTCTTCTGAGTTGAGAGAGCAAAACCAGAAGTAGTGTTTGATGTGCATTCATCAGGACAGAAATTACTCCACATATTCATGCTACATAATAATCTGCTGGATGTGTTCATTTAGCAACTGTTTCATAACTATTGTGTTCACCACTTGTTTTTGCTGCCCACAAGTGATGACCTAATTCGATGCACATACTCACCCAAGGCCTTTTTATTTGGAATTGAAGGCAGATTTATGGTGGAGGATGTCTGTCCCCCCAGCTCATGAAGGGCCTCCTGGTTCAGGCAGAGGTCAACATGGTGGTTGAAGATAATGAGGTCATCATTGTCCTGGGTCAGCTGACATATTGGGCAGATGAGGACAGGGCCTTTATCATAACAAGCCTGAGGCTGTTGTGACATCACAGCTTTGTTGTTATCATTGATCAACAAAGCTGTTTGAATAGAACTGTTTGTCAAGCTGTGTCGGACTTCAGCTGGTTCATCTCTATTTGATTCCAACTCTTCGCTGTTCTTTGCCTTTTGCTCTTCAACCCTCCCCACTTTGACCACAACTTCACAGTCCTTACGGTCATTCTCTATGTCCAAATCTGACTCTGAGTCAGAAACTGTGCTCTGGTTTGACTTTCTACAAGAATCACTGAGACACTGGTCTATGTGTCTGTTAAAGATGCTCAAATCAGTCGTGTCCACCCTTCTGAAACATACTGGACAGGAGAGACTGTCTGACTCTGTGTCATCACAACCGGATGTAGATGCATGGGCCTCTATGAGGGAAACACAGTCATTTTCTGACAGATTTGAGGCTGTGCAGTTACCCTTGTGAGCTTCTGTTGATGACTCTACACCATTTTGAGAATAATTGCCTGAAGAACTAATCACAGAGGCATTCTCCTCTTGCGTGTTTGCATTCATTGCTTGAAGTTGCAGTCTTTTGGCATGAGCCCTTTGAAAGAAAGACAGTTTGGGTTCTCCACCAGTCTTCTTCCCCTCTGACTTGCTCTGCTTTCTCCATGCAGAAACCTCCTCTGGTCTCTGGCATGTCTGCCCATTGGAAAGACAAGCAGAGGGCCAAGTTTGAGAGAGATGGTCTTTTTCGTTAAGCTTTTGTGGCATTTCTTTGGAACAGCCCCTCAAGTCTGTCTTGCCTGACTGAAGAAAGCCAGCAATGCTCTTCTGCTGGGGCTTTTTGTCATTGGAACTGACAAAGGCAGAGATTCTAACACCTATGAGCACAAAAAAACAAATTATCTGGGGAAAATATTAAGTGTGTCACAGATCATTTTGATTGATTTCAAGTTAGTTGTGTTAATTGGTGTGTCAGTTAAATTGCTAGATCTAATTACCCATAAGCCTCAATCGGAGTGGCAGGGGGCTTTCATTGTCTCTTTCTGTAGCCAGTAAGTCCTTGGCAACAGCAAAGATTTCATCCACAGTAGCAACAGGATACGACAGCGTAAGTGCCCGGGTTTTCACCTCAAAGTTCACGTTCTTCAGCTTCAGTGTTACCGTTTTACCCTTCAGGAAAATAAAAATCTTATGATGTATATTTTTACATTATAATCAACGTGATCAATAACACTGTATGAAAGGGCCATCAATAGAAAATAAATCTGTGTAATCTGTCACGTTACTGATTGATTTGTCAGAATGCATTATGTGAGAAACACGCCACAAAGGGCTCTCATGGTAATGTGATCATCTCCCATGGAGACACTTGGAGACAGAAGCCCCTGCTGTCTCTTTAATGGCCCTCCATTTCCTCCAGCTATCAAGGCTACATCGGGACCAAGCAGGGGGGTGATGGTCGTGCCAAGCCATCTAGTCCTTTCTCTATCGATTTGCAAGGGAATGAACAGGTTGAGGTAATTGTATGAGATTTGGTTTGGAGTGATTCTTGGAGTGCCAGGAATAAGATGGTTTCTTTCTATTTTCTTTTTTTTAAACCAAAATACCGGTAACCCCTTTCTCTCAATCCATTTTGTGACGATGTCACTTTGTCTTCGGATGTCCTTTACCTTGCCTCTGTTTGCTCATTCTGAGATACAGTGTTACAGACTGATCCCAGTAATGTCACAGCAGTTGTAAAATAAAAACTACGCACATACACATGTGTGGTTGATTTAACTGTCACAGGCAGCCAAAGACAAACTGCCCTCAGTTACTACCTTTAGACCTTCTTTCTTCATGTCTTCTGCCAAGTTTTCACAGAGCTCCCTGCATAAAGACAGCTGCTCCTCAGCTATGTTCAGTTCTTTAAAAGTCCTGTTAAGATTAAGTATAAGTAAGAGAGTATAAGAGGGAGAGTTAATACACACAACAAAAAAACAATTTAACTATGTCACCGTCTAGTTGTGACTCATTTGAACCATACCTTTCTGTGCTCATGCTCTTTCTTTCTTCATGTCTGTATAAAAACAAATATATACATATAGTATTATCTTCTCTTTCACCGCTGTACTTTTTATTCAATCAGTTCTGGTCAGTTAGTTTTATTAGACAGACGGCTAAGTACCTCGGTATGATTGTAGAGCCCAGTCCCAGGGACACCTGCATGAAATGATGCCAGGCTGTCTCGGAAAACAACAACGAGAGCAATGCCATCTTCTGGCCAAGATGGGAACAGCTGCTGATATCAAGGGCATTTAGCATCTTCTCACTTACCTTCCCTATGCCAAAAACCTGGAAGGACACACAAACACGCTTTCACTCTCTTTAAACATAGAAACAAATTTCTCTCAAACATTGTTTCCCTGTTTTTAGAACATCGTTAGTCACTATAGACCACACGATCTGTCATAATATAAAACCTCATTATTACATTCTAACTTTTTGCCATAATTATTCACCAACTACACCACAATGTTTTGTCTGTGTTAATTTAATAAGCAATGTGTACAGTACTTTGCGAACTGGCAGATTCTGGACGAACTCCATGACTGCCTCTCTGGTGGAGGGAAGTCTGTACTGGCCATTGGGCTTGTTCTTGTCACTGCACACTTTGGCAAGCATCATGTTTGGAGCAATTCCTACAAGAAGGAAGAGTAACTGTTGCTACTGGTGTCTGTACATGAAGAGTCGGTTGAAAAATAAACACTATTTTCATGCCACCTC
Source organism: Mola mola (assembly GCA_001698575.1). Lineage (NCBI taxonomy): Eukaryota > Metazoa > Chordata > Actinopteri > Tetraodontiformes > Molidae > Mola > Mola mola. The sequence goes on along the minus strand of KV751322.1, from coordinate 11,288,416 downwards.
TAATTGTCTCAGGAAATCAGGAAAAGCATATATTGTTATTGCTGAATCTTGTTAACGTAAAGAAAGTCTGAAAAAAAGCAGTTATATTTAAAGCAGAAATGCCTGTCCCCTAAAACTGTAGTACTACTTTAATACTTGTTTTATTCAATAAGTAAGGAAGAAGAAAAAAAAAAAAAAAAAAGGTAGAGGACCCGATTTGAGGGAAACACAAGATTGCCCACAGATGGCAAGTGGGGAACTTTTAACACATATATATACAGTATATACACACACGTGTGTATATAATAAAAGATAATACATAATTTCTCCTGACCTGCACTGGCGGTCAACATAGTCTTCTGCTCAATGCGAAAACGCATCTCTCTCACAGCCTCCTCAATAGACTTTCCAAACACCTCGAACACGCCATCACCAGCAGCACATTCATGGATCAAGCAGGGAGAGGAGCTCGGACCGTCCTCGAACAAGACTGGAGAGAGGTCCATCTCTGGCACTGTCTCCTGAGGAAGCTCAATGCTGTCTTCCTCTTTACAGAAAAGAAAAAAATTTGATCGCGTGATAATCAGATGGACTTGCAATGTATGAAATACAAAACGTCATGTTGCCATATCTGCAGTACACGTGGCAAAAGTTCAAGTCACAAAAAAACAGCACACTAAATCATGTAACTAGTAACTAGTCCTGCCTGTAGTAGTGCCGCTGCCACGGTAACAATGTGTGCGTAAGGAATCAGGCCAGCTCTGCCTCTGTTCCAGGTGGTCAGTGAGATCCAGATAGGCTTCGTCCAGACTCATTGGCATAAAGTGAGGGTCATAGTCTGCAAAAATCTCCCGGATCTAACACACAGATACAAATTCATGTGCATCTGTTAGATGGCAGCATGGCGTCTTAATGTAGGTTTCTAAATACACTAAATCTTTTTGTTTTTGTGTTTTTCCATCAGCCTTACCTCCTGACTCACAGCTCTGTATTTATCAAAGTTGGTTGGAACGATAACTAAGCTGGGACAGAGCTTCTTTGCAATGAAGCCAGGCATGGCCGCTCGAACTCCAAACTTCCTGGCATGGTAATTAGATGTTGACTGAAAAAGGTGAACAAAGTGGGCACACTTTGTCATATACACTATCTGGTACATGTAACCAATACACGTGCAAATGCATTAATCATCTAAGAAACTACAGCGACAATTCTGTGCATTTTCACCAACCAGCATGCTCATTGACCCTACAGCCATGGGTATGTCTGTGAGCTCAGGAGAGTCTCTCATCTCCACAGCTGCATAAAAAGCATCCATGTCCACATGAACAATTACACGTCTCAGATCCCGACTCCTCTCCAGCTCAGCAGCCATCTTCTCCACCTATAAAGAGAGAATTATTAAAAAAAATACATTTGAAATGGAGCATTTTTATTCAACAATACATCATATTTATCTTCACGTGGGTATGATTGAATGTAAAAGGAAACTGAGGCCAACCTTATCCAATTAAATCCCTAACACGCCTCACCTGAGCTTGGGCTTTCTTTAACTGTTGCTCTGTGATCTGTGCCTTTTGTAGCATCATTTTCTCAATGCGCTGGTTCACCTGCTGCTCTCTCTTCATCTCGTTCTCAAAAAACCTAGATCCCTGCAGGGACACCACACCGACAATAAAGAGGTACAGATTCTGCAGCATAGTTATGAGAAAATCTACAACAGCACATCTATTTTTTTGTCTGTATGTCATTACAATGGAGATATGAGACTTTCATACAAGGTTGATCACAATCAATAAAAGCAGACCTCACATTTCATTTTGATAATCGCATAATAGATCTTCCATCATTTTTATCTACCTTTGATGTCTCCAGGATTATCTTGTTGATCTTTTCCCTGTCAAGACCCTCCATACCGGCCTTGTTGTCATTGAGGGCCATTCTGGAGAGGTGGCCCTCAGTTTTAGAGGATACAACCCCATTTTCCATCTTGATAAATGGAACCTTGAAGGAAAAATGGCCTTACTGTTTTTTTTCGGCAGTATGGCAATTTATAGTGATCCCCACTTTGTTCTAAAAGTAAGTTGATTAGAGTTGGTAAGTCTGTAACGTACCGCATAAATGTAAGATTATCTCTCTATTTGTGAGCCTTTTCAGCTAGTTCTGATAATCATCTGTTATTCTGAAACTTACCCCCTCCCTCTGAACAGGAAAAAGCAAAAACAACCAAAATAGCCCAGCTCTTTCAAATTCATTCGATCGTGTTTTGAAAGCTATGACGATGGTGATTTTGGCGGCACTTCCGTATAGACGCGTCATCGCAGCAAAGGCGGGGCTTGCCTCGCCGCTTATTTTTAATAAATCGATTAAATAACAACCAAAATTGCATTTCCTGGCGAAAATGCGTGTGAATGCTTTGGGAATTGCAGGAGGAAAACAAAGAGCCGAAGATAAAATTCGGAGACGTGCAGACAGACGAGACACACAGTGAGAGACAGGAAGAAAGAGACAATGACAAAGAAAAAACTGCCAGAGATGGAGAAATTGTCTTTAATGTCTTTTATGGTACATAAAAGACTTATCATCATGAAAGAAGCTCACAGTTCACAGATCACAGCAGCGCCATAGACGACAAATTCAGAGGAAATAGGAAGAATATAATAGATATTAATTCCCACAAAAAGCTGAAGTATAAAAGAATAAAATACAATGCAGTAATAGCTTTAAAGAGTTCAACGCTTTTAAATAGCCCAAATAGCTTCAACAGGTGATAAAATGTAGAACGAGTAGCGTGCCAAATTATAAATTCCCACTGCATCGTGCAACGTGCAAATTTTCAGCACCTAAATTAGTGGTAATATTCTTTTAGCAGTAGCAGTAGTGATTTTAGATGCTCGATAAACCATAAAGTATACACATAAAAGAAAATGTAGAGAGGTATATTTTAGATTAATAGTCTGGTTCAGGTCTGTTCATATTAAGAAATCGCCCTACAGCGCTCCCATCTGGTAATGGAAAATGTTAAAAGCAATTGTTAAGAGAGTAGTAGTTTCATAGAAATTATTGGAATTAATAAGTGTTATTTACAGTTTCTCGGAACCTAGTGATTTAGGTTCAGCTTGAAATTAATTGATTCAACCAAAACTAGAAGCGAGAAAGGGGAAAAAAAATGTTTTTGGATGCCAGAGTAAAACCAACTGAAAAGCCAAACAAACGTAGGTCTCGATTTGGGGGATTAATTTAGTAATTCTTCTTTTGGACAGAAGAATAAAGACTACCTATGTGGGTTCATTCGATTATTAACTTGTATAATTTTTCACGTAGGTATGTGTGCGCTCTCCCTTGCAAAATCCAGTGAACGTAGTTTCTAAAGTTAAGCTGCCAAAAACAAAACTGTATACCAATTTTCAAAATACACCACCGTGGGTAGAGCACCGCGTTTCGTGTAATTTCGGAAAGAACCATACTTAAGTAGGTATATTTAAAAGAGAAATTCGTGTCCTAATTAGTTTGGAAATAATATTTTCCATTGCAATCTTTAATGAAAAATGTGAAACATTTTACATGTTATTTTAATCTCAAGGCAAACATGTGTGGCTTCCGGTTAGACTGCGGATGTGATTAACTTGACGTTCTTGCAGTAAGGGTACACAGTAGAGCGTGGCCGCGGCTCTTCCCCCCGCGCCGAATGAAGGGAAGCTAGCCAGACCTGCGCTTTTGCTAAATAAACTGCGGAACTAGTGTTATAGCAGCGACTGAGAATATTGTTGTAGTCCGAAGTTGAGGTACACCGCTAACTCGAAGGCCTCCCTATCTATCGCTCAGTTGAATGGCTTATCGACTGTAGCTATAGCTTACCAGAACAGTCACAAGATTCTAGTTAAGTTAATGCTAACTAGTTACGTCGTTTGACAGCTAACGCTAACTAGCTTGTCTCATTTGTAGTCGACGTCAGTTTCAAAACAAACCCCGCAAAGCCGAGAGACTGAGATTCAGCTGTTGAGTCCAGAAATCGTGTTGCAAGATAAGCTAACTGGGTTTGAGTCCGTTAAACGAGCAAAGATCGCTGCACAGTTAAGACTTAAACACTCAGTTGCTGCCTAATTGATGTTATTTGGTGTCGAATTTGATAAATTAAAGAAGTGATCAGCAGGATTTTTTTTCTTGTGACGTTTGAAATTAACTATTTTACCAGCTAGTCTTAACCTACTTGGTTCTCCCGATAAAATCAGGTAAAGATTTTCTTTAAATCTTGGATTTAAATGTCCGAAAAGAGTTCTTCGTCCGGTTCGGATGATGATGTGGACCCGGAGCCCGTCCATCCTGTGGAGCTCGGAGGTGTTTTAAGCAAGGTAACGTGAGGTGAACCACTGTCAGTGTTAGAATATTTATGTGCAGACATGATGTTATCTTCGAACATAGGTGTATGAGTAACACACACCGTGGATGGCCATTTCTTCTATAGAACAAAAGTGTAGAAGTGGAATCGATTGCTGCATAGAGTAAAATATATATGTTTGTATGTATACACTGTATAGACTGTATTTATATTGCATATTACAGCTAACAGTTTCTAACCTTTTCTGTTTTCAGTGGACAAATTATATACACGGCTGGCAGGACCGATGGGTTGTATTGAAAAATAACACTTTGAGCTACTACAAGTCGGAAGATGACCGGGAATATGGCTGCAGGGGCTCTCTGTGCCTCAGTAAAGCTGTCATCACGGTGAGTATTTACTAGAGGAGGAAGGAGCATTACTTTGATGTGGTCTATGAAACAAATAGAAGAGGTTAGCACCTGTTCAGCATTTCAGGAGAAAAAGCTTATAGGATGAGTGACTTACGAAGGCTTCATTATCAGCATAAGTGTTCTTGAAGAAGGGTTTCCTCTCCTCAAAATATCTGCTGTTATCCGATCTTTCCTTTTCATTAGCATCGTATAACTTTAATTCAATCCATGTTCCTCAAAGATATGAAAGTAAGTGTTAGTGAGTGATAAGGGTGTTAATAACGTTACAAGTAACACAGCAGTTTTAGCAGAGCAGTGTGGTCTTGCATCAGGAATCATTTGAGAAGCCACTTTCATGGCAGTTGTTACACAGAAATTGATTTTTCTTGTGCTGATAACACACCAAGATTGGACCTGTGTTCTCCTTAAGCAGACTTCCTGTTGGCAAGATAAGTTAAAGTCCTTCACCCTGGTTAAATATTCACTGTTCTCCTTGAGTATGCTAGGCCATCCAGAGGGCAAGAAAATTATTTTACTGTGATTTGATTAGGAGTATATGACTATAAATTTTTAATTCCAATTTTTATTGTGGTTGGTTAGTTATGGGGTATTACACCAGTTCCTATGTTTGAACAGACCCAAATGAAACGCAACATGATATTTGGTTTGTTGTGTGTCATACTGTTAGGCTGATAATAATAATTAATAATTAATAATGTATAGTTTTATTACATATGCTCCCTTATAAGTAATATGGTATGACACACACACACAGACTTCAGTTAATGCCTCCCCTTTCTTCTGAGATATCTAAGACCCTGTCAAAGGAGGCTTCGGTATGAGGACTTAAGAATACAGAAACAAGCCTCTGCTTCTCTTTTCTTGCTTTACATCTGTCTGTTGCACACTGTTTAAGTTAGAGACACATGTCAGACTCCCCACATACAGAAGTAAAATGTGCAGGAAAATGACTGTGAGAATTCCCATCACAGGCCAAGTTACATTATCAGAAGCTTGCATGAGTTCAAGTGCTTGTCGTGCTTTGAAATTAGCCTCTAATACATTTGTGTACCGAGCAAACTTGTAAACTAGTATTCCTGCGATAGTTTTAAGATGGAGGAGAAATTCTAGATGTGTCTTTTGTGAACTCTAATCAGTGTTTGACTGTTAACCTCTTCTTTCAGGAAATGCTGTCCTTTTACTCTGATAAAAGCCATTGCAGCATAGCTGTTAAGTTGTGCTTGTACTTTTGGATGGGGCAGGAAGAGCGACAGCGGTATAAACTGTATCATAAAGCAGAAGTTTATGGGTCGTGCGCGATAAAGCACTGCAAGATGGACCAGATTTCTCTGGTGCACTTGGGGTTAAATTTGCATGACTGATTGAAATGTTAAAACGGTGGTTTTGATGTTGCACCTGCCTCTCCTGGGAAAGTTTTGTTCCAAAGTTGTCGGTTATTATAGAAGACAGTTAAGTAAGCCAGAATGCCAGATACATATAACTTGTGAAATGTACTGCTTTTGTTAAGTTGCAAAGACAATGTTATGCTGGCTGACTGTTGTGTGCAGAGTTGACGTGAATGTTGCTGTTGCCAATGGTGGAAAATAAACCAACACGTGAACATCATTCAGCAAATCTAATTAAACCCAGGCAATGTCAGGTCATGTCAGCTGACAGAGCAGCTGTATTCTTGGTGCTACTAAGGTGAAAATTGGGGAGAATGTTTGAGTCAACTGGGTCTCATTTCTGTTAGGAACTTTTGCAGAGCAGATCTATTGCTTAGTTGAGTGTAGTGGTCAAATTCCAATCTCAGATGAAACAGGGCAGTTTTTTGGTGCAAACATTAGGGTAGAGGCTGGGTGGGGTGCGTACGAGGGAGTGAAAGCGTTGAAAGCTTTGGCTCAGTAATGGAAGAAAGTGTTACGCTGATGACCCAGGCGAATGCATGCTGAAAAAATACGCAACCGCTCCTGCAGTTGTTTGGGGGTCGCGTCTGCAGACAAAAGACATCAGTTTCTAATTAAAATTCCTGTTTATTTTGTTTCAGAGTCTTTTCTAGGACTGAGGGAATCCATGTGTGTCCAGAGTGTGTCATTGCTAGTCAACCAATGTCAAAAACAGACGATTGTGAGACACTATATTAGAATTTTGGTTTGGATTCTTTAGTGGTTTATTTGAAGTAGAGGAAAATGTTACATTGAACTTTTGCGTTCTGGTATTTAGACACTGAATTCTTGCAGTAAACAGATACTCTGCCTAATAATTGTACATGTGCCCTCTCTCTGTGCAGCCTCATGAGTTTGATGAGTGTCGTTTTGACATCAGTGTGAACGACAGCGTTTGGTACCTCAGAGCCGAAGATCCTGAGCATAGACTCCAGTGGATTGAATCAATAGAGTTGCACAAGGTAAGTGTAATGGATTTTTTTAAAATTTTCTTTTCAGCATAGATTTTCTCGACTCTCATACTACTTCTACTTTTTTGCTCCTTGTTTGCTTGCTAAACAGACCGTCTTGTCATAAAGTACTTTATAGGAATTTTAGGACTTGTTAGCAAGTCAGCTTTAATATCCTAATACTCAATGTTATAGAAATTCTGTTTGCCTGAATCTAGTCCCTGTTGTGCTTTTTTGTTTTTCTTGATGTTTGTCAAGAATACAAGTTTACAAATTTACAAGTTTTCCTTTGCCATGTTGTGTCAGTTTTTTGGTCTTGCCTTACGCGTAAGTACTATTTTAGATTAGAGTGGTAGTTTTGATATGTTTTGTTCAGGGAGCCGGGTGTGGCGGGATAGGAATTTGGACACACACAGCCCTTTCCCTTGGGAATGTATGGAATCTGAGCAGTGAGTTGAGGGTATCCCCTGTCACTTAATATCAGGCAGCTGCAGTGAAATCTAGCTAATGTTGCATGAGTCTTCAATGTAAAGTGTACTGTATGTACATCAGATGCTTACATGGCTTACAGAAGAAGTTATGTGCAACATATGCCATACTATGCTAATAACTAGTTGACCATCTGTAGTTTATTTTGTTGGAGTATGTTCCAAATAGGACGGCACAGTGGTGCAGTGGTTAGCACAGTCGCCTCACAGCAAGAAGGTCCTGGGTTCAATTCCGGGTCAGGGCGTTTCTGTGCAGAGTTCGCATGTTCTCCCTGTGTCTGCGTGGGTTCTCTCCAGGTACTCCGGCTTCCTCCCACAGTCCAAAAACATGCAAACTGGGGGTTAGGTTAATTGGTCACTCTAAATTGCCCGTAGGTGTGAATGTGAGTGTGGATGGTTGTTTGTCTCTATATGTCAGCCCTGCGATGAACTGGCGACTTGTCCAGGCTGTATCCCGCCTTCGTCCAAAGATGCTGAGATAGGCTCCAGCCCCCCCCCGCGACCCCTAACGGGATAAGCGGTAGAAAATGGATGGATGAATGTTCCAGATATTAAAGTTGGCTAATATTCATGTTTGCACTGTTGAAGGTGAAGATTCTTTGTTGTGAGTTATTTGGGTCTTCTGCTGAAATGTCAGTGTGAGAGAGTTAGAAAACAAGTAGGGATGCTTTTTTTTATTGACCAACATTAATAACTGAGAATTACATACAGTCACATCACAGTCTTAAGTGCTTCAGTTGATGTCACCTGGACTTATTTTTGATCTTGAAGATGTTTAAACTCATCCGAAAGGCTTCTTCAGTTCTAAACATTGGTGGGGAATCCACAGTATTTAACCTCTGGTGGGGTTGTTACACCTTGGAGGTGGTCAGCTGAGTCACTGACCCTCTCTGTGTATCCATATCAGGGTCACAAATAAGATGTAGTTCATTTATGAGTCATTTTGAGATGTGACTCATTGGTGACCCCCCCTCACATTCATGTGCGTTGTTATGGTCACAAGATTCAAGGTGTGACTCCCTCCCTACCTCAACCTGGATGACTGAGAACCTACACAAACATATAAGAATTACTTGCTTCACAAGGCTGATAATACAGATAACATCACATTTTTGAATACTAAAAAGTTCATAACCTGTATTTTCTGTGCACCTTAGGGTAAGAAAGGGTGGGGGAGAAGGTTCAAACAAAAACATTCACACCAGGGGCGACATGTTTAACTCTCCAGTCTACACTTTGTGACTCTACATGAATCTGTGTCAGATCATTTAGATAATCTACTTGTTAAGTCACACAACCATATCCTTTGGATTAGGTGCTCTATTAATCAGTTTAATAATTTCATTTTAAGATCATAACTAATAAAATAAAAACTGTTTAACCATTGACATGAGCTATGAATTATATAATTTTTGCGTTAGCCATATACTTACTTTCCCAATAAAAACACTGTTTTTGGGAGTTTACCATAAACGTACCTTTGGAAAATAATAATCACTCTCCTGTGAATTCCCATTGGACCACCTTCTTCACTAAATTTGTGCTGAGTATTGGTATGTCAATTGAGTGTGAGTGATCGCAGGTCCTTAGTCCATTAACAACAGTGTGAGAGTATTTCAGGGTTAGGTCTGGATTGTGACCTACAGTAACCTCAGCAAGCTTAATGCAGCACTACCTCCAGCATTGCTTTAAGTGAGCGTGTCTGCACTTCTCCCAGCTGGACAAAGAAATACTTGTATTATAACATGAACCAGTGTAGCCTTCCTTAGGAAAACCTTATTCTTCTTCTCCTTTGTATATACATACAAATAGTACTAATTTGTAATTAATCTTTTCCCTTCCTAATGCCGAAAATAATTTCATCAAAAAAGCTATTAAAAGTAGTAAGTAACGCATGCGCACATACAGTACATGTCTGTACCTAAAAACCTTTCTCAAATTTTTTTGTTTAAAAATAAAACATTTTACAGTTACCTCAGATTCAAATTTTTTAACATTCATTTTTTTTAGGTGTTGTGGGCTGACTTTTACAGCTTTGCTGGAGATGGGTTTATGGCAGTGTGTGACCACTATAATATTGCTTTAATATGGTCCAAGCAAGTAATGATACCAATTTTTAAATGCCTAAAATAATCCACTTTATAATGGATTAAAAAACTTCAATTTGTATCTGTATTTGTATTTGGAATTACCAAATTTCATCGTTCTTTACCTCAAAAAGGGAGGAAACTGTTTTTTGTGCAAGGCCATTTGTGTTTTTATGTGTGGGTGTGTTTGTGTTGGTGGTGGAAAAAGTCATGCAAAATGAAGAGACGCTTAAGTGCAGCACTCATTGAAAAATGCATGTCCTTTTTAATCCCCTGTTCTCACAGCAACAAAATCAGGAGGGACACATAAAGCTCTCAATATGCTGTGAAGACTATTCCATTCTTGTAGAGCCAGAGGGGTGATGCGAGAGAAAAGGGGAAAACCCCTTCTGTTAAATCAGTCATTCTTCACCACCTCTACAGGCTGGTTGTTGCACATAACACACATAATTGGCTCAGATTAGGCTTCACAGTGGGGATGAACAAATCAAAATAAGAAAAGATAAAAGGAGAAGTTCACTAGATATAAGTCAAGCAGAAGATTTAGACAAATTTTGTTCCCTGCCTCCCACTCTGTCTTTCTCTCTCTCACTCCCTGTCATAATATACAATAGCCTGCTTCACTTGCCCACCCATTTGGTACATGAGTGGTTTATCAAAAACCGCTTCGGACAGAACTCGTCACTCTCTATAATGCATACATGCATGCACCCTTCATTTTTATCCCTTTCTTGCTCCAATTCTCACACGCAAACATATACAGTAACGCTTGATCAGTGATGGAAGCCGGACATAAAGATGGACAGGATGAAAAGGTTTCACATATCAGGGTTTGTGTGATCCGTTGATGTACATATGCAGCAAGAGTGGAATGCATGCATGTGTGTGTCTTTAAGGCCATGTGTCCGACTGAAAACGAACCTCCTTTGCACTGCCGAGGAAATACAGGACTCGTCCTTTTAGCTCCGTCTGTGTCTTTTGCCTAATGGAGCAGTTAGTGTCTGCCTCACCGCTTGCTGCTACGGAGCCTACGGAACCTTTTCCACTCTCTTAAAGCTGCTTTCATTTTCTTGATGAGATAAGCTGAGTCTCCTCAACCTCTTCCTCTTCCTTTTTGTTTGTCAGTGAGGTGTGTCCGAAGAAACGAGAACACTGGATTTAAGCCTCTGAATTGTGAGAACAGTGGGAGTGTTGGGGGAGCATCTGGGCCATGTTGGGGCCAGCAAATCACCGGGATTGCAGCAGTGTCCTGCTCTGCTTTGGGTGTTGGAATAGCCGGATGGTGGGCCTATTGCATGTTGGCATGTTGCTTGTTGTCTGTTATTCTTGAGTGAACTCATGTCAGTGTTGTATCATGAATGATGAATAAACTTAAACCATCTTTGCTCTCATTCACACCATGTATAAATAATAGTTTCTCTATGCATGTTTGCAATTTTCCACTTCGCACCAATGTATTAGCTTGAACATTGAAATCCACTTCATGTGAATCACTGTATTAAATCATTCACTATTTTTTTTAAAAATTAAGTGTCCATTGCATGCAGAGTATTCAGTGTCTTTAAGTTATCAAAGGAATTATCCCAGAGAAGTAGTGTCAAAACATATTAAGTCAGATAATTCCTGCATTTGGTTACTTTTATTTTATCTAGATTTTAAAATGGCTATTTCTATGTTGTTTTTTTTTCTCGAAGCTCATCACAGCGACTATTTTTCAAATTAATGTGACATGTCCTTTGTCCTCTACCGTCAAAACGATAACAAATACAGTTTCTAGTCTGGTGAAGTTGATCATGGTTTATTTCATAGTTGGAAATTTAGTTTTGGTGGCTTTTTATGAAAGCTTCAAGTCACATGATTGTTGTGGAATAAAGCATACTCTTTGCATGTCATTAAGGGTACTGGTAGTATTACTATTATTTAGTTAAAGGGATTTCAAGTCCTGGCAGTATAGTTGTGTTCTGAATTACCATTGTTTTTAATTAGAGATTATTACACAAGCAGCAATATGCTCAGGTGTGTAGAGGAGCAATGTAGTTTCTGTGGCAAATTGCAGGACGCTCATCTCTCTTTGCCATGACAAAGCTGTGGGCACAAGATGCCATTTCTTGTGTTGTGTACGTGTGGGTGTTTAGCTTGCAAGGCTGTGTTATGCAGTTGACCAGATGCATAAAAATGGCAGTCTCTAGAAGTGTCACAGATCTGGTCTCGTATCATCACTGCATTGCAAGTCTCTTGGGCACTGCCCACACTAGCAATATGGCAACAATTATATCAGCAACTTATGTAATATATGAATCCGTTAAAGAAAATAATTAAGCAAAAAATAATTAAGCAAATAAGAGCCTATAATGATGGTGTTGTAAGTACAGATTTTTGTCTGTAGCAAATGCATCCATGCAATTTTCCAACTGATATTCTCACCTGTTTTGAATGAAGGCTGTTTCAAAATGTCAACACGAAGCAGTATTGTATTTTGTGTGGTACATTCAAATAACACTGAAATACATTTGGGAAACATTCAAGAAGTAAGATATGTATTACACTTGTTGCACTAGTTTTGGAGCCATTTGGTTTACACACTGCAGCTAAAGCAGGTTGGTCCTTAAATTATTACAATGATACATCTGGAACATATCCCTGCCACATAGTTACTTTACCTGAAAATGGGAACTGCAAGTCCTTGTCCAGTCTGACTTGACTTCTACAATTTTTTTTGGTCTTGAAACTGATCGTTGAACACTTTGACTTAAGACACTTCTTGTGTTTCAGCTACAATTCGTGTTTTGCCAGATTTTACAGAATCGATGCAGCATTGTTCAGTTTTAACGATAACAGCGCTGGTTCCGACATATGAACTTGTAACTCGTACTGTTAAATGTGTATCAGTTGGGTCAGGTCATTTCCCCCCATACTGCCTGACAATTAATATGTTTAAAATGTTTGATTGGAATTCAAACAAATCTTATAATTTTACTTAATAGTTTGTTTTACATGACTGATTGTCATGTTCTTACATGATTTCACATTTGTTATTGAGTAAATTATTTTACTTTGTAAGTTAGTTTGTTAATTCTGAAAATGTATCACTAATTTTTGTTATTTCATTACTTTGGCACAATCATCATGGGTAGGATTGGAAGATGCCTACTGAATTTGAATATGGTGATGTTATAATGACAATAGAAAAGCCTAGAGTCAGTGGTTAACTTTTTTGCCTGTATTATTAAGGCTACATCATAGCAGAAAAGCAGACTTTTTCAAGCAAGTTGAGAATATTCTTATAATTTTTGCGCTGCAGCTGCATGATTCGGCCAATACTACAGAACTGCTTCATTCTTCTGTTTTGTCACAAAGTAATATCCCTTTATCAAATATTTGTGATTATTTTTAGTTATTGCACTTAGCCATATTGATTATTTTAAAAGTAAATGTGCAACCCTACTGTGTATTGTAATGCTTCTTCCAACAATCTCCAGCTGTATCACCCAGGTGAGCAAACTGCTCCCATCCCCAGCAAAGACTAGGAAAATTGTCTTTCTCTGCTCCCACCATGCACTTAATTTGAATAGTTGTGTCGAGCCGCTGGCTCTGAGCTTCAAACATTTGGATTTTAAATTTAGAATAAAGTTAGCCTAATGTTAGTAGTGCAGCTAGGCTCGTTGACCATCCTTACACATTGTCCACCAAAAAGTGTCTTAGAGAAACAGTTTTTTTGTTTAAGCAGCATAATGTATGCCACATTGTTACTAATAAACTTAATAAGAAAGTTAAATGTCTCAGAATGTTCGATAAAATGGACTCTATATTCTTTTTGTTGACCAGAAGCTAAGTATTGCACAGTTTCAAAGAGGGCCATGATGGTATCCCTTCGTAATCCAGTTTTAAACTGTAGTGTCATTTTGGAAAGTTTGTAAATAATCCATACTATAAAAGCCGTCATTGGATGCCTTCTTTCATTATTTGTCCATTCACAATGTTGAAAACAGTTAAAGTTGTTAACATAACTGTAAGCTTAGCCATTTATTGGAAATCCTATGTTGCCTTACTTGTTCCTGTCTTTAACAAGTCATACAATTTATAATTCATCAAATAGTCTTGGTTTCTCTTTTCAAACAATAACCAACTTGGTAACTTGGTCAAAATAGGTTCACTTATACAGTAAATTCACTTGATTCATCAGGTTTGGTATAAAAATATGCCCGCTCGCAACTTCCCTGCTGCTAACAATCTGACAGTGGATTGTGCATAGACATCAGGGCACAACCTTTGTTTTCCTCAATGAAAACTGTAAAACTCCGGCCCTTTCGGTCAAGAGTACATCGTGTTTCAACAAACATTCAACTAAGGTCAACAAAAGAAACAGGGAAATATACTAATATTTTTAAAGTAACAGAATGCTTAATTTAAGGTGTAGTTAATGGCTAATTATTTGAGTAACTAATGAAATCTAATACTTGTATCATTAAACCCAACACTCACACAAGATTGTAATAGCAAACAGATGTTGTTTTTGCCTGGTCCTGAACGATCAACCATTTAGCTCACTATCTTTTCACCAATGTAAAGTATCTACTCTACCTCTCTGTTGGTGAGTTGTAAGTGTTGTAAAATCTTAAGAGAAAAATACATGTTTGCTCTCTCCATAGTTTTTCACCTTACTCCCTCCTCAGTTTCCTTGATGCTCTTAAGAAATAATGAATGTAACATTGTATATGTAATATTAGAACAGGAATATATCACTGTAAAAAAAAAAAAAAATGAAGCAATTTGATAATGAAGAAAAAAACTGCAGGCCCTGAGTAAACCTCAGAAAATAAAAACTCATAAAACATACCACCAACATATCCTAATTCTCACTCAAAGAATTTCAGACTTTATTGCACTAGCTCTTTTCTGTTTTGATAGGTTGTTTAAGGGTGTGAATTTATGCCTAATTGCTTCTGTCTTTTATGTAGTGGATAAAGTTTAGCAGCTGCATGGTGGAAGAATAAGTTTATATTAATTTGTTGGGGTCAACTATGTCTCTACACACATACACTTTTTAAATTCTTTGACTATGCTGACTTGGCATTCCTTGATATAACCCAGTCATTTGTTGGCTGATTATTGGAACAAATGCTGCCTCTGTGACTCCCTAATGGCAATTCACACTATAGATTTACTTTATCATGCCATATGTTACTGCACATTATATGTTCAGCACATTTCCCTCCAGAAAGTCCTAATCAAGCCCACCTCATCCACTCTGCAATACGAAGTAAATTTAATTTTTTCCCACTACTCAGTTCCTCAACTACTTTATATCAATTCTGCAGGTTGAGTGGATGCATGTGGCTGTTTGTCAGCCCTTTCAACAGAATGTTTGTCTGTGTAGGTGTAGTTTCTGCTCTGGTCGAGCTCAGCATTACTCAGTGCTGCTGACTGCCAGAATTGATCTTCTCTTTCTGTTTATGTATAGCTTTTATGAGCTGCAGACTCTCCAATTATATTGCCAATTTTTTAATATGTTTTGTGCACTTACTCATCTGTTCTCCCTATTGCCCATGTCTTACTCTCCTCATTTGCTCTCCTTCTCACCAATTTTAGGCCGAGTCTGGTTATGGTTCAGAAGCCAGTCTCAGGCGTCATGGTTCCATGTTGTCTCTCACGTCCGCAGCCAGTGCCTTATCTGCTACATCTACATCCTCCTTCAAGGTAAATTTTTTTTGTAAATGTTTATAAAATACCAGCTAAGGGCTACAATTATAGTTAGTTTTTGTCACTTGTAAAAATTTCAGCTGTGTCAAAATTTTTCACGTCTTCCAAATAAAGCTATTTTCGCCTTTGTGAATATATATGTATGTCTGTTAACAATATAACTCAAACTTTTGAACAGTTTGAAGGAAACTTGGCGTGTGGGTTGGGTATGACACAAGGATGAATTGATTAATTTTTGGTGGCAGTCCACATCTTAATTCAGATTCTGAATCTGGATCAATTTTCAAAACCTGGACAAATCTCGAAAAATAATCTATGGATGATATTGTGTGTTTATGGTATTAGCCAATAAACAATGCTTTCTCATTTGCTGTGAAGCTGGCCTGGCTTGTTTAAAACAACAGAAGTTACATGAACCGTTTCTCCAGACAGCCTATGATTGCATGTCTTTATTTCTGTTTTCCTCTGCTTAGAAGGGGCACAGGTTGCGTGAGAAGCTAGCAGAAATGGAAACCTTCCGGGACATCCTCTGCAGACAAGTGGACACCCTACAGAAATACTTTGACTCCTGTGCTGATGCTGTCTCCAAAGATGAATTTCAGAGAGACAGAGGTAACCTGTGCAATAAAAATGGAGTATAAGGAACTTGTATATTGTCAGATGTCGTTCAAAATAAGTTTCAATAAGATCAAAATGTTACTGTTTTTTTGATTGGTTCAGTTTTACTCCTGAATGCATCTGATATTTACAGTGTTGGCAATGTGGGATTAATCTTAATGTTTACTGGTAAGAGAAATAATATTTTATAATGCTGTAATACTTGATGCTTCTTTGCTTGCTTCATGCAGTGTGAAATGAATAAGTTAAGACTTATGCAGAAAGGAAACAAAATCAAGAGCCATTCTAAAGGCAAATTGTGGCCCATTTAATATCAGGCAAAACTTACTGTAGTGTTCACAATCTTGTACATATTGTGCAATCTGAATGTAGTGGTATTGCACTTTCAGTAATTAAGAAAAAGTTGCAGCAGGCTCCAGTAACTCCATAATAGTCTATTAGCTTTATGGCCTGGTTAATGTATTATTGACATTTTATAATTTTGTTTTTTGGACAGATAGATACTAGATCGGTCTAAAATTGCTGTTGTTTTTTTAACCAGTAGTAGAGGAGGATGAAGATGAATTTCCTTCCACTACAAAAGCTGACGGAGAATATAACCACAACAACAATGGCAGCAAAGAAAAACGTGAGTTAATATGGCAGATGCTCTCATTGTCTATATTGAATCTGTAAAAAATGTTTCCATATCCTTGTAATAACAGATTATGGTTCAAATGTGAAATGCTAAAACGCCCATTTTTAATCAAGTCATGAGGCAGCTGTTGTACTCAGTACTCGGTTATTTCTTCGTTTCTGCCTTTGCCAGTGTTTTCCCCTGCCAGCCCCAAAGCTATGAATGGGATAGACTTTAAGGGTGAGGCCATCACCTTCAAGGCCACCACAGCAGGGATTCTGTCTACCTTGTCGCACAGCATTGAACTAATGGTCAAGCGAGAGGACAGCTGGCAGAAGAGACTAGACAAGGTACGTGCTTCCACTTATCCTCACGTTCTGTGATTTAAATAAATGTTTCTGAAAATAAAGTAAGAGTAGTAGTAGTTGGAGTGGGTAACGTGCTTTCCATTCATTTTAAGGAGTTGATAATTGTGAATAACTTTCGGTCTCTGTCCTAAAGATAATGAGGATGTTATTAGGGCTGAAACAATTCCTTAAGCAACTCAAATAAGTCAATTTTAAAAAAAGCTTGGATGCAAATGTAGGATGTAGGATATTGATTATGATTATTGCTGACACATCAAAGTGGAGTAAGGGAGGTCAAGTGATTGTGTTGATTGCAAAATGAAGAAAGGCATAAAAAGGCAATATAGCCAGGATGGAGAGTAGCAACAGACCAGAGAAAATGAAATAAAGCAGGACACCTGTAGGGGGTGCTCGGGGAGTATTAGGTAGCTGGCCTGTTGTTATGGGCAGTTTGATCTCTGTATTGTCAGAGCCAGATCTTGGTTCGCATTGCCGGCAGTAAGTCAGACTTGCTCCCATTGAGGTTTTGGTGTCACTGTTACTGGTTCTATTCATCATTTTTACGGACAGAACTTTTATGTGCAGCCGAGTGGCGGAGGGCGTCAGTTTCGTTGGCCTCCAGATTCCGTCTCTGCTTTTTGCAGATGACGTATTGGCTTCATCGAACAGTGACCCCCAGCTTCCGCTTGGACGGTTTGCAGCCAAGTGTGAAGCAGCATGGATGAGGATCAGCACCTCTAAATCTGAGGCCATGGTTCTTACCTGGAAAAGGGTGGATTGCCCACTCTGGGTCATGGAAGAGTTGCTGCCCCAAGTAGAGGAGTTCAAGTATCTCTGGGTCTTGTTCAAGAGTGAGGGGAAAATGGAGCGGGAGATTGACAGGCAGATTGCATTGGCAGTGATGCGGACGCTAAAGTGGTCTGTTGTGGTGAACAGAGCTGAGCCAGAAGGCAAAGCTTTCAATTTACAGGTCAGTCTACGTCCCAACTCTCACCTATGGTCATGAGCTCTGGGTAGTGACCGAAAGATTGAGATCGCGAATACAAGCGGCCGAAATGAGCTTCCTTTGCAGGGTGGCTGGGCTCAGCCTTACAGATAGGGTGAGGAGCTCAGACATCCGGGGAGGACCTCGGAGTAGAACCGCTGCTCCTCCGTGTTGAGAGGAACCAGTTGAGGTGGTTCGGGCATCTGGTCAGGATGCCTCCTGGACGTCTCCCTGGGGAGGTGTTTCAGGCATGCCCATCCGGGAGGAGACCCCGGGGCAGACCAAAGACACGCTGGAGAGATTATATCTCTCGGCTGGCTTGGGAACGTCTTGGTGTCCCCCCAGAGGAGTTGGTGGAAGTGGCCGGGGAGAGGAGCGTCTGGATCTCCCTGTTCAGGCTGTTGCCCCCGCGACCCGGACCCGGATAAGCGGCAGAAAACGAAACGAAACGAAAGATTCCCAGTGAATGTCACTGTTTTAGTTCACATGTGTCATTTAAGACAATAAAATTTCATTGTTAATGAGCAATATATTCTGGCTCTGTTCCATATCACTCACAAATGTTTGGTAATTATTGCAAAAGTGTCCGTATATCGGCTTATGATTTCAAAACATTTTTACTTCCTAATATTAGTATCAACCCCCAAAAATTGCATATTGGTTGAGCTCTAGTCTAAACACCTAGTCCAGACAGAGATGACGTAAGGTAACATAATATAATGTAAAATTAACGTCATTGCTTAACAACCGGTACTTTAATTGCTGCTACACATAATGGATAATTAAGAATGTAGACTAATTCACCACAGTAGTAGTTAGGATGTCCTAATGGTTCTGAATAATAATATATAGAAAATAAAATTATTCTGTCAATTTATCTGTGTTCAGGTTATTATGACAGTCACAGCGTACACAAACACACACACACTCCTACTGGCCAAAGAGTGACGCATAATACACACCGGACACCAAAATATCAGGTTGTGTAAATAGCAACTGAGGCTGAAAATACACCAATCCAAAACAGTTAACATATTTCTACTTCTTAACTGCAGTCTTAACAAAAGAGCATCCATCTCATCTGTAATGTAACTTAGCTGTTACATTTGCATGTTACACAAATGGAGTTGGAATTCCAATTAGACATTAATAAATTATTCATTCTTTTTTACACAGCAGAAATGTTTCTATTCCAATGCTGCATTATCCCCCCAAAAATTACTCCACAAAAGATAATCCAACTAGTACAAATTAATTGTCCAAAGAACTGTATTGGGCCAAACCTCATTCCTTCACTCACTGCTCACTAATTACTTTATTCATCTGACTTTTACAAGTAAATAACTGTCATGTATCAATAACAAAACATGTCATGATGACATTGGTTCATACATTCTGAATTATCTGTTTGCTAATAGCTTTTCTCTTTTGAGTATTTAACACTGTTTCTTAAAAATGAAACAAAAAAGTATCAAATTACTTGATTGATCATCAGAATGATTGGTAGATTACTCAACTACTAAAATACGCAATACCTGCTGCCATAGATGTCATCATCTAAATGTCTTGCCGCATGGGAGAACATCTATTTTGATGGAATTGACTATTAAACATGTAGTGGTTGCATAAATACACCTAAATGGAAGAGTTGGGATTGGCCTTTATGAGCCCTTATTCTTAAACTTCAGATTGGTTTATGGAAGATTAAATATGGGTGTGTGCTTAAGTCATTGTTCATTCATGATTTCTACATGTTCCCTCTTGTAATAATATTGTAACTTAAGTATAGATTTTAAAGCAACTTGCACCATAGGAAGGCTGTGATTCAGGGTCAGAGCAGTCGCTGTGGCGCAGCTTCTGCCATCAGTGTATGAATGTGGATGGGAATCAGTGAATGTTGCATGTCTTATTAAGGGTTTCCAGTAGGTGTTAGACTGGAAAAGCCCTTTGTGAATGCAAGTCCGTATTTTTGTTTGTGTTGTTGTTGTTTTTGATGAGCTCCTGTCTTATTATATCTTTCTTGTGGGAAATGCAAAGGTGCTTTAAGCAATATGTATCACAGTATAGACCCCAATTCAGCTGCCAGTGTTAAGGAACTCAAAAAACAGAATGTCTGCTTAATCAGAGTTCACAAAAAAGACACTTTTCAAGATTCCTGAAATATTGCAGACCACAATCCTGAAAATTATTATTGTTGTATTATTAATATGAGCATTAATCTTTTTGTTTTGACAAATGGTTGGAGTAGCCATAAAAGTCTTCCATTCACTGATTATGTTTAACCTAGAGATCAGTCTGTGTGTGTCAAGGGAAGCTCTTAAGAGCTCCTGCATACATCCTGACCAGTTCAGCGGTTGTTGTCAAACCAGTTTTTTTTCCTTCTACATATAAAGGTGTGCAGCCCAACCCTAAAACCCTCTGTAGCTGGGAAGTGCTCTCAGTCAGTGAAACTACCTCAGTATTATCTGTGTTAGGTTATGGGTCTTGCTGCCAATATGGAGTAGGGAAATAGAAATAGTTACAGAACACACATTCGACGGAACTTTACACAACAACTTAGATTTTTACAGAGATTAAATCAGAAAATGACTACTAGAACTTCGTGGTGCAATTTGTGGAAGCCTTCGCTACAAAGGAGGACAGAGTTGCTCAAATATCAGACACAGAGATGGATACCTCTGCAGACCTGCAGCCTCTTCTTTACAGTAGGTTTCAGTCTACCCATTGGTCAAGTAGTTACATGCTGTTGATAGGTAATAGGATCACCTCCTGTTTATTTTGTGTTCACACAAAAAGAATGCTTTCTATCACCGTATACTCTTAGCCACAATAGCTTTACTTTGCTTAGTTTCTCTTATTGCAGTGAGAATAAATTGTCTGATATCTGAACTGTTTTTTGTTAAATGTTAAGTAGTTCTGCTTTGGTTAGTTTTAGCCTAATTTGCTAGGTTTCTATGCTTTTTAGTATAATATGATTCAAACTTATTGAACCTCTGAAATTCTCCATTGTACAGCCTAAGACTGTTGTTCCTAGTTCATTTATATGAAGGGTGTCTATTTGCCTCTGGCAGGGGATGAGATTCTGTAAAACCTGTTTGAGTGCGCTCACAGCTGAATGGTTTAGGGGTTTTGCAAGATCATTTCTGACAGGCAGACCTCCCATTTGTCACCTTTTTATGCAACTATCAGCTATTGTCTGATGGTTTTCGCAGGGGTGTTTTTTTAAGAACTTCCTTTTTGTTTATAGTGTTTGCAAAGCTCATTAAAATGCAAGAGAATTTGTTGCATGCAGTTGTATTAACAACATTGCAATGCTCTCTGTCTTTGTTCAGGAGCTAGAGAAAAGAAGGAGGGTAGAAGATGCCTACAAGTCTGCCATGAATGAACTCAAGAAGAAGTCACACTACGGAGGCCCAGACTACGAGGCAAGATTTAATTAGATAACATAATTTGATTAGAAATAGCTCGATAACAACAGGCAGGAGACAATTTTCGTTTTCATTTCTCTCTTCCTCTTCCTTCTCTCTTCACTTTTCAGCCCATATTTTCGCCACAGTAAAAGAGTGTGTAGGCTAAAATGAGCTTGACGTCATCAAAAGCAAGGCAACTGTGCCTGTCCATCCCAGCCTGCAAAACTGATCCAAGGCTGTACACCAAATTAAAAGAAACTAGGAATATCTTGCATTTATACATACAGTAGCATCAGCAACAATTAAATAATAAGGTCGTCTGAACATTTATGAGCAATGCAGTAATTAAGAGATCTGTCTTCTCTGTGGAAAAATCCATACCATTATGGCTATGACCATTGGATTATTTAACTCCTTTTCAGGTGCTGTTTAAAAGAGAGTCAAAAAATATGGATGACCAATAATAATTATTATGTTAAAAAAAATAATCTGTGTATATCTGCGCACAACTTAGAAAGTCATCAGCTTTTCCTAACTATGTCAAATATGAGTGCATCTTAAAGATTAGAAAGGTAATTTTTTTCATAATATATTCAGTGTTAGAATATAAACATTTTAACACTAAATATATTCTAGACTCATTACTCATAAACTAAAGGGTTTCAAGCATTTTTTTTCTTAATATCGACATTCAGTCAAAAAAAAAAAAACGCAATTCACACAAACTATTTAGCACATTTCACTCTAACTGTATAAGCCATAATCCTCAGATAATTGAAACATTTGAACTTATGTGTAATGAATATAGACTATATTAAAGTAACTTTTTGAATTCAGTTCTGTAAAAAGAACATAGCCACTATATTCTACTTTTTCTGACGCCTGGTTGGCTGCGGATTTCAAATGGGAAAATAAAAACAATCTAGCTGCAAAAAGTGTCTGAAATTGTTCATCTCCAACATTATTGGGGTTACATATGTATGCAAAGGAGTTATTTAGCCTTTGCAGGGTTCCCCAAGTGTTTTAATAATGCTGTCTGCATTTGCTTTCTACAGGAAGGGCCCAACAGTCTGATCAATGAGGATGAGTTCTTCGACGCAGTGGAAGCTGCACTGGACAGACAGGACAAATTGGAAGAGCAGGTGTGAAAAAAGTGTACCATCCATTTTACTTTTACAGTCAAACTGTCTTCCCTTTTTTCTCCTTTCATCTATCTCTCCAAATCACATTTAAACAGGGCAAAGTGAAGCACATTGCACTTAGAGATGTGACGTCTACCTGTAATGTATTTTTAATCCTTTGTCTTTGTCTAACTCCTACTCTCCATCCCTCAGTGCCAGTCGGACAAGGTCAGGATACCTAGACTAACGCCCGTTTCTGCTGGAGATGCCTGCATCACCATTGGTAAACATCGATTTGCCACCAAGGTGATCAACAAAGTTCTATTTCTTCCTTCAGTGCACATCTTACTTCTTTTTGCTACTGTTTGCAGTGTTTATATGCGCTGAAGCACGGTCAAACTAAAACCTGTGTGACCTGTCCATAACACGTTGCAGCTGCATATATTGAATCTAATTTCTCATAATGTGTCCATGTTGTACTTTACCCTGTTTACAAAGAGGATCTGTTTCTGCTTTTGCAATAATTAGAAGCTTCACATGAAATGCTGCTTGAGCAGCTTGTGTCTTCTTGACTCCTGCAGTGGTGCTTTGTTTTCTTCCATTCTTTTCTATTTCAATCTACTTCCCTCTGTGCTGCACAGCCCCATAGCCATTCTTCTTCCCTGTCGTCCGTTGAGCTAGTCAGTGCTTCAGATGACATTCACAGATTCAGCACACAGGTACTGTATTTGGTCAACAGTGTGCATGAGAATGCTTACTAACCCATCTCTCCAGGATTTCTAAAATATTTCCTTTGCTTTCAATACAATATTTAGAGGAGGTTTTTACAGCATTGTCTTAATAGCATTATGTAGTATTAAAACCTACCCAGACACAACTGACAATCCTGGAATGACTAACAGGGGCGCTAAATAACTTGCCAATTGTCATCAAACCTACAATAGAAATAATGACTGATGCTACGTGTCTGAAATCTAGAGAAGTTGCTTTATTTTGTTTCCTGATATCCCTTTGCCTTTCACTGCATGATCAGGCATGAATCCAGACTGTGTTAATGCAGTGCAAAAATATATTGATATATTGAATAAAAACCCAACTTTTTAAGTTTTTGAAGTTTTTAATATTTAATCAAATACTACTGTGTAGCTATTGTAGGAATTCCTAAGACTTATAATGGGTGTTAAACATTTTTCCCATTTCACTGTGTTGGTTGTTCAAAAGTATAAATCACTAAACATGTGTCACATCACTAATACAATGTATTCCCTTCCACAAACTCTGCTCTGCTTCCAAGTGTGTCGTCAAATAGACTAGTAATCAATATCTGTCCTTCCTTTAGGTGGAGGAGATGGTGCAGAATCATATGACTTACTCACTTCAGGATGTGGGTGGGGATGCCAACTGGCAACTCGTAATAGAAGAAGGAGAAATGAAGGTAAAGGCAGACGAGAGAGGCTACTTCTGATTTATTTCCTCTTGATTTCTAGCTATGAATGTATTTAAAACTCAGTCCCTTTTCAAACGAGTGAATGTGGTAGAAGCGCTGATAAACCAGAAGGAAGAAAACTTTATAAGCTTGCAGAAGTGGAGAACTCAAAAACTAAAAGTAAAAGGTAGAAGGTTAGCTATCATAAAAAGCATTACTCACAAAAAAATTCAAAGCTAAATACATTGAAATAAATCTCTAAAATAGGTTATCACTGTACTCTCTATGCCCTCAAATATTAGTTTATTTGTTTTCAAATTGGAAAGGTCAATTCAAGCTGCAAGTTGACAGTAGTATTCTTCAAAACACATTTTGTAGTCAGGTTTCAAGTATGGTGATAACATGACATGACTTTCTATTTGTTCCGTCTCAAACTCTGCACATTGGGTAACAGGTGTACAGGAGAGAAGTAGAGGAGAATGGTATCGTGCTGGATCCTCTCAAAGCTACACATGCTGTGAAGGGAGTAACTGGACATGAAGTCTGCCACTACTTCTGGGACACAAGTGTCCGATTAGACTGGGAGAGTGAGTTCAGTGATTCACAAGTCAATATCTTATCAACACCATTTGACTTTCTCACTTGTAATGTTACAACCTGCACAAACTCTTCTCTCCCTCAGCCACCATTGAAAACTTCAATGTTGTGGAAACGCTATCTGATTATGCTGTCATCGTTTATCAGACGCACAAGGTAAACTGATTATGCAGTGGTTTTGGACTGAGATGTGTTGTACAATTTAATGATTAGTATTCTGCAGTCTATTTGATAATTGAATGCATGTGGTTGTGTTTTAGAGGGTGTGGCCTGCCTCTCAGAGAGATGTTCTCTATCTGTCAGCCATCAGGAAGATTTTGGCAACAAATGAAAATGATCCTGACACATGGCTGGTGTGCAACTTCTCTGTGGACCACAAAAGTGCAGCTGTAAGGTTACCACATGAAAAGCTATTATTATTCAGTATTCTAACTAAGCATCTAGTGAACTCAAATCCAACATATCTGGCATCAAAGTACTGCAGTGAGATTTAAAATGCTATTCATTCATCAAATCAAATGATAGACATCCTTTAGGCTTTGTTGTAGGGCTTTTTACAGGGATGAATGGAAGAAAGAGTAGCTTTTGACGTCTTAACCTCAGTCACTCTGTCTAATCAGCTACAGATAGGTTTGAAGCAGCTTGGGTATTGTTTGCATTTACATTTTTGTTTTACTTTCAGCCCACTAATCGGTGTGTTCGTGCCAAAATCAATGTCGCTATGATCTGCCAAACGCTTGTCAGCCCACCAGAGGGCGATAAAGAGATCAGTAGAGACAACATCCTTTGTAAGATTACCTATGTTGCTAATGGTAAGTGTCCTTCTAGCCAGATAATGATATGATCTCAGTATATCTGCAGACAGTTTACTTCCAAAAGTAAAAAACTGAAGATTTTTTTTTCAAATACAGAGGAGATATTTAAGAAAATAATGCTATTTAACACAAGAACTTTGTATATTCAGTCAAATGCATCGGCAAATAATTAAAGACATATTGTGTTTTATTTTATGTTCCATTAATAGCTTAAGGCCAACAGGAAAAGGGTCAACTGTCTCTGCTTGAATGTTGACTTCACTATATAGTTAGTTTTATGGTAGGTTATGTTGACTTGTTGAGACGTGCACAGCTGTTTTAACCATCAGCAAATAGCTGCAGGTCACTTGACGGCTGTAAAGCAAATAGATTGAGACAATTGACTGTTTATGGATCCAGTGTAGCAAAATTAAATGTCTGGCTGTTAAAGAATTTGTCATGTTTTTGGACTTTTAAGTTATTATAAGGACTGCGCCATTATCCCAGCGAGTTGGTTTTTTTTTTTTTACACCCACTCTAA
Organism: Mola mola; assembly: GCA_001698575.1. Lineage (NCBI taxonomy): Eukaryota > Metazoa > Chordata > Actinopteri > Tetraodontiformes > Molidae > Mola > Mola mola. The sequence goes on along the minus strand of KV751322.1, from coordinate 11,262,584 downwards.
TTAAGAAAAAAAAACTCCATAACCATCTTGTATCATTAAATTACTCTACAGCTGGTGTTTGTATAGCAGGTACCTGACACCAGACCGAGACAGACCGGATTTGCACAGCATCTCCCTTCCCCTTACTTCCTGTAGACAAGGAGATTGTGACATAAAGCAGTGCTGCATAATGAATTTTGAGACAATTTTGTAAAAAGCGGGTGGCAGCACTGTCGCCTCATAGCAAGAAGGTCCTGGGTTAGATTCCCGGGTCAGGGCGTTTCTGTGCGGAGTTTGCTTCTTCTCCCTGTGTCTGCGTGGGTTCTTTCTGGGTACTCTGGCTTCCTCCCACAGTCCAAAAACATGCAAACTGGGGGTTAGGTTAATTGGTCTCTCTAAATTGCCCGTAGGTGTGAATGTGAGTGTGGATGGTTGTTTGTCTCTATATGTCACCCCTGCGATGAACTGACGACTCATCCAGGGTGTCCCCGCGACCCCTAGCAGGATAAGCGGTAGAAAATGGATGGATGGATAGTTAGAAAGGCCAGCAGGTCATAGAAGTTTGAATAGATATGCATTCCCTCTGCCTTTAGAGGGCGCCTGAGACAGTGTACTGAATCTGAATACTGGTGGTTTATTAATTTATTTATTACTTTTATACAGTTTTTTCATCATTTCTTTGTGTGGTTCCAGTAAACCCTGGAGGCTGGGCTCCAGCCCCAGTCCTCAGAGCCGTGGCCAAGAGAGAATATCCCAAATTCCTCAAACGCTTCACCTCCTACGTCCAGGAGAAAACGGCTGGGAAGCCCATCCTCTTTTGAACATAAAGAGGTAACCAGAAACCCAAACACAGCTTTTTTTACAACTGACACAGAAATTAAACAGATTTTTATCAGTCTTTTAATTATTGATTGATGCCTTATCTTTAATTGGACCATTGAAAAAAAGAGATGCACTGAATAAGTTATTTATTCAGCTTGGTTAATTTCAGGTATATTGACTTCTTTTGTCATCCTTTTTGTTTCAGCCTTTGAGAACTGGCCCAGCTCTCGCGGACTACTTGATAAGTCTTTCTATTAGAATGTGTTGTCAAACTTACCTACATAAAGGACACCACATCACCCGGGATATCCCAGTGGATCTCTGCTTGTCAAAAAGACTGGTTTTATGGCTTTAATCCATCACTAATTATCATCCCAGCCACATTATACTGTCTTAACACCATGTTAGTCATGGGTATATTTGTATGTAAAGTTCCTACCAAACCTTTCTTAACCTGGTATTGAATTGTTACCAATTAATTGCTTTTTTTGTAAATTGTTTTGTACATTTCTTATGATTACATCTGGAATTTTGGGGGTTTGCTTTAATCACTAATATTACAGCTGCTTGTTTTGCTGCTGCTAAAGTAACTATCATGAGAGAAGAAAATAGATTTTAACAGGAAAAGCATTGATGAGGTTTTTTTACAGTATAGTCCTCTTTCTTGTTTTCTCCTGTTCCTCTAGTGATAACTCGCTTCGCAGTCTGATGGGGGGGTCAGAGTCTAAAGCTTTGAAATCTTCAGTATTTCTAGATTATTAAGTAGCTTCTGGAGCGCACATAGAAAGCATTGAGACAACAACGAAAAGAGAGTAAGATTTCATTTAGAAATGTGAATTGACTGTTAAATGCTTGAATTTTATGATGGTAGTAGGCCAAGGAAACCTGAAGTAGAAGATAAAGTGCATTTGCAAAGTCTGATTAACTCACGTTGGCGAATATTTTGACAAGGATGAACAGAAAATCATTTGGATATCTATGATTTAATTGACTGCAGCCTGTAGATGTTAAGTTGCAATCTGTTGTCAGTATGTCGTTAAACTCCACGTAACTCTTAGAAATGAGTGGATACATCTGTGCATCCTAGGTTGTTCTTTTTAAACGTCGTTAGCCTTGGAAGAGGCAGCAAATTAATGGCTGTCCTCTCATGAGCATGAGGTTTATAAAAGAGTCCTGCTTCTACTGTGCATTATAAAGTCAAATTGTAAAATATGAGATATTATCTAACCCTGCACTCATATACTCTAATATGACATTTCACATACCACACTACAATACAGTTCTGCCTTATGACTGATAAACTACCCCCAGAATGCCTTAGATACCAGGATAAGCTGTAACATTCCTGGTTGTCGCTACTATACAGCCACCAGATGTGCATTTATCAACACTGACATGAAGTAGGAAGGGAGAAAGGGTCAGCATTTCACATCGTCTTACCTCAAAATTTCTAATTTACTTTTGATTGTGTTTGATGCAATCAATGTGGGAGTTTTGCAATCAGTAGATCTGCATGGTTGAAAATTCACCATCAGATTTTCAGTCTAAGGGTCAGACGTTAACCAAGGACCTGGTTAATTGTCTTGCTGATTATTACAATAGAGCCGCAAGCAATGTTTGAAGAATGCATTTAGTGTTTTTAATTTTGATATCTTGTCAGTAATCTACACACTTTGTATATTTCTAAGTTGTACATCCAGAAGTGTTATTATTTGCACTAAAAGTAATGCAATTTGACAATGTTCTGTAAATTAAAATTGTTACACAACAGAAGCCAGCGCAATTTACTTTAGTAGTTGCACCAAAGAAGGGGGATGTCTTTAAAAAAAAAAAAATGACACTGACATTGCAGTGATATGCATATACAGTATGTAAATAAAGGTCTCCAAAGTTAGGACCGTAGCTACACAGTAGACATGTAATTTAAGCATTTTATTTATAGGAGTCTCTTCTATATATAAATATGCATTGTCTTTACATTCAGCGATTAACATTTTTTCAGCAAATGGTTAAATATGTAGATTTACATAATAAATTATGGTCTCCAGGGACATGAAATCATGGAATTTAACAGAGTTGGAAATGGTCTTGATGTAGAGGTATCAGACAGCTTCTAGTGTAGGATGCATGTTTGAGCTTCATGAGGAGGACATAGTATCAAAGGAGATCCTGAGTAAAAGCATTTCAACCATGACGCAAAAGTCATAGAACTAGTCGCTCCACATCAAAAATTATTTTAAAATGTTCCTTCACTGTCTCCGTACATGTAGTATCAATGACTTAACAGATGTGTGCATTTTGTAGAGTAAAAAGAGGAAAAAAAAAAAGTGCATATGATATTCACATAACTAAATCTGTGCCTATGTCAGGTAGCCCACCCACCTAAGCACCTTCTTCAGAGAAATATATGTCTTACAGTAATCATAACTTGGGTCAAAAGTGCCCTTTTATCAAGGGGGAGTGCGACGTCCCTCTGCTCTGCACTTCATCCAAGATCCAGTGACGATCTTTTCTCACTTTTAACAGCAACCTTTTGGTAGGGCTTCAGGTGCCTGTAAGAGCAGCTAAAACAGCAGTGGCCAAGTTAACCACGTCACAGTCTGCGTTTTGCCTCTGCAGCTCCAGAAACATCCAGTCTGTTCATGTGGGTCTTATCTGTGCTGGCTGCATCTACAAGCTGGCTTTGTGTCCTTTGTGTGACACCATATCACTGCTGGTCAGGAACAAAGATGCCATCGAGTCCACTGTAAACATTTTTTAGCTGATTGGCAACTAATGCAGTTGGAAACTTTGAAAGTCTCTTTTATATCTTTCTGGTCAAGAAAAGAAAAAACTTATTTTTACCCTTTCCTTATGTATATGTATAGTGAAAGTCTCTTTTATATCTTTCTGGTCAAGAAAAGAAAAAAAAACTTATTTTTACCCTTTCCTTATGTATATGTATATATAGTAAATGTTGAGATCTTTGTGTGGCCACGAAAACAGTATACATATATAAAACTTTAATGGCACTGTGTGGACGCATGCTCTAAGAAAGCAACACTCAGTTCAGTCCAATGTTCCTGCATGTCCATCATTTGAACTCTTGCTGTGTTCTTGAAGTGCATCAAATAGTAAGAGTATCTCCTTCTTTTTATGTGTTGGCAATACGGTTGGCAAAATGTATCTAGCAGCACTGGAAGTGGAGTTCAAAGGCCAGCTTGGCCCATCCGATGGTGTGATTGTCTTATGATTGGCAGGAGGAAATGTAGGTTGTAATGTTACTTTTCACTGTAGGGCAGAAGAAAAGAAAAGGATAATTAATGGCATTGCTTATGCTGTTTGAATTGTTTTTTAAATGTGTATAAGCTAAACATGCACACACACATAGCCCCACGACCTGAGGGTAAAAGATTTCTCTAATTCCCAAGAATGACCCCAACATGACTACAAATGTAAAACATGGAGACACAACTAACCAAGTAGACATCGAGAACAGATCCTTCGTCACGGTCTATGTCCACGTCCATGGTGCTCTGCTCTGAAGTGAGGCAGATGGCACTGTCCTCCAGGGTAAATGTGGAGCGTGATGCAACATCATCTCTGAAACACAACAATTTGGTTTTACATTTACTTATGTCAGAAGACAACCTTGGATGTTTACTATCTGCGTCAAAGGCAGTTTCCAGAAACCAGCTGTATAAGCATTTAATACCTTCCTGAACAATTACCTGACATCAAAGAGGCAAGGAGACTGACCAACTGAGAGTAATATACAGGCCTAAGCTCACAGGCTCATAGTTTCTGAAATGTCTTACAGGATATGAAAAGTCTTAAAGCTTCACCTACATTTTTACAATACCTCAATCAAAATGAGACCGGGAAATGTGACACATAATGATTTCTGTCTCAAAAAACTTATCCTGCGTGTCCTGGTTCAATTACTGCCATGTCTGTCCACACTCGCATGTAGTGAAGAAAACATTGAAGGATTTTAACGGTGTCTCGGAGTGTTTAGTAGGAAGCAACTGGACTTCTTATCAATTGCTTCCTACTAAACACTCCGAGATTAAGATGACTTGGATGACTGAGAACCTTCACGGACATTTTAACGGTGAAAAATAAGTCATCACTATAATGGCAAGTATGATTCCAGTGAGTAGAGGACTGAAAGAGAGCTTTGTCACATGGTGCAACGACAAACACCTGAGGTTCAACATCAGCAAAAAGAGCTTGTTGGGGACTGCGATGCACCAAATACGGACGTGAGTGCAAAGAAGCTACAAATTGTGAAAAGTGGATGCTTCACAGACAGACTCAGCACAGTTACAAGGTGGACGCCTAAGATCAACTAATTCAGTATTTAACAAAATGCAAAATGGGGTCAAAATCCTCATTTTCTCTCCCTAAGTTATTGTGCTTTGAATGTTGGCCACAAATTAAAGTCCCACCAGGCATACCTGAGATATTGCACTCACAGAAATGTTTAGGCCAAGACAATTCAAAGACAATTAAAAATAAATAAATAAATAAATAATAATACACATAATGCTCTCTAAATGATTAAGAAAGTCACATGCAGCCTTCAAAGATATGTCAACTTATCTCAAACATTCATTGGAGTGATATGATGTAGTGATTGGACTGTAGAAAATACACTTCAATTCTACAAAAAAATGCTATTATATTATCACATCATATTCATTCATTCATTCATTTTCTACCGCTTATACCGTTAAGGGTCGCGGGGGGGGCTGGAGCCTATCTCAGCATCTTTGGGCGAAGGCGGGGGTCACCCTGGACAAGTCGCCAGTTCATTGCAGGGCTGACATATAGAGACAAACAACCATCCACACTCACATTCACACCTACGGGCAATTTAGAGTGACCAATTAACCAAACCCCCAGATTTGCATGTTTTTGGAATGTGGGAGGAAGCCGGAGTACCCGGAGAGAACCCACGCAGACACAGGGAGAACATGCAAACTCTGCACAGAAACGTCCTGACCCAGAATCGAACCCAGGACCTTCTTGCTGTGAGGCTCACATCATATTGCTCGGATAAAACTAGTCATATGGATATTGTCTTTGACAATGAAATGGAGTGCATGACGGATGTGCAAAGGGATGTACAATATTTTCCCACTTTTGTTTTTGTTCTAGTTCAACCACAAGGGGGCAGCTCAGAACGTTTATTTTACAGTATATGTGCTGTACGTCGGACGAACACATTTTGTGTTCAAAGTCAAAAGCCAGGTAAAGGAAATAGCAAGTTCCAAGAGTAGAGATAGATGACTGGACAAGCAGAAAGTTAGCAGTTAATAACAGCGTTGTTTCAAAACAATCCAGCCCTGCATCGCAACAAAAGCTGTCGCTGCGGTAACGTGCAGACTGGATGTCAGACAGGGACAATTGCAGGTGGACGTAGAGTCCCCGAGGCTCTGCCTGTCTCCTTTTGTCACAGTGTCTCTGCGGCACAACAGCATTAAGTAAGTCTGTGTCAAGGCACTGTTTAAATATTTAAGAAAACCGTTGACAGAACTATGTTAGCGCAGCAGCAGGTGACTGATGTGGGGACCAGACCAGGCAAGTCACACAAAGGAGCCTCAGAAAACAAGCAGAAAGTGACACCGCCGGACAGAAAGCCTGGTGAAAGATGGGAAACATGTAAAGGGCAGCCTCCAGATGAAGGGAAGCGAATGTGTAGTTGGATGTGGTGAAATGAAACCTGTTAATGTAACACATTGATTTCACAAAGTAGAGCAGTCTGTCATTTCTATCGGCTCTAATCAATAACCGGAGGTCTTAAACTCTTAAATATTTGTTCTTCCCTGTTTTGTAGATGAAAGACACAAACTTTGCTCACCATCAGAGCACTCATCTTGTTACTTTGCAGTGTGTAGGTTGTCTTGAGATGTGTGTGTGTGTCATTTGAACAACCAAACAGGTGGAGTCACCTGTTCCATGACACTAATAAGCACAGGTGACAGTGGCCTTGTCTCTGTTGGCCATAGTAAATTTACATGCCTTCCTCCTCAGCCTGCCAGCTACACAGCGTACCCTATCATTTCATCACGTTTTTAAGGTGATTATCTACTAATTCCAGTGTCGTCATATAACGAAGCCCATAAAGAGTAGACAGGAGAACTAGTCAGAGCAGTACCTGTCCTTGGTTTGGTTGTCCACGTTGACAAAGACTGAGGAGGTGGAAATGGTTCCCATGGAGGAGCCCTCGTAGTAAAACGTGTTGGTGGGGACGAGATCAGGGCGCAGGTATGAGCCGAACACAGCTGAGGAGAAATTATTCATACGCATGAGAAATCAATAATGGAATAAAAAGAAGTGCGTGTTTTCCTACATTTTTGCTGAATCTGTCTTCCATGTTCCCAACTTGCAACACAAACTAGTTTGAAAACAACTGACAATTTCCCTTAAGGAAAATTGTCAGTTGTTTTAAAGATCCATATTTAAACAGACGTTATCTTTTCATAGGTCATAGAAGTATTACTCCTGATGAGAAACTCCCTGCCCAGTTAGTCAATATGAACACTACAGTTTTGTATAACATTACTGATCATCTACAGGAGGACAAAAAAAAAAAAAAAAAGAGTTTTGTACTTCCATTCAAACTTGAAACAGATTCAGGGGCTGAGACGAGGAAAAGTTTGAAAATATAATTGAAATCAATTGATTGAATGGCTGCAAAAAGCAGACATATTGTCTGTCCTGAGACTGACTTAGTAAACGTGAAGTCGGAAAACCAAGTAGGATAACAACTCAAATTTCTTTAGCCTGTTGTACCACAGCGGGAGAAATGACATGGCGTCAAGTTCCACTTAGCGCCTAAACTGTTATTTTCAGTGTCGAGCGTGATAATACTCCATACGCAATGTTCGAACCCAGCTGCTGAGGGACCGCATCACGACCAACATTTCACTTTTCTTCAAATGCCTAATCAATATACCCTCAGGTCGGATTCTGATCATTATAGACAGTAGGAGGGCAGATGAGCTGAGACTACCAATCATCTTTTTTTCACATGCTCTTTGGACAGACACATACATCAATTCCTGCATCTATTTCATGAATGACAAAGATTATATCAACCAGATAGAGGTGCTTTTAGGATGAAATCATTTAGGAGTTTCAAACAATCTCAACAATTTGAAGCACATCCAACAAAAGCTGTGAAACTGAAGGGAAAAAATCCACAGTGAGCAATGAGTTGTCACGATCCAAGTGAAGTTTTTCTAAAAAGTTGCTATTTGCGTACCTTCCCCGTCAAGACTGGCCAGGCTGTAAGCTCCCCCCAGCCTGTCCTTCCTGTCCTCACGGTTCCTCTCATCTGCTTGCAATGAAAGGATCTCCTGTGAGGACGACTTCAGAGCTGGTATGGAAGCACGAGTCCTCTTTGAAGGGGAGAATCGAATTGCTGCACAGCAAATTAAAAAAAAAGAGCATGCAAAGTGTGAGAGTTCGGGAATAAAAAGACAGAGAGAAACAATAAGAAGCAGGATGAGTAAGAGGATAAGCTAATTGGGGGAGGTAGTGAAAGGAACACAAAATGTTCACACACAATGAAACTCTGGAGCTCTGCCTCCAAAATGAGTAAAGTCATTAAGCTGATAAAATGCACAATGACGACTGCACAAGTGTCCCCAGAGCAAATGTATCCTGATTCCCAGGCAGGGCATGAAATTAAATCCCCCTTCTGTCATCTCCCACTGACCGGACTTGGCGATGGTTAACGGGACAGCTAAATCCTCAAATCCTTGCCTTAGCCCTGTTAATTGCCACAGGGGGTCCCGCATGGTTGCATAACACTACTAAATGTGATTTTAATGTGTAATAAGTTCTAAAACGGCTTCCTGGCTTTATCTACAGACACTGAGAATAGAAAGCCTAAATGCTGACAGAGGATCAATCAGCTCCGTCTGCCAGACTTCCATCGGAGTCTAAAATGGGAATCAAGAACACACTCGCTTCCAGGACAGAAGGAATTTAGCAACCTGTAAACCTGTTTTTTTCCTGCTCTGTGGTTTCTGACTGCCTACTTTTGTTGTGCGATTACCAAACAAGCTCAATCTGTTTTGAATGACCCAGCCACATGATTGCTTACGCACAAGTGACAGTGTCACAACCAAGTCCTTCATTTCAAAGAGTAAAAGTGTTACTTGGTCCTACAATTGAATCACAGTTTACAGTTTGTCTGCACATAATAGATCATGTGACTCAAATGCTTATTTAGACAACAAACTGCAGAAGACAATAAGGTGGAAGACAATGCAAGCAAGCAAATTTCCACATATCTCATGTTACATTGACACACAAATTCCAGTAAGAAACGAGAAAAGTTCCCTCCAGATTGAATTATCGTGTCAGGACTTCCTATTTCCTATTGCGGCATTGCTTTTTTTTTTTCTCTTCTTCTTTTTGGTTTGTGTTTGAACTCCTTTCTCTCTCATGTGTGACGACGATCCACCTGAAGACTTACGTTGAGTCTTCATGAAGACCCTCGTGCTCATGAACTTGAGGAAGCGACTGGCATAAAACCCGGGCCGGTGCACCGAGACAGAGTCCTGAGGACAGGCAGAGAGGACTTCAGAGTACAGTAACAAAACAGAAATGGCTCATTCAAAAGCAGCAGAGTCAGATTTGGGTGGGGAATCGACTTACACCATCGTACACCAGGGCTTTCCACGAATGTTCCAGTTTTTTTATGAACCTGGGGAGAGCCAAAAATAAGAAGCTTTGTCACATGTAACCGCTTACCCACAGATTTTCTCCTTTAAGCTTGATCAAACCTGACATTCTTTCTCTTTACCCCTTGGCACAACACGAGTGAAGGTTATTCTCCAGAATTTAGGCAGAAAATACATCAAAGTTGTGACATAATGTTGCTTTTCAGTGGTATAAGCTACCAACGATAAGTAAGCAAATGTAGAAACAAATTGGGCTTATTAATCTTTTCTTCCTGACATGATCTTGCCTCCCCAACTCTGTGCACATTTGATGCTTTGACCAAGCAGGCTGACAAAACAGACTTTAAAATTCTACAGGTTTCAAAAGCCTCTGTTACTAGACCCCTTTGGTCTCAGGACAAAGAAAATCCATCTGTAAATTCTGAAGACAGATAGACCAATGTGTACATTTAAATCATGTGTGGGTGAAAAAAAAACCCGAAAAAAATAACATTAAGGAGTGTAATAAAGTGGCTTCTGGTTCTTTCCATCAAAGCGAGGTAGAATAATTTAACATGAACAGGTTGTGAAAATCAAGCTAAGCTGTCTTACTGATTCCTGGACGTTATATGCATCTTAAGTTGCTAATGATGGCACATTTTACATCTCTGCAGGACATCCAGTCAGAATAAAACCAGTTGTACAAGTGAAACTAAAAGAAGCTGTATTAGAAACAAAATGGCTACAGGTTTCCATAATCTCATAAAGTTTAGTACCTATAGGACTGTAGGATATCTATGATACCCAGGAAGATGAGCAGCTTTCCTTCTTTGTGTGTTTTGGCCGGGATGCCACCCATCCTAAAACACAGAACAAACAGATGCTAAGAGAGAATAGCTACTGTTTCTCTTCTGCAATCCCTGAAATACTTTTCAAACAGAAGCAATGACGCAGTTCCACAGATGTTTGTGAAGGAGGCACTCACAGCATTTATATTAGGGTGTGCTGCTGTAAACACGCAGAACAGTGGCTGTGTTTGTTTACGTGTAGCCATGGTTATATGAGATCCTAACTCTGTGTACACTGTGTGAGCCTGCTGTGCGAGGTGTGAGCGCGGTTGTATAACTGTGTCTGGCAGAGAAAGGGTGGAGATTGAGACGGACTGAGGCAGGAGTGTGTATGCCCGAATGTGAGTGCATAATATGCATCTTTTACCCCGGAGGGCCCACTCACGTGTCGTCTGTGGTGAGAGCTTCAGCAGCCTTGCCGTCGCCCTGGATGGATTCCATGGCAGTGGAGTAAAGTACCCTCTGGCCCATGGGTCTCTTGCCGTCCCCCCCTGCCTGGCCTGGCTCACCCCCTTCTCTCTGGTTTGGGTCCAGGGTGTGCACACCCAGCAGCAGGCTGTAGTCCATGATCTTAAAGCTCTCCAACACCTAATGCAAGTTTAAAAGTCAGTCAGTTTTTGCAAGAAATTAGTCCACTGACACAAGGTGAAGTGTAATTAACAGGATATTTCACAGTTTCTCTGGCCTGTGTGAACACAGGAAAAGATGTTTTCCTGGATTGGATACTTGACCTTCAGGTCCCACACAGTAAATAAAAAGTCATTGTGAACTGTTTTAAAATACTTTTTTCCTCCCTGAACACTTTCATAGTCAAACACGCTTCAATGCCTCAAAGGCTGTGAGCTTGCAAAAGGAAACCTCTATTTGAAGTAGTTTTGAGCTAAATAAACAAGGTTTTCTCCACCGTGAGCCAAGTGTTACACATTGACCTGTCTGGGGAGCCTTTCGCTCTTTTCCCAGAAATTGCGAATTCATGTCACGAGTTGAGCAGTTATGACAAGACAAGTGTAGAGACAGAGAGGCAGGAACTTGATCTGGAAATAGGATCAGGGTCACTGCCAAATCCAGGCTTATTTATCTTATGACTTGGACTGCAAAAAAAACAAAAAAAACAAAAACAAAAGTTACTTTACTGATTTAGAGTTTTTCACTTGAATAATCAGGTGTTTACCATGAGACCACGAGACGAAACCGGAAAATAGAGAAAGCCTGACTTGTTAGAAATGTCAAGGCGTAAGATGAAATTGACCAAAACAAAACACAGTGACTATGCCTTGTGCATTTCTCACTAACTAACACTTCACAACACTCATTCCTACACCTCATAGGATTTTTGGAAGCAATAAAAAGCTTCATGACTTAATCAATAGTGTTTTTTAAGTTAACCTGATTAGTGCCCTTTTTTAATAAACTGTTGAAAAGTGATAAGAGTTTGCAGTAATCTGTAACAGAAATTGTTGATGTACAAAGTCACAGTCACGTACGTTCATACTCAAACACACAGCCACAAAACAGACTTAATGACCGACACAAACAACTGGGGCTTTTGTCTGAGCTTTGCTTTTTCCATATCAATGATTTGCATCCCTTTCACTGTAACTCCCACAGTCTATTCAAACAGTAGCCATTTTGAATAGTTAGTCAGGACACCAGGCACAGCAGGCTGCCCACAGAAGGCCATTACTGTGCGTCCTTGCCCAGCTTACTGAGGCAAGCGATCACTCTGTCAGTGCAGAAACTGAAAGGGACAATTATATGGTGGATGGTTTAAAAAGGTAAGGCAAAGGGAAATAGCAGTCATTGCGGCTGATTATTACTGACTAACCTTGATCCATCTGCGCTGCGCTCTTGTTTATGACATGGCTCAGTTTATACAAAATAAAGAGGAAAACCTAATGTTGACAAATGCTCTGCAAATTCCCTCCTGAGGCCCACACCTCCACTCATCTGCCTCTGTGCCAGTGGGCCAGTGACAGAGACAATAACACAGTCATGATTCAGACTTGTGAGGGCACATAGATTTTGCCATTGTGTGGTTTTTCTTCTATCTTGTAAAAGCCACAGATTTTTGTTTTTGTTCATTCGCTAATACTGAAGATAAACAGAAGCCTCACAAATATAGTTTATTGCTATATGGATGTATTCAATTGTACACAAGCACCTAAAAATGTGAAATCCAACAATACGTCCAATTCCCTCCATACTATAGAAACAATGTGAATGACAGTATGCAGTTTCATATGTTGTTTAACATTGTAAATTTGCATGCAGATCTTTGTCATCTGCAATATTTACTTAACTAGACTGTGGCCATTTTGATAATCAGATATTGTCCATTTCCTAAACAAAATTTCCCTGATTTCAGCTTCTCAAATATTATCTGGCCTTCTTACTCTGCTCTGATTATAGACTAAATAGATTTTTTAACTGTAAGGGAATGTACTGTACATAAAAACGCATCACTACGGTACTATCTTCATCTTTTGCTCAGTTTTAGACCAAGCAATTAATTGATTCATAGAACAAATAATTTGTCGATTAATAGATGATGAATCCACTGGCAGCCCTCAACCTTTGTAAATAACAGATTTTAGATGGAACACATGGCTGAGAAGAGAGGAAACACACAGTAAATGGCTATTTATTCTCGGCTTCTATGTAACATATTATTTTCCAACATCCAAGAATGCTTGCCTATATCGCCTGAATAATCATCTTTGTTTGGATGTGAAACTAAAGGACTCCTATTTCACAATTTGTCAAACATAATGTCATTTGGCCTGGGTAGTCCAAAACAAGGCAGGTTGTCAAATTGCTGTGACCAAAACTGCCTGAACAGCCCTGTCAATCATTATCAGATCACTAGCTACAGGGACTTTATGTCAATTACAGACACACACATACAGCCAGCACTCTACAATAAGCCTGCTCTGTCTCTCCCTCTGTGCAGTTGCGTTCAATATGAATTATTAATGCTATGTGTTGTTTTGGCATTTGGGGAGTACCGGGGGAGCTATCTGACTCTCTCAAACACATTGCTCATTCCCCTTTGTCTCATCTCTCTGCTTTCTTTTTCATCTCAACTCTGACCTCCAGCATTCCCACAAATAGACATCTCTACTCTTCAAGGTTGAAATATGTAACTAGAATCTGCTTTTTAAAGGCTTTACCACACTGAACAACAATTCCCTTCTGCTTTGTCATTGCCTCCATGCCCCTCACCCTCTTTTACTTGGCTTCTGCCAACCCCTGCTCCGTGTTTTCGTCCACAGCCTCTCCTGGGGTGACGGGGTTAGCTGCTTACTCATGGAAATGGACAGAGATTCTGCTTAGAGAGCACTTTGCTTCCCGCTCAGAAGGCGAGCGCAGGAAGCCATGACAATGAAGCTGACAAACTGTACAGCCCAGAGTGTCTAACAGCTGCTGTACACTGTCTCACTTACACACACAAAACACATACCATGTCCTTTATACTATGCACGCAATATGTGACACACAGAAGCATGTATGAGCACACATTGTAGGTAGGCAAGTAGGCAGGTGTACATGTATGTGGTGTGTTTCGGTAAGGTTGAGCATGTGAGACTACCACCAGGTTAAGCAAATGGCGGGATATCGTCAGGTTGCAAACTGCTTAAGAAAACACAAAATAGAGAACATCAGCAAAGTCAGCATATTGGTTAACAAATGATGGGAAAGGACCAAAAGTAAACTCAAAATACTGCTAAATTTGCAGGAATTATAAGATCCAAGTTGCTGAAAAGCTTGTGAGGGAGATACAGTTTGATTTACAATGTGGGAAAGCAGCAGTTGTTCGCACCTATTTAAGCACCTTCCTGCAAAGACACTCTTCTTTACCGAAAGAGAAACACTAAACCACTCACGGATTTCCTTACTGAGATGCAAAATAAAAGTCTAGAAGAGAAGACAACTGTACTATGTAACAGACTAAATTAAATATACCTGAAACATCAAACTGTTTATTATAACCAACTCCTTTCCATGCACCATCATAAGACATTTGGCAATAAAAATGACAAATTTAACATTGAAACATTTAATTTGAGTCTGGTGGTAGTCATTACGTCATTAGAGCCAGGTTGCCAATGGTTGGAAGTCTTTCTGTCTGATCTCTGGGCCCCATGTGATACACTAATTCACTCCTACAGTAACATGAATTTCGTAACAGGAGAGATATACAGTACCTCTGTGTGTGTGCAGTTACTGTGTCAAGCAGAACAAATGGGATTACAGCACAGAGGTCTTTAGAGCCATCACCTGCCAGTAAGTACCAGGCTAAAACATAATAAATTTGTGTCTGGAAGCCACATTATTAGCACTCTTAAAGCTATCAAAAAATTTCACCTACCCTGTTCACATAAACAACAAGATGGTAGAAATGCAGCACAAGCATATGTATTTATTTGCTAAGGAACCAACCAATCAACTTATTAATAATTATAACAATCCAATGTTTTACAGTTAATTCATTCATCTATTTTTTTTTTTACATTTCTAGCACAAAACTGTGATTTATTAGCCACAGTATCAGAGCCAGTGCATCTTTTAGAGGCAATGGAAATGCAAATCTGCAATTCAGCTGTTTTGTTGATTGCCTCCAATTGTGGTCTACAGACACATCAGTAACATCTGAAGATGTAATAGTACACGTTCATTTAGTCTCCACAACAAGGCTGATTGCACAAATTCTCTGACAGAAAAAAAGGAAACAAAATTTGCACATTGTGGCTACTTCAGAAACTGTAACACATGTTGTCTGTTTTGATGTATCTAAAAGCGGGCAAATACTAGTGTCTCCTATTGAATCACCAGACAGCCTCTCTGTTAAAATAGAAAAGAATGCAAACTTTTAGACTGGAAGACCATTTTTTTTAATCTCTTGTGCTGCCAGGATCATGTCCTTACATTCATTGATGTACTGAAACGTGCACATACACTGTCCTGAACTACTGCACAATGTGGTTAACTCCTGCTTATTATGTGGTTAAGCTTCCATAATCAGCTAAAAATAATGAGAGGTCAATGACATCCTTTCAACACCCATTTCCCTTCACTCAAGTGGAATCTCAGGTTCAAAGCAATCTGCTCTAAGTCTCAATAAGGCACATGACATAATGTCAATGGAGGGCATCGCTGGACAAAAGTCAAAATGTTTCAGCAAAGCAATGAAGGCATGAGAATATAACTGAAATGGCCTTTTCAAGGAAAATATTCTGATAATAAAACCACAACTGCCTGATCATAGACTTTCTTATTCCTTGCAAAGTTTTGTGTTGTATTGACCTTCCTATTTGGGTATGACTGTCATTTCAAAGTCAGATTAATTTAGAAACTGAGATAAGAGTGAGAACACACACACACACACACACACACACACACACACAACTAAAGCCACCTACCCGACAGTCTCTTTGTAGTGTCTTCATTAGGTTGTTATATGTCTCCATATCAAAGTAAAGCCCTTCTTCATGCATGTCCTGAAAGTCCAGGTCTTTGTAGGTTGGACAGGCCTTCTCTCTCTCTTTCCTGGATGCCCGTCTCTTGTAAGTTGATCCCTTCAGGTCGTACTTGTAGTGCATTTTGACGGAGCGTGGCAGGACATTATTCATGACCACCAGTCGGATATTGATGCCTCCAGACTGGATGCAGTAGAGTCCATAAAACTTGGGCAGCAGTGTGCGTGGATTCTGGTTAAGGTTCTGTACGGTCACAATTGACAGTCACAGTTGAATGAGATAAAAGGAAA
Source organism: Mola mola (assembly GCA_001698575.1). NCBI lineage: Eukaryota > Metazoa > Chordata > Actinopteri > Tetraodontiformes > Molidae > Mola > Mola mola. The sequence goes on along the minus strand of KV751322.1, from coordinate 11,246,508 downwards.
AACCTTGTTCCTTATTTCTGTATTGCAAATTACCTGGCAAAAATAGATTCTGGATATATAGGTTTTATTTTGTTTATCCTTGTGGATTCCTTTGCTTCTTAATTATTTCAGTATTTGGTCCTGTAATTGCGTGTCAGGGGTCATAAACCTAATTAAGGTTACAGGTATTAAATGAAATAATGTGCACTTGTGCTCTTCATTGCCTTGGCAGACATAGTTTTCAGTCAGATGACGCACTATAACTGGAGCTAATGAGAATGTTCTCTGCATCTCATTTGCACCACTTAAGCATCTGATGGGTCATGTGTTCAAATGTAATACTAATGGAGCTAGAAGTTCTTCAGCAAGGTGCTGCGGCAACCGAGAATATCTCACCATATAGTATCCAGGTAGTAGTCTCTGGAGAAACTTGGCCTCTTTGTGCTGGACGGTTTTAATGATGAACTCGTCATCACTGGTTAGGTAGAAGAGAGAGCCGCTGGCCCCTGGGTTGACCAGCTCAATCAGAGGCTCATTTACCAGAGAGTACTGAGGAAGAAGAAACACAATCAAACCAGTTTAACATTCCACATTAATCCAACCTCTGTCAGTCTTCTAGACAGCAGCATCACTTGCAGTATATCCATAAAACACACGATCTATAGAAAAGGATAAAACACTACTTCACTTTTATTAAAAAATGTGACCAAACAAATATGCTACATCTCAACACATGTTTAATTGGTCCAGGAAAAAAAACATTTAGTCCCAAGTAGTCACTTTTATTAGGTTTTATGATACTAAAGCATATACATGTATACATGTATTTTTGTGGTTTCATACACTAATTTCCAAACAATAAAGTGAGTAACACAAAGTGTACCCTTAAACATTATGGTTCGATATGAATGCTGAACAAGTATTTCCAAACATTTATGAGCTGCCATAATAGCCTTCAATCTGCACGTAGAAGCATAACTATGGAGATTATCTCCCACTCAACAAGAGTGTCAACACAAGTACAACACTATGGTGTTATAGCATGGCTCCTTAAAAGTCTTTCCAAACAGTGTAGGATAGGAATGTAACCCATGTTCTCTTGTGAAGAACAGTGAAGCTCTGTGAATAGGTGCACTCTGAGTTAAAAACAGGAAAGTCCATTTGCCACAATTTGGAAGAACAGTTGATATATATCTAAAATATAATTTCCCGTAGCTGTAACTAGGCCCAAAAAATAACTACATCTTAGTAAATTCTCTTTTTTATGGCACAGTATTTCCTTCGCAACCCCAAATAAACTTGAAATTTTTCTAAAGTTCTCGCATGCCATCCCAAAGGGGTGGGGAACAAGGAGCAAGGACGAGAGAATTAGGAGCCATGAGTGAAGACACATGAGAGCAGTATTCACAGAGGTCTTTTCCTGGCTGACTCACCCCCCACCCCAAGATTTAGATTTTATTTGTATTCTGATTAACCATCTAATTGAAAATATGTGTTGACTGTAGGTCTGAACAACAAAAGGACCACAAAGAACTGTCTTCATTTATTAAAAAGATTTTATTTTTCATACTGTAAGTTTCTATTTCCCCCATTAAAGTTTGTTATGGACACAGTCAAGTAAGATAGTAGGTGAGTTGATCTGCCTTTATTTAATTTATTGCCCTTTAAATATAGTCGCATACGAGGCAAACGTTTCCTGGGCATCAGGATTACTGTTGTTAAGGCTGTTAAAAAATGTCACCCAGCTTATCAGCTGATATTTACTGCTGCCATCATCAGAAACAGAGGTCACTTCAGAGGACAGGATTTCTCATTTCTCTTAAAACGTCCTTCCTTGTTTCCTCTGTCCTTCAATGTTTTCCGTGGAAAAGACACAGTGAGGGATTCCGTTTTAAGGGCAGGCATTTACCAAAAAGTGCATCATTGTCCAAATACTTTAGGGTTTATAGCATATATTACCAGTATGCCAATGAAAGCTGGTCCCCATTTACATTTGTTTACTGTTCAAAAAAGAAAATACCACAAATTAATTAATTGCAGATATGTATGATCCTCTGCTTAACATCTTAAAACAAAAAACCTAAATGGATCGGGAGTGGTCATCGATATGTGTGTGGGAGAGAGTATGAGAGCAGCGAAGAAAAAAATTGCGTTATAAGAGCAACATGCTATGACAAGAGGAGAAAAATTGGAGGCATCCACTCTCCCTCACGTGAGACTCTGTTACTGATGTCCGTCTGCAGTCACGTTGGCCTACCAGCTTCAACACATCTGCAGTCGGCTGTATTTGCATACAGGATACTGCGTTCTCTCTTTTAATTAGGCTCTGCTATGCGGCCTTTGTCTAAACGAATTCCTCATCACTTCAAGGACATTAACCATAATAAGTACGTCCTCTAAGCTGAGGTGCCTAATGCCATCCTTCGTCTACTGCCTTCAAGTTACATTTCAAGTCTGACTCTCTGCCACAGCCTTTTGTCTTTCACTTGTGCACAAACAAATTGGAATTCAAGAACAAGAATGCAGCTGATGTTTTTTTTTTTTTTTTTGGAAAGGCTTTAAGGCAGACATAAAGTAGCAGAAACAACAAAAAAAACACAATAAAGCCCAAACAGTAATACACACACAAAAAAATTTCCTTAAGCAAGTGGTGTATGTATTAACTAGGATTAATGCTGTAATATGGTAACAAGTTATGCTATTAAATTTAACATGATGGCATGTAGGCATGATTTCACTCATCTATGGAAGCTGGATAAAGCAGCAGTAATGTTTGAACGCTTTGTTAGCTCAGCCATTACCTCCAATATCTTCATGGCCCCAATGATTTGCATCAACAATTCTCCTCAAACCCTGTCTTTCCTCTTCACAGTGTGTGGCATTACTCACCCTCTACACGCTGAATGTTCTCACAATTAAGTATGCATATTAACTTCCAGTTCATGTTAAGTGACTCAGCAGAAAGACAACTGGTTGTTTTTCTCTTTGTATTTCCTACTTGCACACGTAAAGAAACTATTGAACATAATCAGATCCAAAATAATGTATGTGTGCATTAAGACACAGAAGTAAAGAATTGGGCCTAACATGGTACGGATTCTTTTTCGCTCCAGTTGTACCATAAAATCTCTACCTTTACATTTTTTTACTGGGAAAAAAATATATATTTTTGTAACCATGGCTGCAGAAATATTTTTTTAGAGGTACAGACTAGTAGGTATATTATCTGTACCCTAATAGGGTACAGCTGGAGCAACAAAGGGACAAAGGTTGCAAAGTTTATTGTACTTATGTTATTTGTCTGTTTTATAACAACAACCTGCCTAAGGACAAATGTAAACTAGCCTTTGGCAACAATCTCAAGGAAATGTTCTTTAATGCGCACTGTCCCAATTCAAAAAAAATAAATCAATAAAAGCATCTGTACTATTTTAGATCTATTTCTTTACTTCTGTTTCTTAGTGTGTGAAGGTGGCGAGTCAGGTTTTAGTCTCACCAGGTAATCATCTGGCTTGATGCCGAACAGATCCCTGAAGTAGCGGAAGGCCAGCGGCGCATAGTTCTTGAAGCGGAAATCAGGATAGTGGTGTGCTGGTGTCAAGTTGCTTCCCTCACTAAAATGTGAAAGGAATAGCCCATGGAGCCAAGAAATAATAAAAATAAAATGGTACATCAGATACATTATTCCACCACTAACTCAAGAGAAAGATAAAGTAAACCTTCAACACATAAATCAACTGTCAGAGCATGTGTTACACAACCAAGGATCCCCTGAAGGTGGTGACAGGGGGAAAATGAGGCCTAATACCTGATCTTTCTGTCTTTGTAACAAGGCCATCGACTACCACTAAGTGTATCAGTGGGGCCCTTGTAATGGGCTCCACTCATGCATTAACAGGGTTTAGTATGATAATATCTGAGAACCAAGACTCATTAGTATAGTGGTGACAAACTGGCCTGTATAGAGTTTGTTGCCTGGAGACTGAATGTGGCTCTGATTGCTGAATCAAAACAATATCACATAACACATGAGCCTTGATTCTGAGGGGAGAGTCAGCCATGTAGTCTTTCATTAAATAAACTCTCAATAAAATCCATCACATTGACCCTAAATCTACAAGAACAAGGATAATAAAGGTTTAGTTTTTCAGGGCACCTCTGAATCTGATTTAGATTCTGATGACTTGGATGGTTTTCTAGGTAAAGAGGCTACTGTATTGTTGTTTTGTACTTGTACCATACTTGGTAATGAGATACAGGCAACAGTCTGGCCCTGCTGTGTAACACTATACCTGTGATTACTATACAATGAGATTTGACAGCTCTGTTTAGTGTGTGAGGGCAACAGTTATCTATCATCAATGATTCTGTGACGATGACGTACACGAAGCATTAAACCATTAAACAACATAGAGCATCTGGAAATATTTCATTCAATCTAATCAGAGAGCCATCTGTGCATGTGTCTGCCTTGGGGAAGATGTGTGTGTGCTACTTGTCAGAGAAACGTACACTAAGAAACAAAAGAAAATGTGTGTTTGTGTGTGTGGGAGTCGAAGTGATCTGCAACATTTCCAGCGATTCAAAACGAGACAGACAGGACACACAGCAATGGAAAAACCACCAGAGAGAAGCAACAAAACAAGGAGAGAGGGAGTGGAGTGATAGCAGCATCGAATAGGCTTCTCCATCACTCAGCTACTCTCTCATAGTATTCTGTCAGTGCCTAGAAACAGAGGGGTTTGCTTTTGTCGGCTATTAGAGAAGACAAAATACTTACAGAAGGCTGGATATAAAAGAGTGAAATAATAATTTCAGACAGTATATGTAGGACATCACTTTTCCTGCCCTACTGATTGCTTTTCAGTTGTGTCTTTTTATTCACCCGGTAGCCTTGTTTTTTCTTTTTCAGTTGAAGATGACAACTTTGTTAGGAATTAAATTGAGAACGGTAGAAGGAATTCAATTAAATCTTTAGTACTTTACTCAGCAAAGCAAAAACAGGTTTTTAAACACTCATTACTGTAGGGTCACTGAACGAGTAATGTTTGATTGTTCCTGGAGCAATACTGTGAACGTTCGTGCCAAGACCAAGTTTGCATAAAAAG
>KV751322.1:11213224-11228752 GCA_001698575.1 Mola mola | reverse complement strand
CAATTCTTTTTTCATTACATCTGTGTGAATTTAAAAATCAATCAAACAATTCTGAGTTAACCTGTAAAAAAAATTCACGGAAGAGGCACACACAACTTTACTTAACAGAAAGTGAAAGAGACTGGAAAGCTAGCTAAGTTTTATACAGGCCTGTTGTAGGACCACAACACTGCCAAGTTACACCACAATAAAACTGACAACTCCAATAACATCTCCTGCAAGAATTGATACCAAAACCTCAGATTCAAATACTTTTAATGTGACTGTTTTCAAGTGGTATGTGAACAACATATGGATAATTTAAAAACTCATTCCTTCGTCCAACGTTGTCTCATGCTTCTCCTTCACTAAAAATCAAGAGCTGCGTTAGGTCAAGCTACAAACGTAAAGCTCAGCCGATAAACTCAGCTAAACCAGCTGATCTCAAAGCCAGCCCGCATCAGTTGATGGCTCAGTGGATTCATTTTTATCTATTTAAATAACAAATTTCATACAAAGGGTGCTATTTAAGATGCACCTACCTGTCTACTCCTGCTTGCTGTACAAGCCACTTTGCAACTCACCTCCACCTGATTCTCCTCTTGATGCAGTGTCTGACTTATAACTTATGTTATTATGCTGTCACTGATGCTCTAACCTGCACCCTGGGGAGCATTTGCTGCTTAGCCCCCCTGCCTTACCCTTCCATGTAGGCACATGGAAGGTCAGGGAGCTTCCAGAACCGAGACATACTGCCAAATTAAACTTAATGCAAATGGGACTCTTTGAAGATAGTGGTCCTGGGAGAATTCAATTTATAAAGGTAAAGTAGAATAAAGTAAAGCAATCAGATTTAAAATTAAAAGATTGACATGGTAATGCTGAGATGAAGAACTCTGGAGGGAAAACACACCCTGCAGTCTTGCTTTCATTTAACTACAACGTGGCACATTAAGCACTTCAACCCAGACTATAACCCTGAAGACGGGAGTGAGAGAGTATCCTCTGAGAGAAAAATTGGAGTGTGTGTAAGAGGAATATGCCAAACTAAACAGAGACAAACATAACAGGGGGCTCGATTTCATTATCACAACACAGTGAGGTATTTCTATCAGAACATCTTAAATACATCAAGACCCTGACATAAGGCCACACCCCAGTGTGCAAACACAAAAAGCAGTCACTCCGACCATTACCAGGAATTAGAGTGAGAGAAAGAGCTGAGAACCATTGTTCAGGGCAATGACTTATGTAACTGTCTTAATAAGCCTCATATGCCTGTTATTTCGGTCCGATCACCATTGGAATCCCCCAGATTGCTCTTTGACCCTGAATCACAAGATTACACTAAACTGTTTGTTTTGTTTTTTTGTTTTTTTTACTGTGCTACATCTTCACAGGATGTCAATACAGTATGAAAAAAGTAAACTAACGTTGGTTTACAAAGGGGGCCGTTTGCTTTAAAATACAGTTGATAAATACAACTTTAGTCATTATCCCGATTTGATCATTCATTCAAGAGAGATTCTGACCCACCACAGTAAAAGCCCAAGAAGAGCTGAGAATAATTATGATTTGTGTTGACAAGATTTTGGCTCTAGAGTGATATGGCACTTCTGCTGCTACTCAGATGGAAAATATTGCATAATGCACAAATACTGCTCATTCTAACAAGCAATGTATCAGTGCAAGGGCAGCACGTGGCACAATATAGGAGGTCAGCTGTTAGTCCCAAGGAGAGAGCTGGAGATTTGCATGAACTGTTTTCCCTTTCAAACTTCCTCTGCGGCAAACTGATCAACCTGTCCCGATCTGGACCAATTCCACCTCCTCTCAGTCAAATGAGGGAGAAGTAGGAAGTTCATTAAATAAACTGAAAGCTCATAACACCTTGTTCTAAAAGCCAGCTTGAATTAAGTTTGTGCGGCATGATTGATAATTTTTCTCGAATGTTCAAAAAGCGGTGACAACCCAGTATTTGTAATATTTCAATGAACCAATCACAAGATATTCTTTAGACACAAAAACCAAGATTGCTTTAAAGTTACTTTCAGCACTAAACATTCAACTTCAACCAAAATATAGGTCTGATGGAATTTTCAAATTCAATCAATGTCACCTTGTTGTCCGGGAAGCCATTGAATCGCCAGCTGTTAAACAGAGGTACCTGGACAGGGTGAGATCTTTACATCACCATTATTCTAAAGGTCAGCATGCTATTATTACCATTACCACATATAAAATGACCAAACTTCCTGGTTAATCACCAAACAGCAACTAAAGGTAAAAGAGGATGCAGCAAAACAATTGCAACCAAGCGGGTTTTCGTTTATAATAACATTCAAATTAATCACACAGCCACACTTAACGTCACTCCTTCACTTTACTATTTAATTTAGGGGAAACAAGAAAACCCATCTACGACGCTGCGTGACCACAAACGGTTCAAGTTTTTCACCTGTCGCCTGATACTCCTACACGAACCGTGACATATGCCAGGTGATGGGTCTATACAGAAAACTTAATCATATTCTCGTTTCGAAGATGTTTCCCCAGTGTTAAAAACAAGTGTTTCGCCGTAGATAATCCAACTCAAAGAATCCTTACCAGCCAGCCTTCTTCTTCTAATTATTCGTGAGGAAACAGCCTAATGGTTTTCTCAGTGTCTGCTGCAGTCCTTAAGAAAAAAAATCTTTCCTCGAGCTGCCGGTCCCCAGCAGAAGATTTGAAACGGCTAGGAAGAATACACGCAGTGTGTAGACTATTTCCACCTGACTGGGTACGAGGGAACAGCCACCTCTGCACTGAGTGCAGCGAAAAACCCCGTGCAGTCTCTGTCCTGCCTCTTTACACGCAAACGTGCCTCAGCACCCGATCCCCGACGAGACTCCAACGCCCCCTACAGGTCAACTTTAGTCAGGCTAATTGTGTTCACATAGCGCCAATTCACATTATCAATGACTAAAATGACACTTCACATGTAAAGCACACCAAACAAACAAAAAAGAACAGAGTTTGATGACCGATATTATAGTCATTTATTACAAAAAAATGTCTATGCAATTAGATACTTATCTCCCTACATGACATTACTATTTTAGAATTCGTTTACATTTTTAAATTCATAATTTCTTTCATAAATTATTTCCTGGTTGTATGATATAATAAATTAAAACATAGCCTGTTTCTAAATAACTATCAGGTACCAGGTCTGGGGGATCCAATAATGCAGAGACACACAGGGAGCTTTCTAAATCAGTAGTCCTTTTAATAATGAAGGTCAAAACCAGGAATTCAAATTATGTGAAAGTACAGATAAGGATATGCAAACTCGGTAATCGGAACACGGAATACAGATCGGACACACGGAAACTTACACAGAATACACGCTGGACTGCTCGCTAGAAAGACAAGACAATCTGGCCCAGAAGAAAGGGAACACGGGGGTTAAATACACGAGGGAGAGGTAGACAATTGGACACAGGTGAGACACATTAGGGAGAGGGAGTGATCGAACACACCTGAGGGACAACACTTGACAGGACATGGGGAGTAAAACAAAAACAACTTCAAATTAAAACAGGAAACACCGAATGACCCTAACCGACAGACACTTGACACTAGCAGACACTGACAATAACACATAAACAATACTAATAAACAATATTAACAAAAAAACAAATTAAACAAAAGCACGGTTTGAAGCACCATGGTCTTGCTGAGGAGAGCCGCCATAATTGTCAAAACCCAGGGGAACCAAGAGGTGAAGGTGTAAAAGTCATCCCAGAATGAGCACATTCGAATTTCGCACATAGCGCAGGCTCACGTAATTTACTAACTTATCGCTCACTTTAAGGGCTTTGCATCTGTTTCAGGGGTTCAATCAAACCACGGTCACTGAAAAAAAAAAAACATGAATAAACACAAAGTTATGTTGGTAACATGATACACAATATATGATTACAGGAACCTTGCAAAAAATAATAAACTGTGATTACCTTGCTGGTTGCTGTTAACACAGAAACGCAGAGCAATTAAGATTGCAAGTGCGATTAATAAAAATAGCACAACACCTGTGGAATCAACAGACGGATATTTAAGATAATTGTACTGATACGCAATCAGTGCAATGTATCACAAACTTTTGGTCTCACCTGATTGTCACTATTTGAATGACAACCTTTCAGCTTTGAGCGACAGCAAGAAGACAGTGGTTGGCAAAGTAAAAGCAAGTTGGATTAGTAGCAAAAAGCAGGATTTTACTGACTTGTATGCAAAAAACCATGAGGTGTAAAGGAATTAAAGCTATAAAACACTAGAGTAAAAAGTGAAATATTTCAATTTCAAATGTACAGTAGTAAAGAAGAAGCAAAAGGGCACGGTCACACATGGATGAAATTAGAAAATCACAATAGAAAATTTGTGTTCTTCTTTAAGGTCAATGTCCTGAACATTGATCCAAAGTTCAGAGGACAATGGTCACACCTCAAATTTTGTGCATATCTGACTGTAAAGTGAAATTAATAAACATTACAATACAGAGTAGATTAAATAAATATACTTAGTTATATTGCACCACTGTTAATAAAAATGCAGAGGAAATTATGTAAGTATTACATTTACTGTTTTTCAGAACTTACAAACTGTTGTAAAAGTTATTCCAGGATTTTGATGGTTCTTTGTGGATGGTGGAAATGCAGTAGCTAGGGACAAAATGAAAATCTCGCTTCAGTTGTAGTTAAGAAAAAAAAAAAGAAAATTGTGGTGTTGTGTTTCTGCAGGAGGAACTTACCGTTCATAAAAGCACAAATATCGCTGTGGTCTAATTGAGAAAACAAGATAGGTGCATTATTAGACAGATTGGCTAGCATATAAATGACAGAATGCATATATATATATATAAACAACTGTAAACAACACAAATGTCACTTCATATACTGTATATATTGTACATCAGTAATTTCCCTCCAACACTGATTTACTGAGGAATCAGCACCCTCACCTGGTGGCACGAATAAGTTTCAAATCCTTGCTGTATCAATTCAACCCAATTATGGATCATCACATTAAAATGAGAAATTTTTATTTCTGATTTGGCATCATGGCACGTGACTCCCAGTTAAACAAGAAACTGCTTGCCTGAACCCTGCTGCATTGACCACTCTACAGTACTTTATTTGGCAGCAACATCATTATATTACTAATCAAAATTCACATGGCAGACGCTGAACAACAACCTGGACACGTAACACTCAGTCAGAGCTTACTGGTAGGTATTTGGGTTCTAAAAAAAATTAGCACACTGAGGTTTCTGAAAACAAAAAATATCCAAAAACTTATTAAGAATTGATTTACTACTGTGGATGTAAATACATTAAATATGTGAAATCTGTTTGCTTTTTTTCCACCATAAAAAATGTATAAGTAGGCAGAGGAGCAAAGAAATATAACTGATTGTTGAGGCCGTCTCCAAATAACACTAAAAAGCATCAACTTATAATAATGAGACTACTAATGAGCCTCAACCATCTTTCCCAGGAGTTACTGACTTCATCTTTACGAAGGGTGTGAATGATTGCAAGAAAATCCCAATGTACAGCACACATTTTGCTTTAAAAAAAAAAAGGGTAAAAGCAAATACCTTTACACATTTGGGTGTCGATATAACCGGTTTCCCCTTCAAATTCACAGACACCACCTACAGTGTTGGAAACGAATGCCCGACCATCATGTTGACAGATGGTATTAGATGGTGGATGGCCTAAGCAATCTACATAGGGAGTCTTACTGACAATTTGCTCTTCGTTGCAAAAAATGTCAGTCACATTGGTGGCACATCCAGGAATCTTGCAGAAAAAAATCTCTGCAGGACCGGTTCTATCTGTAAGGAGGATAAATTATAGCACTGAAATATTTCACATAAGTCTAAACTTTTCCCCTTTTTTTCAATCATGAGAGGTGTTCACAATAGAAAACATACCTTGACTTCCTGTGGGCGGAAAGTACTGAGCAAGAACAGGAGCAAAAAGCATCAGAAAGACAAAGGTAGGAACTGTCAAGACATGAATGACAAATTATAGTGAAGGATGTCTGCTATCGTTGGACAGTTTAAAATTGTTAGGCCTTAATTTCTCAACAGTTGTCAGAAACCTACCATTCATGTCAGAGATCACTACTGAGAAGGCTTTCTTGATCATGAAACCACATGGGCCCGCCCCAAACTCCCTGTCGGACAAAGTCAGTCAGAACCATTATTTTCGTGCTTAGTCCATACGATTTAGATCAGTTCAAATATGACCAGCAAATCTCACCTTCAGGCAGTCAATTATATTATTCCATATTTCCACTTCTACTTGTTTTTCATAATCACAACCATATACTTTTGCATATGACAAACATCCTTGCGACTTGGCCACAAGCCATCCATACTACCAGAGCTTTGAATCACAAGTGAACTTCCACATGGGCATGAGCTGAAATAATTTATTTCCATTTGTTGTGTATTTCCCATTTATCGGGTAAATATGTCTAATTATTTCAACAATGGGAATGCATGAGATAACGTGTACTGCACAGCTAGTGAAAATTCAATTCACTTCAACTCTATTGTCATTATGCTCATATACTCAGTATGCAGCACAAGAAAAAGCTTATAAGCTAGTTTCACTTATGGTGCAACTAGGGTTGCAAAATTCCAGGAATTTTCAAAGTTGGAAACTTTCCATGGGAATTAACGGGAATTTATGGCAATTAACGGGAATTTATGGGAATAAAACAGAAATTTACAAAATTGAAGGTTGGCCCTCAACAGGGAACGTAAATATAGTTAGGGAAAATATATTGTAGCATAATCTTGGCTAAAACAACCAGATTTAGTGCAAGTACACTCCTCAATCACATGCACACAGCACTGCTTACTGCAGGGCTATTGAGGCCACGCCCCCTGCATGCACTGTGCACTCCTCCATCACATGCACAGTTGATTGCTTAAACCCTGGAGGCCACACTTTTGAGCCCAAAGCACAAGACTATTGAAGCCACACAGTTGAGCCTGCGGATTATATAAAGTCAAGTAAGTTTTTTATAATATTATGGGGTAAATATATTTGATCTATAATGGTATTACTGTTTAACTTGCAAAAATTAAATAAAAATGTATTCATACAGTAGCTAGCTAGCTGGTAAGTTAGGTGCTAAATGTAAGCTATTTTTCATTTCATTGACCATTTAAGTGGCTAGTTTATTATAGCTACCTCAAATGTGATGCTGTTTCTTCTGACTCCTGCAAGACTGTTTTCTGTAACCATACAAGAATTTATACATCAATTGTAAAATATTTTGAAGACCATTCCAGTTGTTTAGCCAACTATATTTCTGTTCATGCCATTGCATTAGTGTTTTTACAAGCTTTTTTGTTATTTTATTCTACAGAAAAATGCCACGTTTGCCATCTGATGTGTGGAAGCATTTCACACAAGCTAATGTTGAAGGAAAGTCTTTGTATATGTGTAAATATTGTGGAAAGACATACGTGAAGAATGCTACAAAAATGCAGCAGCATATTGCAAAGTGCCAAAAATTTCCTCAAGGCTCAAAACATTCAGCAGACAAGAGTTCCACTCAAGGGGAAAATGATTCTGCTGTATCAGAGTCAGATACCCTCTCATCAGCTCCTGGTCCCTCTGGTATCAGAGGATTCTTTGATTCGATGGATGAACGTAGCCAGAGAAATGCAGATGAGTGTTTTGCTCGTGCAGTCTATGCAACTGGCTCACCCCTGATGCTGCCATCCAGTGTGTACTGGAAGAGATTTTTGAATATTCTCCGGCCAGCATACACCCCCCCAACCAGGCATGCGCTATCTACTCATTTGCTGGATGATGAGTTCAACAGAGTGCACATTGTCACCACCCCTCAACCTGTATTCTACAAGAGCACAGACACAAAGGAGCACAGACACACAGGCCCCTACATTGCTGATGAGCTGAAAGCAGTCATGAATGACCTTGGACCAGAGAAGGTTTTCGCACTTGTCACTGACAATGCACCAAACATGAAGGTTGCCTGGGCACACGTGGAGGAGACCTACCCTCATATAACAACCATTGGCTGTGCTGCCCATACTCTTAATCTTCTACTGAAAGACATCATTGCACTGAAGACAATGGACACACTACACAAGAGAGCTAAGCAAGTTGTGAAGTATGTGAAGGGCAAACACGTAGCTTCAGCAACCTACCTCTCAAAGCAAAAGGAAAAAAAACAAGAGTACCACACTGAAGCTCCCCAGCATCACACGATGGTGTGGCATTGTCATCATGTATGACAGTCTACTGGAGGGAAAGGAGTCTCTGCAAGAGATGGCCATATCCCAGACTGCAGGCATTGAAAGTGACATCAAGAGAATCCTGTTAGATGATGTGTTCTGGGAAAGAGTGACTAGCAGCCTGAGAATCCTCAAACCAATTGCAGCAGCAATTGCCAAGATAGAGGGTGATGATGCCATCTTATCAGATGTCCACTGTCTCTTTGCCGACCTCAAGGAAGAAATCCAGACGGTCCTGCCCACTTCCCTACTACTCAAAGCAGAGGAAACTGCTGTGGTCAAGTCATTGGAGAAGCGCCGGGAGTTCTGCATGAAGCCAGTGCATGCAGCAGCGTACATGCTGGACCCAAAATATGACAGGGGCATACTCTCTGGAAAAGAGATTAACGGTGCTTATGCTGTCATTACAGCCATGTCTGGCCACCTGGGCCTTGATAAAGGCAAAGTTCTGGGCAGTTTGGCGAAGTTTGGCGACATTTCCAAAATTCCCCAGCTTAACTTCCCGTGGAAAGTTTCCGGAAATTTTCCGCCCCTTTGCAACCCTAGGTGCAACAAATTCTATGAAACATGTAGTGCAAAATCAGCATTGAACAGTATACACAAAAGGTAACCGTAAAAATGTTCTATGCATATATAATAATTATTATGCACTCAGATGCCACTATATAATGTACACCTGGCTAAAATTAATGCAGACCAACAACCAGAATAACTCCTTCCTTCATGAAGAGAAAAATTCATTATTTTGGGACAAACTGTTGTTGGAAGATGCAAATTCACAGAAATAATAAACTCTTTTGCATTACAAGCAGATGGAAAGTGTTTCTTTGTGTTTCAGCGGTTCCCAACATTTCTTGTACAGGACAGTCATGTCAGATCAACTTAATTTTCCATTCATCATCACCACCTGTTATGTACGAAATTTGTGAAACTGAATTTATTTCAAACTGGACTTGCAAATAAATAAGTGTAATCATTTGCCTGAATTTATATGGATATTATCAACTGTTTATTTTCAAATATGATCTACTTTCAGGCAGGTTCAAGTAGTTCACCTGGGTGGGAACCAGTGCTTTGACACTACACTGACTGTGCATTATAATATAATAAACCTGAACAACTGCACCAGGCACAAAACACATGTAACAGAGTCATTTTATAGCCTTTCATTGTGTAATATTAAAACACGATCTTTATGGATATAGTCGACGACACTAATAGCAAGAAAGTGCATTTCACCTTTCGAACCACAGTTACAATGTTAAAAGTCTTACGTTGTATGCCAAGCCGTTTAAACAATTAATGCCTAAATGTTACTATCCGGAACTGATATTACGGATATCGACGTCATTTGGACTCGTCGTAATTAGGTTTTTCACAAACACCAAACAGCAACTAAAAGAGGATGACGCAAAAGAATTGCAACCAAACGGGTTTTCGTTTATAACATTCAAATTAATCACACAGCCACACTTAACGTCACTCCTTCACTTTACTATTTAATTTAGGGGAAACAAGAAAACCCATCTACGACGCTGCGTGACCACAAACGGTTAAAGTTTTTCACCTGTCGCCTGATACTCCTACACGAACCGTGACATATGCCAGGTGATGGGTCTATACAGAAAACTTAATCATATTCTCGTTTCGAAGATGTTTCCCCAGTGTTAAAAACGAGTGTTTCGCCGTAGATAATCCAACTCAAAGAATCCTTACCAGCCAGCCTTCTTCTTCCAATTATTTGTGAGGAAACAGCCAAATGGTTTTCTCAGTGTCTGCGGCAGTCCTTAAGAAAAAAAATCTTTCCTCGAGCTGCCGGTCCCCAGCAGAAGATTTGAAACGGCTAGGAAGAATACACGCAGTGTGTAGACTATTTCCACCTGACTGGGTACGAGTGAACATCCACCTCTGCACTGAGTGCAGCGAAAAACCCCGTGCAGTCTCTGTCCTGCCTCTTTACACGCAATCCCCGACGAGACTCCAACGCCCCCTACAGGTCAACTTTAGTCAGGCTAATTGTGTTCACATAGCGCCAATTCACATTATCAATGACTAAAATGACACTTCACATGTAAAGCACACCAAACAAACTAAAAAGAACAGAGTTTGATGACCGATATTATAGTCATTTATTACAAAAAAATGTCTATGCAATTAGATACTTGTTATCTCCCTACATGACATTACTATTTTAGAATTCGTTTACATTTTTAAATTCATAATTTCTTTCATGAATTATTTCCTGGTTGTATGATATAATAAAATAAAACATAGCCTGTTTCTAAATAACTATCAGGTAGGGAGCTTTCTAAATCGGTAGTCGTTTTAATAATGAAGGTCAAAACCAGGAATTCAAATTATGTGAAAGTACAGATAAGGATATGCAAACTCGGTAATCGGAACACGGAATACAGATCGGACACACGGAAACTTACACAGAATACACGCTGGACTGCTCGCTAGAAAGACAAGACAATCTGGCCCAGAAGAAAGGGAACACGGGGGTTAAATACACGAGGGAGAGGTAGACAATTGGACACAGGTGAGACACATTAGGGAGAGGGAGTGATCGAACACACCTGAGGGACAACACTTGACAGGACATGGGGAGTAAAACAAAAACAACTTCAAATTAAAACAGGAAACACCGAATGACCCTAACCGACAGACACTTGACACTAGCAGACACTGACAATAACACATAAACAATACTAATAAACAATATTAACAAAAAAACAAATTAAACAAAAGCACGGTTTGAAGCACCATGGTCTTGCTGAGGAGAGCCGCCATAATTGTCAAAACCCAGGGGAACCAAGAGGTGAAGGTGTAAAAGTCATCCCAGAATGAGCACATTCGAATTTCGCACATAGCGCAGGCTCACGTAATTTACTAACTTATCGCTCACTTTAAGGGCTTTGCATCTGTTTCAGGGGTTCAATCAAACCACGGTCACTGAAAAAAAAAAAACATGAATAAACACAAAGTTATGTTGGTAACATGATACACAATATATGATTACAGGAACCTTGCAAAAAATAATAAACTGTGATTACCTTGCTGGTTGCTGTTAACACAGAAACGCAGAGCAATTAAGATTGCAAGTGCGATTAATAAAAATAGCACAACACCTGTGGAATCAACAGACGGATATTTAAGATAATTGTACTGATACGCAATCAGTGCAATGTATCACAAACTTTTGGTCTCACCTGATTGTCACTATTTGAATGACAACCTTTCAGCTTTGAGCGACAGCAAGAAGACAGTGGTTGGCAAAGTAAAAGCAAGTTGGATTAGTAGCAAAAAGCAGTATTTTACTGACTTGTATGCAAAAAACCATGAGGTGTAAAGGAATTAAAGCTATAAAACACTGGAGTAAAAAGTGAAATATTTCAATTTCAAATGTACAGTAGTAAAGAAGAAGCGAAAGGGCACGGTCACACATGGATTAATAAACATTACAGTACAGAGTAGATTAAATAAATATACTTAGTTATATTGCACCACTGTTAATAAAAATGCAGAGGAAATTATGTAAGTATTACATTTACTATTTTTCAGAACTTACAAACTGATACAAAAGTTATTCCAGGATTTTGATGGTTCTTTGTGGATGGTGGAAATGCAGTAGCTAGGGACAAAATGAAAATCTCGCTTCAGTTGTAGTTAAGAAAAAAAAAAAGACAATTGTGGTGTGTTTCTGCAGGAGGAATTTACCGTTCATAAAAGCACAAATATCGCTGTGGTCTAATTGAGAAAATAAGATAGGTGCATTATTAGACAGATTGGCTAGCATATAAATGACAGAATGCATATATATATATATAAACAACTGTAAACAACACAAATGTCACTTCATATACTGTATATATTGTACATCAGTAATTTCCCTCCAACACTGATTTACTGAGGAATCAGCACCCTCACCTGGTGGCACGAATAAGTTTCAAATCCTTGCTGTATCAATTCAACCCAATTATGGATCATCACATTAAAATGAGAAATTTTTATTTCTGATTTGGCATCATGGCACGTGACTCCCAGTTAAACAAGAAACTGCTTGCCTGAACCCTGCTGCATTGACCACTCTACAGTACTTTATTTGGCAGCAACATCATTATATTACTAATCAAAATTCACATGGCAGACGCTGAACAACAACCTGGACACGTAACACTCAGTCAGAGCTTACTGGTAGGTATTTGGGTTCTAAAAAAAATTAGCACACTGAGGTTTCTGAAAACAAAAAATATCCAAAAACTTATTAAGAATTGATTTACTACTGTGGATGTAAATACATTAAATATGTGAAATCTGTTTGCTTTTTTTCCACCATAAAAAATGTATAAGTAGGCAGAGGAGCAAAGAAATATAACTGATTGTTGAGGCCGTCTCCAAATAACACTAAAAAGCATCAACTTATAATAATGAGACTACTAATGAGCCTCAACCATCTTTCCCAGGAGTTACTGACTTCATCTTTACGAAGGGTGTGAATGATTGAAAGAAAATCCCAATGTACAGCACACATTTTGCTTTAAAAACAAAAAAGGTAAAAGCAAATACCTTTACACATTTGGGTGTCGATATAACCGGTTTCCCCTTCAAATTCACAGACACCACCTACAGTGTTGGAAACGAATGCCCGACCATCATGTTGACAGATGGTATTAGATGATGGATGGCCTAAGCAATCTACATAGGGAGTCTTACTGACAATTTGCTCTTCGTTGCAAAAAATGTCAGTCACATCGGTGGCACATCCAGGAATCTTGCAGAAAAAAATCTCTGCAGGACCGGTTCTATCTGTAAGGAGGATAAATTATAGCACTGAAATATTTCACATAAGTCTAAACTTTTCCCCTTTTTTTCAATCATGAGAGGTGTTCACAATAGAAAACATACCTTGACTTCCTGTGGGCGGAAAGTACTGAGCAAGAACAGGAGCAAAAAGCATCAGAAAGACAAAGGTGGGAACTGTCAAGACATGAATGACAAATTATAGTGAAGGATGTCTGCTATCGTTGGACAGAGTTTAAAACTGTTAGGTCTTAATTTCTCAACAGTTGTCAGAAACCTACCATTCATGTCAGAGATCACTACTGAGAAGGCTTTCTTGATCATGAAACCACATGGGCCCGCCCCAAACTCCCTGTCGGACAAAGTCAGTCAGAACCATTATTTTCGTGCTTAGTCCATACGATTTAGATCAGTTCAAATATGACCAGCAAATCTCACCTTCAGGGAGTCAATTATATTATTCCACATTTCCACTTCTACTTGTTTTTCATAATCACAACCACATACTTTTGCATATGACAAACATCCTTGCGACTTGGCCACAAACCATCCATACTACCAGAGCTTTGAATATCTGAAATCAAATTATGACTCTGCAAATCCGTTCACGATATCTTCAACTCCCCTTCAATTAAAGATATCTATATTGTAGTTTGTAGATATCCAAAATGGTGTTTTGACTAGTCAAAATCACGTCATAAGCGCAATTGTGAATAGTCAAAATTGTCTTTGAGGATATCTCCCACAGGAATTGTGGATATCCAAAATGCCATTGCGAATATCCGTTATTACATTAGAAATATATTTAACTAAAGTTTTGACTTTACGTCACAGATCTGTGTAATCATCTCGGAAGTTACAGAAAGTAAGAGGAAGGACTCGCCGTAGGGTTGTGCGCCGCATTTTCAGACTAGCTGACATTTTAGTGCAGGTCAATTAATGGAAGTTTAAAACTTACCTGCGTGCACGTCAATTTCAGCTGGAAAAGCCGAGAATGGGGTTGGGAGTAGTTATGTATCGGTCGCGAACGAGCCAGCGCTGTGAGCCGGCTCTTTGACGTGACCGACGATCGGCCTGACTGGGAGACGCTTGCTTTTGCCAATTTTTTTTTTTGGATTGGTTTTCTTTTTTTCTATTAATGCCGTACGTGATTGGTTAATATGTGCGGGGGCGGCCTGTGTGCGCTCACGTCGACCGAGACGTGAGAACATGCCCAGACCTGCAACAACACGCGAGAAAGGAAAACAAAAAAAAAAAAAGAAAAAGGTTGAGAAAATGAGTGACCGCGAGAAACGCAGCAAGTCATTTTGAGTCATTTTAATAACATTGACAACACAAGGGCAGAGTGTAGAGTCTGCAAGATTACAATTTCATATAGAGCAGGCTCCACCAACAACCTGCACAGGCACTTAAGAACTTCATCCCACGGTGCAATTGGAAGAAAAATGACAAGTGAACCTGCTATTAATGAAGGTGCCAGCGTGTCTACTGCAACTGCTGCTGCACTGTCTAGATCATAGATGTCAAACTTAGCCCGCAGTGTAATTATATTTGGCCCGCGAAGCAATATCAAATGACTACTAGAGCTGGCCCGCCGGTATTATACAGCGCATATACCGCTAATACTAATCCCAGAATGCTCTGCTGGTGTTTTGGCGCGTCAATCCTCTTGACAGTAGTCACAGCAGTCTCATGCTACTACCGTGTACGGGCATCGTGTCATGCCTCCCAAAAATGGCAAAAAGAAAGGCCGAAAACAGAAGCTTTCTGGAGAGGTGAGAGGCAGAATATCTGTTTACATATGTAAAAACAGACCTGTTTGTCTTGTATGTGGAGCCAACGTGGCTATAACCAGAGTGTACAACATTAGATGACACTTTGAAACATAACACTATGACAAATACAAGGACCTGGACGTGACTCAAAGGCGCCAGAAAGTAGAGGAGATGAAAAGAAGTTTGGTTTTACAACAGACTATGTTCAAAAAAGCCATATCACAGTGAGGCTGCTGTAAAGGTTAGTTTTATTGTGGCAGCAGAGATCGCAAAACAATCCCGGCCGTTCAATGAGGGAGAGTTCGTGAAAAAGTGCATGATTAAAGTTTGTGACCTCGTGTGCCCAGAGAAAAAGCAAGCATTTTCAAAT
The DNA here is from genome assembly GCA_001698575.1 of Mola mola. NCBI lineage: Eukaryota > Metazoa > Chordata > Actinopteri > Tetraodontiformes > Molidae > Mola > Mola mola. Next base: position 11,213,499 of record KV751322.1, on the reverse strand, counting down.
GTGAGCCTGAGCAGAAACACAGTAGCTGATCGCACATGTGATCTTGCCACCAACCTACACAGCAAAATCGCAAGTGTTAATTCAACTCCCAGTGTTAATTTTAACACTTTTTCTGAGTTTATATAGTTCTCACGGATTCCGAGTTAAAATTACACTTTGAACAGTGTTAATATTTTAACTCTTTAATAGTGTTAAATATTTGACACCCTCGGTGTTGTTTTATGACACTACATAAGTGCACTTTTAACTCAAAATTGTGTTATTCCCTTTCACTT
>KV751322.1:11150942-11193027 GCA_001698575.1 Mola mola | reverse complement strand
TGAACATGGTGTTAGTTATGGACAAACTGTGACTAGCACAGAAATCCAATAACTGAACACCACTCGGGTTCAGATCGGGCAGTCCGTTCCTCCCAGTCACACCCCTCCAGGTCACACTGTCATTGCCCACATGAGTGTTGAAGTCTCCCAGTAGTACGATGGAGTCCCCAGTAAGGGCACTCTCCAGTACCCTTTCCAAGGACTCCAAAAAGGGTGGGTACTCTGAACTGCTATTTGGCGCATAGGCGCAAACCACAGTCAGGACCCGTTCCCCAACCCGAAGGCGCATGGAAGCAACCCTTTCGTCCACGGGGGTAAACTCCAACACATTGGATGAGAGCCGGGGAGCTATTAATAAGCCCACACCTGCTCTCCGCCTCTCACCTGGGACAACTCCAGCATAGAACAAAGTCCAACCCCTCTCAAGAAGACTGGTTCCAGAACCCGAACTGTGCGTTGAGGTTAGGCCGACTATATCTAGCCGGTATCTCTCAACCTCACGCGCAAGCTCAGGTTCCTTCCCCATCAGAGAGGTAACATTCCATGTTCCGATAGCCAGCTTCAGCAACCGGGGATCGGACCGCCAAGGCCCCTGCCTTTGACTGCCACCCGATCCACATAGCCCCGGACCTCTATGGTTCCTCCTGTGGGTGGTGGGCCCACGTGAGGACGGACCCATGTCTCCTTTTCGGGCTGAGCCCGACCGGACCCCATGGAAAAAGGCCCGGCCACCAGGCGCTCGCCTACGGACCCCTTCCCCAGGCCTGGCTCCAGGGCGGGGTCCCAGTATCCCTCCGGGCAGGGTACACAAGTCCTTGTTCTTCACCATCATAGAAGTCTTCGAACCGCGCTTTGTCTGGCCCCTCACCTAAGACCAATTTGCCTTGGGTGACCCTACCAGGGGCAAACAGCCCCTGACAACATAGCTCCTAGGATCATTAGGGCACCCAAACCCCTCCACCACGGTAAGGTGACGGTTCCAGGAGGGGCCATTCATATGTATGTGGTCATTTTAAGATGTATTCTAATTTTGGATTATTACTTATGTGCACATATGTTAAGCAGAGTTTTAAATATACAGATATATACTAGAGCTTCATTGCATACTTTTTACTCTCACTAACCTTAATTTACTCTATGGCTTAGCCTTTTTTAAGAGTTCATTTTATGTATTACTTGGCTAAGTAGTCACTAAACTTCCTGAGTAAATGTGAAAACATAAAAGGCGCAGTCCATCTAAAGTGTAGAATAAATATAAAGTTAATAATTTACCGGTCACACTAGTCACATCATCATCCAGCGACCGATAAGTGTAATTCAAATTTTGGCGGATTTTATTTTGAAAAATAAGGACAGGAAATACTTTGTAGCTACGTATTGCCAACATCTTCTGTAATGCTAGCTTCCTCTATTCCCCGCATCTTCCTCCCGGACCAAAGACTGCCAAAACACACGGAGCTGCGTTTACCCGGCTCATTGTGATTCTGTAGTATTGTTGCAGTTATTTGTTAAGTAATGTAGAATGGCGTCGGGTTTTGGTAAGATAGTTGTCGGTACTTATGTGGAGATAAAGCGCAGCGATGGTAAGTTTTACCCTGTCTTTTCGTTGGCCGTCTCGCTGTGTAAGTTGTTTGGGGAGCTTTGTTGCTGTGGTGCTGTTGAATGCAGCAACCCGTGGTGCTGGCTGCAGAGCGAAACGTTCGCGTTAGCCGAAACATAGCGTCAATACTAGCTGTCAGGGCGGAGGGCTTCAACATGGCCAAAGCCTTTGAATGAGCTCCTCTTACCTTTGTTAGCCGAGTTAGCTCCTCTGCGATGCCTTTAGCTATTAATTAATCTTTAGACAACACCAGGTGGCTTCAACAAAAAATAACCAGGCTAAAACACGAACGTTGGTGCCACTGTGTAATGCTACTTGAGCGATTAAATAAGCAGTTAAAATTTAGCCATGCTAGCTAGTTTGCCAAGCAAGCTAGCGTTAACGTCAGTTCGATAGAGATCAACATTAGCTTGAGATTAGCAAGCGGCCAATAATCAATGCATAACGGCATAACGCTGTAGTGAAACTAACCATTATCCATTTAGAATAATCATAAACATTTAGCAAGTAGTTTGCTTTTGTCTGTATTTTTTATCTCATTCATTCGGCTTAAGAGCTAACCCAAGTGTTTATTACGTTAAAGGAAATGTTCAAATTGATGAAAATATAAAAGGTTTCTTTGAACATATTCATTTGACATTTGTCATGTCAACGTATACAGACGAATCTCACTATTTAAAAATAAAAGCTAATAGCATTGGGGATACTGATAACTCTCAAAAACAACTCTTTGTAAGTTAATCTTTTGTAACTTGTAATAAATGCGTTATGTTGTTTTAACGTAGTGCTTGGGACACGTGTGACAGTTTATTAAAAAAGTACAGTAAAATAAGTGCCATTAGTATTAAACCGGGATTACAGTACCCTTAATTCAGCATACAGAAAAGGAGAGGCTTGTTTGATGATTCTTCTCTAGTTGAATGTCAACTTTTGTCTGTCAGCTGAGTGGTTGTAGAGCATTGCTTTAGGCAGTCAAAGATCACAAAAGTTTGTTATGCTAAATTAGGTTACACCCAGGGATAATAGTTTGTAATAGAGATGTAATTCACCAAAGATGTTTTTTTTTTTTTTTACAAAGCTCTTGTTTGACTATAAACTCAAATATAGAATACCTTAAACTTACTTTAATCCACTTTTATTATTCAGTATTCTAATGTAGAGAGGCTCATCAGGCCCTGAGAGAGAAGCAGTTCTGCATGTCTGTCCCTGCTGGTCGATGTTGCATCCAGAGCAGGGATTGCCCTCTCTCAGGGGGGTTGGCGGTGGTGCTGGTTCAGACTCAAGCGAGATTCAGGCTATTAGCCACCACCCCATCTGTTGCAGCCAGTTCCCTGATTCTGTAAGGACTTTCTGTCTCACTAGCTTTGCATTTTCTCCCCCTTCTCATTTAGATCTTCATAGATCTCATTTAGCTCATTACTGTGTGCTTTTCAGTAGATGACCTGAAGTGAATTCTTATCACAGCATTCTCTCACCAGCCCTATGTTTTTATATTAAATTGCTTGTTTATTGGTTGACCTTATATGTTATTGGGTATTTCTAATTTGTGGGAGATGTCTTTTTTCAAGTGTATTATAAAGTTTAGTGCTTGAGAGACATAGGCCACGTATCTACTTTGTGTTTATGATCTGCATATTTTGTTCTTAATCTGTGACAGATTGAGACAGTTTTATTTGGTGAAACTGATGTTTCTTCTTCTTCTTCTTTCTGAGGCTTTGTTTGTTCCTAAGGCTTAGCACCCCCTCCTAAGCCCCTTTGACTACTGGGAGGTGTCAGCATACCCACCCACCCATGTTTTAGTATAAAAGTGGGACACTGAATTTACTCACAAAAAATCACCTTATCAGCTGCTGTAAGCAAAGCCATGATGTGACTTTGAACTTCAGCTCATTTTACTAAGCAATTTAATAGCGTGCGTTTGAGAGGAAGAGGTAGGCGAACACTCTAGTATTCAGTAAACTTCACTAATTTATGGAGGGAAATTAAATGTTGCGTTCAGGAAGCTGCATGTGGACATTGTGGGTACAGTGTTTACCACAGGACAGATGTAGTGCCATTGATCCCAGCTTTTTACTAATGTTAAAATGATTAATGATATATAATGGTTATCTAATTAAAGAGTTTTTTTATCACTCAATGACAAATTTTAGTCATTTATCAGTTACAACAGTTTACTACAATCTTTTATATATATTATACTATATCTATGGCTATATTTTTTTAGTTGAGCTTTGACTCTGGCAATTGTCATTGTTTAATAAATTACCAAGGTTAGATTATTAGTAGGAAAAATCTTGGTAGTTCAATCATCAGTTGAAAATATTCTACATTTCAGTACATTATAACAACCGTCTCCCATCTCCTTCTGTATAAGAAAAGCACAGTGCAGTAAGCAGTGTCTTGGTGATGGTTGGAGGTATCTTTTGACTCCTTAAATTTCTAGTCATCTGGTTGTAGCAGATTAAATACATGCCCATTATATGTGTGGTCTATTGTGGCTATAGTCTCTGTTTTTAGGGTGCAACATTATATATATGCAAGAAGCAACCATGCTTAGCATATCTTTCCATGGGATGTTTCACTAAATGTTGCCGTGTTTTGACTACAGAATTTTGCTCACATATTTTGCTCATTTTGCTGATACTTAAATCTATCATCTGTGTCAAGTTTTACGTTATATTTTATATTAAGACTAACTAAATACTGTAAACATACAATGAGTACATTGATGCTTTGTGGTGGTGATCTTTTTAGGTCAGCAGTAATTGGTAGAAGCTGTAAAATGTATCTCTGTCTTAAACTGGCTTAATTCTGGAAATTCCTGATTATAACAGTAGAACAGTTACATCTTCTGTGATTTTTCATTGACATGTTTAACCAAACACGAAAGTGCTTAAAATTTGTATATTTTATATGACTTTGTGCTCTGTCGTGTAATAAGACTTTTCTGCTCAAAGGTTTTGGGAAGTTGCGGCTCTGCTTGGAAGTTATTTATGATGCGTTTTGTTGAGTTGAGTCTTATCTGAACTGACCCACAGGAAGGCTGTGGTCTTAAACTTCAACATGGTGACATTTATTACTTTACTGTTTTTTTTGTTGTTGTTGTTGTTGTTGTTGTTTTTTTGTTTTTTTTTAAACCAAGAAATGAAACCAATAGGCAGGAAGAGGCAGTGATTTGAAAGGTCTTGTCTGGTCTTCCATTGTCTCTAAATGTCTCTTTGCTGTAGTACCTCCAGCATGAAATGCTCTAAGCATTCTTTTATGTTACCAAGTGCATATAGTTGGAAAACTAAAACCAAGGTCTGCAATAAAGACATTGACATGAATTTTTCTTGGACCAAAATTATCATTATCACCATCTCATGTGCGCACTGTGCAATGCCTGAGTAGGTATAAAATCGGATCTGGGTCTTACACTCACAAGCCTTAGCACCAATGGCATGTCATGATAAGGCTCCTAAGAGACATGGGAAAATCAGAGGTTGTATGAGGGTCTGTCAGCAGATTAGTTTGAGCTATAGTTTCTTTAGATAAAAATGATTTAAAATTCCCTGTCTCTAATTAAGTGTTTCTCAGTCCTGCTCTGGCACACCTGATTTAAAGGGATGGTTATTACTGGGCTGCAGCACTAGATGAGAATCACTGTATCAGGTGTGCTAGACTTACATCATTAAATGAGGACATTTTTTATCAGTAGTTAGACGATAGGACTTAAAGACTTACATTTTTTTCCTCATTTGTTGAAGCTGTCAACATTTTTGATTCGAATATGATGTCCGTTTACTGTTCACTTGACAGATTTTTAGTAGTGTAAATTTTTCAGAGCCTTGGTATTTCTTTTTGCTGTATAGTTTTATTCTCCTTGAACTTTGTGCATCATGAAAAAAAAAAAAATTAGATTCTTCTGTATATCTAATACATATGGCAGAGGTGACAATAAAGTTTGAAGTAGAAGATAAGCTGGAAAGTTGCAGGAACCCCACAGTGTTTTATTGTGGAGTGGAGAGGAGCAAAATATTAAAGTTCTTATGAGGTGGTCCTAATGAGCTTTTATAATGACATACATTTTATAATGACTTATTAATTTTATAGTATGCTTAGTCTAGAATAGTACATAAATATTTGCCTACCTACTTTTTGGGGTTTTGTCAAATGTTCGCTTGTCTCTGTTATGGTTCTGTTTCAGCACTTGCACAACCAATAACAAGATCATTATTTATACCGGGATTGAGTATAAGAAGGGTTGTAAAACTCATAATTGTTCATTACATTTTAGTAGCAGTAGTAAATATCACATCATGGTCTATGTCTGCAAAAAGTTATTGCTTTATTCTTGTGCAATTTATTCTTAAAAGAATAACGTTATTGTACAATCATCACCACATGATACAACCAAAAGATGCATAATACATGCTGTCCATTCCCCAAGGAGGCATCTTTTGACCCATTGTTTAATTTATTTTATTTTTAATGAATTAAATGTTTGCATGTCAAAAGTAATTTACTTACTAAGAGTAGACCATTAATTTTTAAACTCTTTTTTTAATATATGGGGTATTCAAACCCTCTTAAGCCAAAGGTTCTTAATTTTCAGAATGCACAAAAGGTCTCTTTCCATCTCTCCCCATTTTAAATAACTATATTTGTGTCTTTTTTCATCTTGTTGATATAAAAAAAATGTAAGGTAGATCAGCAACATGTTCAGCAGTTGAGAACACTAAAAGCTTCTTTGCTCACTAGTTCCCTGTGAGTCTCTGAATAATGGATGTAGGAACACAACCTTTCCCTGGATTGTGCTGTGAATATACAGAGTACAAGTCCTCACAGAGAGAGATGGGAGAGCTGAGCAAGCTCTTTACAGCTCATGTTAATACGCTGCAGACAGGGAGGAGGAGAAAAGCACAGAGACTCGTAGCAGCTGTGCTTGTCTCTGTTGTCACTGATTCTCTCCAATAGTTCATTATCAAACCTCATACATGTTACTAAGATTAGCCTCAGTGTGTCAGCTTGCTTACATTTGAAACTTAAAGGGCCCAATTGTGCCCAGATTAACTGTTAATAATTTTTCTATAAGCTGTTTTAATATTTTTTTATTATTAAAGTTGAAATGACAATAACAATAGAGATTGAAACTCATGCACTATTTGTGTCACATGTAACCAAAAATGCCTATAAGTATAAAAGTTGAGTTCTTAATGTTTCATTTTTAAGTTAATGTTAGTAGTTATTGTTAGAACTTGGGTAGAATCATTAATTTCGAACAACAGCAGACATTGTAGAATGAATTAAGAAATCGTAAGGTGATTCTCAGGTGCTTGATTGACAGTGATATTATAGCCTGAAATCAAAACATTAAATATTATTTTGCGCATTTTCAAAAATATGCTCACCCCTTTTTAGGTGCTATTGCTGTCTTTCCAAATAAGAACATATTGTTAATTCAGCAGCACTAGGTACACATATCCCACTGTGGTGATTAGGACTTTTCTAATTTACCTTACTAAACGTCAGTATTGTGCACTCAGATACTAGTGAAATCTATCTTATTTTAACCTGTGCATGCGTCTGTATGTGTACATTTGTGTTGATATATATTTAATTATCGATTCTTTTTTATTACTAAGCATTATGTAGTGAAAAGAACACCGGGGGCCATCATCATTCAAATTTCTATTCTTCCTCTACTTTCTAACCTTTATAAATATTGACACCATTACTGCAGCCAAAGTTATAAAAGGCCATATAGGATATTGTTTTTTAAAGTACTTGCCTCCACTCATTTGTAATGTTGGCCTGCCAATGTGATGTTTGTTTTTCCCCTGTGTATGACACTTTTACAGGACGTATACACCAGGCCATGGTAACCTCGCTGAATGAGGACAACGAGAGTGTCACAGTGGAGTGGATAGAAAATGGAGACACAAAAGGAAAAGAGGTAAACCACTGTTAATTATAACTCAGCATCAGCGGAATCATCATAGGCATTTTATTTTCCACAGTTTGTATTGTACTATCATTCAAAGATGTTGAGACTATGCAGTCTGCATGTATTACAATATCATCAAACACAACTGTGTCTCCACTTTTTATGCCGATCTACATGAAGTAACTTGTCTTATGTCCCATACAGTGTATACTTAACAGTATTTCAATCAGAAGAGACAAATATGAAGAAAAACATTTTTTTTATAGAACACAATAAATGATTAATAATATGAGTAAAGTCTTTGGTGCTTGAACACTACAGCGAGAGTATTGTGATTGACGGCTGTCTTCCTACGCAGCAGCACTATAGATCCCCCCGTAGTGTCTGGACACGGGTGGCGGTGGTGACTAATGACTCTGCTGAGACTGGAAATGATGGAGCTGGTGGAACTGCCAGGACTGGGTGGAGATGGGGAGGTGGAGGAGTGCACACAGTAGCAGTATGAAGGAACTCGGCAGGCTAGAGAGACATATTTTAAAAGGGCCGCAACAAGATTATAGGCTAACGGTGCAAGAACAGCGCTGGTCTATTGGATAGATGAGATCAGCTGGTGAAAACGGCTGATCATGAAGTGACAGCCCAGCCCAAAACAGTCTTCCTGACTGAACTTTCACTAGAGCTCCGTATCTCACTTGTTAGAAAGCTTTGCTAAAATTAATTTGCTCTGGTATCTAGTATATATTTTATATTTTTAATCATTTACAGCACCTATCAAGTTTTTATTAAATGTTTTCTATGCTCACTGACTACTTTTGTACTGAATGCTTATATTTTCTTGTAAATGCTGGAATGCGTCTGATTAATACAAAATGGATGAATGGATGAATAATGTTCCATTATTAAGACATTGGTTAATTGGCGTGCCTCTAATCCTGTTTTGTATAATTCTCTTTCTGGACAGATTGACTTGGAGAGTATATTTGCACTTAACCCAGATGTGGCTCCAGATGAGGAAATTGCCCCCAGTCCAGAGACTCCACCCCCACCTACACCCACATGTGTGAAAGTCAACAGAATTGCAAAGGTGATTACCAATCTACCAACCTATATCGAAACAATTATAACACATTATAATAATTTAATTGAAATTGTTTAAAGTAAATTAAACCTACTTATTTTTTCTGACAATATCCATCCATTTTCTTTCGTACATGCTTCATTCACATCATTGACAAGGTACACCTGAATTGCTTGAACTTACTCAGGTAGTCAGGGATGTAGTTTGCCACACCATATTTATAGAACCTGGATACTTCCATTTTGCACTTGTGATTTAACCAGCCATGCAGTCAAATTTTCATCATAGAGAACACCTAACCTGCATAGCCATCATCCTTACAAAAAGTGCAGGTTTCAGCCCATGGGATAAGGTCCAATGTGTGCAATGGCAGTGTCATCGTTAACGCTGGTGTTAAAGAAAGAGGCTATCACTAATCACTAATCTGATTTTCAGGCTTTCAATTTCTGTATCGCTATTTAAAAAAGCTGACAGCTGGAATAGGTAGAAAATTGAATGGAATAAAGAATGATTTGATTTTTTAGACCCTGAGGAGTAAGGGAATATGTTGTAAAATTAAGATTTAAGAGTTTTAACCATTTAATCCTACTATATATTTTATTGTAATTTGATCTTTCTTGCAGAACCGTCGAACAATAGCACCTACTAAGATCGAAACTCCATCCAGGGATAATAGAGGTTTGTTTCATCCAGTCCTAAATGAATTATTAACAAATCATGAGAATGATCTCATAATTGTAAATAAAAGTAGTAGTCAGTACATGCTAACGTTTTAGATTTGGTACAAACCTGAGCATATTTCACCCTGATTTCATTTAAAAAAAAAAAAAAATGTGAATCATAATGTAAGGTCTGCTAAGATAATTGAGTTTTCTTTATTGACCAAATCGTGCTGCCCTTATTTCAGGTTTTCTTTCGTGTATTTTAGGAGGCTTTTGATAGCAAGCTTAAAAGTCGCATGTTAGCAGCATATAAATAAAAAGGCATCTTTTTAATGTTTGCAGTTTTGTGTTTGCAGCAATTCCGACCCGGGCCAGACCCCCTCAACCTCAGCAACCCGATCCTGCACCACCGCCTCCATCCCAGCAGCCTGCACAACCCACGCTAGTTCAGATACAACAGCAGCAGCAAAATGGTAATATGATCAAAACAGGAATGTGTGTTTGTTTGGGTTTTTTTTTTTTGCTTTTTTTTATTAACTTAACCTGTTGTCTTTCTCAAGACAATTGTTTTATTTGGTAGACATTTGTAAGTGTTTGAGACAAAGTCAACTAACTTTCTAGGGGTGTAAATGAAAGGGAAAAAAATCCATATTTGAAATTTTAAAATCATTTTTCAAAAGAGGTTTTAAAAATTCCACTCCTTTTTAACTTTTACATGATGTTTGATCAGTTTTTTTTAGACATTCTTCAGGAAACAGACAAGTTGTTACAACTTTTCAATGTGTCGTGTTTTTGTGGACCACGTTTATCACAGAAACTTCACCTCACCTGATATCCAGAAAGGAGTTTGGACAGCTTTGTATGTATCATTTACTCGTTTCCCCTTGTGTTCAATGCTTTATGGTGCTTCTAATAGAGTTCCCAATAGAAACTGAGAGTCCTCTAGTATTACAAGACGATTGTACACCCAAAATGTCTGCCAGATACTATTCAGAGCTGTGGTGTGGTGGTGTAGTAGCACAAATGCAATCCGTCCAGCAGACAGGCTTTCTGGGCATTAAGCAGGGAATGGGTGGAAAAAAATATGCTGTCTTTCTGCTGTCTGATTTCTGCTGAGTCACACAAATGGAAAGGCCTGCAGCAATGTAAGTTAGTCCTCAAGGTTCAGACAGAAACAAACGGTTTTCTTTCCCCTCCAGTTCTTCACTGTCATTGGAAGAGCTGAGAGGAGTCGGAGGGCCTTGCATTATTTCTCTCCATCTTCCCCATCTTGAGATTCAAAAGTACTGAAAGTTCTGCATCCCTCTTATACTGCCTTGTCACAGTCCTGTCCCAGCTCATCTCCTCCTCCCAGATTAGAGCAGATTATTAATCCCTCCGCTGCTCTCATGTAAACGGTTCTCAGGGACTGGAGCCAGTGGGAGGCCAGGACTGTATTACAGGGCTTCAGCACAAGCTTTGCACTGGGAAGCTCAGGCTGTAGCAGTGAGCTGTGGCTAATCAGATAACACTGGTTTTTATGAACTCTGCAAGGAGTCAGAAGGGACTTTAACTCACATGTTTGCTAACTTTGTTTTAAGGATAATGAATACTAATGAGTTGTGATTTACCTGAAACCATACTAATCTGTGGATGTGCTGTGCTGGGAGATTAAAATCCTTTTGCATGATTGAAACAATCTAATTGTATTTGTTTATTTGTTTACAAAATTGTTTATTTATGCAGTGCAGGTATCTAGGCTTATACTGGAGGCACTGTGTGCCAGCCACTGCATCCTGGTCTTTGCTCAAGCACCATTATGGTTCTGCAAGGTTGGAAATAGCCCAAGGTCTCCTTTATGTTTGAAAGAAGACAAAGGGAAGGGAAACACTTGCCGAGAGAAAGATGCTACTCAAGCCAAGTTAAAAAACTGAGGAAGTACAACAAGCAGTTTGGAAGACAGAAGAGACCTTTGTAACAAATATGGGCTATTTACATGTCCTATTAAAGGAGTTGCCATTTCATTTGTCTTTATGGCAGCAAGAAGGAAGTCAAACTGCGTGAAGGAGGTGGAGAAACTGCAGGAGAAGAGAGAGAGGCGTCGGCTTCAGCAACAGGAGCTCAGGGAGAAAAGAGCTCAGGTAAATCAGTATCATCTGCAAAATGTATTATTTTATCTTGATATTTATTTATGTTCTTTACTTGATAAATTGAAAGACATAATTTCCTATGGATAAAAAGCTGATATCTTTCTGTCACTTTGGCTTTTTCCAGACTGCAGGCACAGGGGATCTCTCTCTCTCTCTCCCTCTCCCTCTCTCTCTCTCTCTCTACCTCTCAAATGTGACTCAGACTTTTTATTTCAACATTATTAACAACACAAATCACGAAACTATAGAATTTCCTCGTATCAATGTTGATCTAAGCAACTTTGTACGTAGTCCTTAATCAAATATTGGTCTGAATTAATATACGTCTCACTCTTTAATCTCCTGTGTTATGGAGAGGTGTTGAGAGATGTAATTTAAAGTAGCCCATAAAATCCTAACATTTTGGAAATGTACTTGTGTAGCCATTCACATCACAATCCTACCAGTCCTGGGTCCAATTCTGCATACTCTCACACACACACACACACACACACCTCTAAACAGAAGTTACAGATATTGCTCCACAAAAATGCACAATTAAAATTGTGTTTCTCCTTCATATTTAATTTTCATACTTACAATAATGACATTTTTCATATGTGTTCATTTCACCCTGAAATCTAAAGTCGGCCACAAAAAACAAAAACGATCCGAACAATAAATCCAACATGAGCATTAAGGCTTGTCGTGTGAATGTAGTGTTTGTCTCTGTGCTCTTTCAGGAGGTAGATACCACCATCCCGAATTACGAGATCATGTACATGATCCGAGATTTCCGAGCCAGTTTAGACTACCGACCCCTGACCACAGCTGATTTGGTGAGTCGAGGCTGCAGATTCTCCCTCTCTGCTGATTAATAAACGTTGTCCCTCAGTATTAATGTGATAAAGTATCCTCTGTTGCATTGATGCAGATTGAAGAGCACAGAATATGTGTTTGTGTAAGGAAACGTCCGCTCAACAAGAAAGGTATGAAGGAAAATTGATCTTGTGACTATTCATTACGTGTCATATTCTGTTTCAAATATTTTGCTCCAATGTTTGGATGTGATTGACAGTCTTGCCCATGCTGTGTTCCAGAGTTGTCCATGAAGGATTTGGATGTAATCACCATCCCCAGTAAGGATGTGGTGATGGTTCATGAACCTAAACAAAAAGTAGACCTTACCCGTTACCTGGAGAACCAGACCTTCCGCTTTGACTATGCCTTTGATGACAGCACGACTAATGAGATGGTTTACAGGTGTGTTGAAGCAGTGGACAGGCAAATCAACCTGCTTCATGTGCCAATATAGCACAGAGACTTTATACATGATTGATCAACACGATGAGGATAATGCATTATTTTACATTATTAATTAATTAATAATTATTAATAATTAATGAATGAAAAGTGTACTTTTTTTGTGTCCACAATGTTTAGATGTTATATGTTGATGTTGCAGAGTAGTAAAGCGATATGTGTTCAATCATCTGCTGCAGGTTTACTGCCAGACCTCTAGTGGAGACCATTTTTGAGAGGGGCATGGCCACATGCTTTGCTTATGGGCAGACAGGCAGTGGAAAAACACACGTGAGTTACATGTAGTGGCTCTATCAGAAGTCAAAATTACGTTTCTTTATCAGAGATCAAATCCACTTGCTCCTGTTAAGAATTTTTACTCTACTATCCTTGTGTACAATAACAAAATAGGCATTTTGTTTTAGACCATGGGTGGAGATTTCTCTGGAAAAAACCAAGACTGCTCCAAAGGAATTTATGCATTAGCTGGTAAGGTGAACGCCTGCGTTTAGTGAATTCTGATAAGATTTGTTTATGAAATTTTAAATGTTTTGGTAAAATGTTTAGATTTCTTATCTCTTTTTATCAGCTCGGGATGTATTTCTCATGTTGAAGAAACCCAACTACAAGAAGTTAGATCTACAGGTGTATGCAACCTTCTTTGAAATCTACAGCGGGAAGGCGAGTGATATGTAATAATTTGTTTGTTTTTGTGTTTTTTGTTTTTTTTTTCACCAATGTAAACAATAACCAATGCTGACTGTGGGTGTGTGTGTGTTGTTAGGTGTTTGACCTTTTGAATCGTAAAGCTAAGCTGAGGGTGCTGGAGGATGGGAAACAGCAAGTTCAGGTTGTGGGGCTTCAGGAAAAGGAGGTCAAGTGCACAGAAGATGTCCTGAAACTCATCGAAGTAGGAAATAGCTGCAGGTATAACTATGCAAACTTTAGTTGTGCTTAGTGGTGCTCTCCCAAGACTTTAATTTAATGATGACTCATAATGTATTTGTCTCATAACTGAAAGTGACAGCCCAGGCAGTTGTCCTGTGTGGGGCACATTAAGATAATCTGTGCTCTGTTTTTTCTGATATTGAAATCTTGACACTTGTTTTCCCTTTGTTCACACATGTCCTGTGTCTCACTTCCAGAACATCAGGGCAGACATCAGCCAACGCTCACTCATCTCGCAGCCACGCTGTATTCCAGATTATCCTTCGGAGGAAGGGGAAGATGCATGGCAAGTTCTCCCTCATTGACCTTGCAGGAAATGAGAGGGGGGCGGATACGTCAAGTGCTGACCGCCAGACTCGTTTGGAGGGAGCCGAGATTAATAAAAGCCTGCTGGCCCTAAAGGTTTGTGGCAGTAGCCAAATTTCAGACTGATAGACAGACGTTTTTCCCAACATTTAGCTACATTTTCAGCTAATTTTCTACACAATGTGTCTGTTTTTCTTCCTTCAGGAGTGTATCAGGGCTCTTGGCCGTAACAAGCCCCACACTCCATTTAGAGCCAGCAAACTCACCCAGGTCCTGAGAGACTCTTTCATTGGGGAGAATTCACGCACATGCATGGTCAGTTCACTTGCTCTTACTACTTGCCTAGTTATTACTATGCTATATCTTCATATGTCTTCTGAATTGTATGGTTTTTTTGGGTTTGTTTTTTTTTTTAAATTGATCTCTCTCTCTCTCTCTCTCTCTCTCTCTCTCTCTCTTTGCACAGATTGCAACAATCTCTCCTGGTATGACATCCTGTGAGAATACTCTCAACACACTACGCTACGCCAACAGGTGGGGAGACACTGACCTGCACCAGTTAATTGGACAATGCCCTGATGCTTCAGGAATCAACAGAAAATTATACTGTTTTTTAAAACTAGAGCTCCTTAATTTCTCCAACACTTCAAGTGACTTTTTGTATAGATCAAAAATAGCTGTATCAGTATTCTCAGTAGTTCTGTCTGACTCTCCTGTATTCCTTCTCTCTGTTTCCTACTTTGTTTCCCACCTGACGTCCGCTTCTCTGTGTGCTGGTGCCACTGTGTAGAGTGAAGGAGTTTGGGATTAGTCCATCGGACATCCCCTTCTCCCAGGGTAGTCAGGGGAGTCGCCCTGACCACTCGCCCACCAATACCTTTCAGTACGATGACTTTCCTGCTACCTCTCCCAGCAGGTCAAGCCCCCCCCCGCAGCACAGCAGTGCACACGTACACACACACACACAAAAACACACATGGTGCATGTGCACCCTGCAGGTATCTAAGTATAACATTATGATACACATCCATGAGCTCATTTTAGCAGCTTTCCTTTATTTCATCAACTGTGGAAAACCTCCACTGTCATCTTATCCCTTCTGTTTTGCTTCTGCATGATGTGACACTTTTTGTGCTCCATCCTGGCTTTGCTTTTTGCATTCACTTTTATCTCTCGCTCATCTGTGGAAACTA
This sequence comes from Mola mola, assembly GCA_001698575.1. NCBI lineage: Eukaryota > Metazoa > Chordata > Actinopteri > Tetraodontiformes > Molidae > Mola > Mola mola. The sequence goes on along the minus strand of KV751322.1, from coordinate 11,177,904 downwards.
CTTTCTTCTTTCCACTGACTCTTGAAGAACACAAATCCATCTGTCCATATGGACAAGCAGTATGGTTCACTTTGGTACATTACACATTAACTGGGGGGAGAGGGAGGGACTCACCAGCTCCATGTTTAAATATATTGATTACAAGAAAGAATATTGGCAATGCTAAATGCCGGAGGTCCTCCATTGTTTCCTTTGTGTACGAATGAATTTATTGGAGGCCTACACTGTGTCGTTTTGCTAAGATGTCACACTACTTGCATAGCTGGCATGGCTTCAGCAGTCGGGTGTGCACCCCGCCCACCAGGTAATGGTATATTAACCAATGGATACACACCTCTGTAATGAGCTTACCGTTCCTAAGTGTACTCTACCGAACTGAACTGAACTTTACTGTTTGTTGGAACCAGGATTTATGTTGTTCAGAGGCAACAGTGTAAGTAGGATGTGATTTGACAGACAGCTGTTACTGTAAAACTTGACTTAATGTGACAGCTGCTGTAGTAATATTATACATTGATAAAGTTGTTCAGTAAAAACATCCAGGATGAGGTGCTGAGCACTGAGCCCATAATCCTTCTCACATAGTCCTAATTAATTTGCGCTGTACCTTTATGTTTTCTCTTCCTATTGGTGACTGCACTATATTGCAAAGGAGAACAACACAAACGTGTATGCATGCCCATCAGGTTCAAACATTTAGCCAGTCAGCAGTCATCTTCTGTCATGCATGACATCACTGCTGCCATGACACCATCACCCCGTGCTACTTGTGAACGCATATGACCCTGAACTTCATATCATTCCCCTGATCAAGCTGTGGCCATGTTCAGAGTGAATGTGGGTGTGAAAGAGTCGGTCCTGAGCAGCTCAATGTCTTTTCTCTGCAGGGTTAAGGAGCTGACAGTGGACCCCAACCAAGTGATTGAGGGGGTTCGACCCAACATCCAAGTTGTCAACCAGCTGGATCTCTTGGACGAGGACTGGCTGAGTATCTCCCCACAGAGAGATGACCTCAAGCTGCTCTGTGAACAGAATGTAAGCATGCATTTTATTATTAGATAGTAATTCTAATGGAAATTAAACACATTAAAATAAAATATATTGTTTTAATGCAATAATTGAAGCACATGTTACTATCTTGGGTATGAAAAGACGACATATCAAAATCAAATCAAATCAAATTTTATTCGTATAGCCCGAAATCACAATTTACACATTATCTCACTGGGCTTTGACAAACTGTACAGATGTGACATCCTCTGCCCTTAGACCCTCGAACCGGGTGAGGAAAAACTTAAAAAACCCTAAACAGGGAAAATAAGAAACCTCAGGAAGAGCCACAGAGGAGGGATCCTTCTTCCTAGGACGGACAGACGTGCAATAAATGTCACTTGTACAGAACACAAAAACATGATAACAACAGTTCATTTAGAATGCATAAAACATCCATGAGTCCCAGAGTCTGTGGATTCTATGAGTCCGGATGTATGGAAAGTCTAGTGATCCAGATGCAGGTGGACTCTGTTGGTCCAGGAGTCATTGTACTCCATGTAGGAAGATCTGGGTGTTGCTGAGTCCAAGGGTATGTAGAATCTGTAAATCCAGGGATATGTGAAGTGTAGTGGTCCAGAAGCAGGTGTAGTCTATTGATCCAGAAGCCATTGTGATCTGTGGTTCCCGATTTGCACTTGGAAATCCAGCCTAGGATCCAAGTCACAGGATCTCCTTTCCTAATGTGGCCAGGGGGCATCAGGCAGGACCACAGCAGCACCTCCCACCGCGACATACATATTGTTATTACAATATTAGTCTTTGGAGGGGGTTTCATTCTGTTACATAGACATGCATTTGCATGAACAGGACAAACACATTATTGTACAGTAAAAGGCAAAGTGTCCTCTTCCAGTGATACCTTATTTCAGAAAAAGTGCAGATATGCACAGTAGTATTTGGCAAGAGACAAATAAATCTTAGCTACAGTTTGAATTGTGCCATGAATTTCACAGTTGTCAATTTAAATATAGTTTTACTAGTCAACAAAGTGCCACTTTGTCATTAAACTGTTAAATTCTATGGCTTATTTAGACAGACTATAATCCCACACAAATGCCATCCTCTTGTTTTACATCATCCAAAATCCATAAACCAAGTCTTGTAGAACGGGTCTGCATGCAAGCTTGTTCCATATCTATTCTTTCATATGGCTGCAGCTGTCAATGAATAGATTTGTAGATTTCTACCACTTTTAATATGGCCTAAAAGCTGTGTTGGCAGTGATGTGTATGAGATGAGAGCTGTAATTTACCAAACTGTGTCACACAAAATTAAATGATGAATATAACAGGAGAGTCTTTGTCTCCTTATACTGCTCTCTCCTGCTTTCTGTTGGCTGATGAAATCACACCCCCACACACTCAAACACCTGTTTTGGACTTAAACCTTTAAAGGTGTGAAAAAATTAGATGTGTTGCTATTGAAGTCAGTACTTACCATGGCCCTCACTGACCCTGCAATTTTTTTTCCAGGAGGAGGAAGTGTCTCCCCAGCTCTTTACCTTCCATGAGGCAGTCTCTCAGTTAGTGGAGATGGAGGAGCAGGTCCTGGAGGACCACCGAGCTGTTTTCCAGGTCGGAACAGTGAAGAAAGCATACTTTACTTTTGAAACAATTGGCTCATTTATTGTTCATGTTCAAGTACAGCCGGATCAACACCAAAGGTTTTAATGATTAAGAGGGTACTATTTGGTGCTGTTGGTATTTCTGTGTCTGTCGGTGATAAATATGCATTTGTATGTCTGCTCTGTGAGCAGGAGTCTATCCGGTGGCTGGACGACGAAAAATTGCTGCTCGAGATGACAGAGGAGGTGGATTATGACGTGGAGTCATACGCCACTCAACTGGAACAGATCCTAGACCAGAAAATAGAAATCCTTACCGAGCTCCGAGGTATAGTATATATAATGAAGTACAGAAACACACTGCTGATGAGGGATGGGTACTGACAACCAGTATTAAGAAGTACTGGTATGTAATTAGTTTGGCACCACTAAGCTCCTTGACCAACGGCGCTGCTAAATTCTGCTAAATTCTTTAACATTATTTGAATCTAACGTAACTGGCAGCAATCCTGTAATAGTGATGATGCTGTCGGCATCAGGCACTGATGTATGACATCACATTGTTGTTGCCCGCCGCTGGCTGCTCTCCTCCTAGTGAGCCGGATGGTGGACAGTACGAAGAGCTCTAAAGTGTGGGCTCCCTCTTCTAAATTCAATGATGGAGCAGCTAAATGTAATTTGTGTCAGAGGGTAGTTGTGTGTAAAGGAGGTAACACAACAACCTCAAAGAACACATGTGCATATTTCCATAAATATTAGCTTTACCATAGCAGCTAACGCTAGGAATGCACTTACATGTGGCTATCGGTACTGTGCCCAAGCATGCTCGTCCCACAAAGGCCAGTTCGTTTGAGTAGTGTGGGAAGCTCCATGCTGTGCTCAAGCACGGTAAACTTCTTGGTCCTCGTTTCACATAAGTTTCACAACTTATGTCATGTCTTTATTTTATGCACCAACCTATAGAGAACAATATCAATGAGTATCGATAAGTACCGGTATTGATAAGCAGTATCGATATTGGTATAGATAACGTTGTTAAGATACCCATCCCTACTGCTGACACGCTGCTCCATCAAACACTTCTCTATGTTTTCACTACACTGATGTCTTTTCCTCTTCACCTTTTCTTCAACAGATAAAGTGAAGTCATTCCGCTCTGCACTGCAGGAGGAGGAGCAAGCCAGTAAGCAGATCAATCCCAAGAGGCCACGTGCTCTTTAGAAGCTGAAGAGGTTAAAGTGGCACCTACAGAAATTAACCACTAGATGTTTGGCACAACTCAGGCTGTCACCAACAGCTGCAAAAACACAAGACTGATGTACCAACAGGCTCGAGGAGAATCACATTTGCCCTGATCCCTCTCCTAATACAACTGGCTTCTCACTCAATATGGTCTCATTAGGAAATTTGTGAAGGAAATTACTTTTATGTCCTCTTTTTATTTTTTTTTTCCATGGAAAATGTTTACTCCTCCTCTCTGTTTTTCTTAAATTATTTTCTTTTATACTTGTTTGTACTTTCTTTCAACACAATATTTTTGCCCTGGTTTCCGAAGAGATCATTGAACATGTTTTTGAGATTTACCAAACAAAACCAGTCTTAAATTCTGGTTGTTCTGGCTGACATGTCTGCATGTGCACTCTGTAATAACGTATGTACGCCACTCCCCCCCCTTGTTTTTGGGTCTCCTTTTAGCAGTGTAAAGTCATACCTCATAGGTGGTCTCTTCTCTCTTCTTTCCTTTCTTTCTCTGAGCATTCACCAGTTTGGAAGAAGCATTTTACCGACTGTGCTTCTTCCATTGTGTTTCTTTCCCTGTGACCCTGAAAGGTTTTTCATGTAGTTTGGTTCATTTTGTGCCAACTTAAAAACTTAATGTAAAACATGTTTTCCAGTCCACTTTAACACTTTGTTATAAAAGAAACTAGAAAACCTGCTATTAATAAATCTATAGTGAAGACCACTGACCTACTATTGGTTATGTTGCTCAGTGTTTGCACCAGATGTAATGCTGGAAGAAGAAATAAAGATCCTTGTGTTTCGTTGGAATGGTCTTTTGTAATAACAAACTATACAAATAGAGGGACTGAATAATAAGACATACTTCCACTGATATTTTCCATCAAGAGCCATCTTCCACCACAGCTGAATGTTACACTGCTGTTGACATTAACATTCTCCTTGTCTGAGAGCACAAGTTCTTGTTTTAAAATTGCCAGGCTTACACAGCTGCAGTGAAATAATGTAATACTTTTAAGACGTGGGCCATAATAGGACAAACTATCAAAATTAAAATAGTAAAGTGTTTGAAACATTCTAGTTCGATGTGTAATGGATCTAGAATACATAAAGTGTGAACAATGAAAAATCGCGATATTCTATTTTTTTGAGACGCACAAGTAAACTAAACGAGACAACGTGGCAAATAAGCCTGGTATGTAATTTTTAGTTTAACGTTTTAAAAAGCACGGGAGCACGTGTTTGCTGCAGAATCTAATTCATCCAACTTGATGCATTTTTTATTCGAGGAAGTCATGGCTAATCCCACGAACCACTCAGAAACAGGTTAAATTACGCTGCCGAATGATCTATGTTGACACCTTCGCGCTCGCAAAAGCATCATTATGAAAGCAGTGCCCCTGAATACCTACAGAGAATGAACATGAAATGTCTGTTACACATGGAAATCGTTCACAACACCAGCGTGAAGGCAAACTTAATATGAATACAAGGTTGTATTTGGACACTGTGGCCACTGGGGGGCAGTGGTGAGGCATCAGCCGCTCCATCCATATAGACAGAACCGGTAGTTCTAATTCTAAGATTTCCTGTAGATGCTTTCAAAAAAAAAAAAAAAAGTCCAAAATAGCGACGTAATTGTATGTTGTGGTCACCAGATGACAGTGGAAAGTTATGGACAAGTAAGATGAAAAATGCAATCTTTTTGCGATTACCGGGTGTTTTTGTTTTACTTTTTTTACTTTCTCAAAGAAACCCTGGATTTCTTTTTTGCTCCTGTTCAAACTTTTTTGGAACGTTTTGCAGGCATTGCCTTCATAACGTGTGTAAATTTTAAAACTTTTTTTGGGAATTGTAGTGGTAAATTCAGCAAATATAATCAAATACTTCTATATAATAAAACGGAGTAAATCCTTCAATGTAACATTAACCAGAAGATGTGGCAAGTATGAATGTAAATCGTGTGTTGCTGAGTTTTACTTTTAAAGCGCTCTTAATTCTTCATGAAGTGGCTGTTAATGCCCTGTGTTACCGTGCGTGCAGATGTCTTGACTGGTTCAAATGTGTCACGTTTCATAGGATCACGTGGAGTCAGAACTGACGAAGCGTGGCCGAGGTTGAAAATAAAATGCAGAGCTGTAGTAGCTGCAGCATGTGGCCACAGGAGGGCGTTGCATCCCTAACAAAAGTCAGATGCACGCACAACCTTAAACAGAGCTTAAACTGACCTGAGGATCTGTTGTAATGGAGCACTACCCAGCCTGATTAGGCGCTGTTTATAACACCCGTGTTTAAAAATTCAACAAATTTATTGATTGTATTGTATTGATTTAGATTCTACGTAGATTTAAATGGTTTTCTATCAGTGGGCAGCTTCAGGATCCAGCAACTCCAATTACAAGAAGCCAAACAATAAGAGACAGAAAGCCAACAAAAAGAGAAAAAGATTTCATGGACACTCGTTTGGGCAAGTGATATGCATAGACAGACGCAGCAAGGCAGGGACAGTTACTGCTTCACAGTTAAATGATAAATTCACAGACCCCGATCTGGATCTGAACTCAGCACGACCAGAAGGCTATGGACTTTTCAGGACACAAAGAGCTCAGTTGCTTTGCTTCCACTCTTCATCCTCTGTCAGCAGTTCAGGTCCACAACCACAGAGCTCAGACACCCGTTGATGACATGTGATCATGTTAAACTGGCAGCAACTGCACTCACTGAGTTGTGTGACAAACAAATCAGCTTTTCTGCTGGGTCTTTGGAAAATCACATGATGCAGACAACAGGAAAATGAGTCCGTTGCAGACTATCTAACTAGACTCGTGAGGTTCACACAGTTCACAGTGGCTGTATGAGACCACATGACACGAGTGACAACCAACCAATTTCACCTCTGCAAGTTTTCACAGTCAACCTTAAATCAGTGACATGGTGAAATGTACAAATTGATGTCGGGTTGGGCACCATGCTTGTGTCAACATCAGATGTGATGAAAACTAGATCAAATAAAATACTCTGCACTTGAGATTGGATTTTTCTGCCCACAAGAAACAGACATACTAGTACAATGCACTGCACACATTTCTTCAGTGCCAGACAAACTGAAGAGAAGCGATATGGTGAATCTGAAAACTGTTATTTAATGGGTTTTATTGGAATGATGATTGATGATGACTGCAGACTGATCCACATGGAAAGACTAAACAGCAGTGCAAAGATTCGGGGCTGAGGGTGCGCTCTACTTAACTTATATTTGATTCAAATTCTGTGTTTAAATCAAATATAATGGATAATAGATATAAAAGACATTTGTCTTTATTTATGGTCACTACAGAAGAAACCTTAGCTCTGTATGTCCTTTTGACAAATGCTGACATTAATAACCATAAAGACAAAGATCTGCATACAGCCTTGATTTATATGAACATCGCCATCACAAGCCGGTTAAACTTTTCCCACAGCACCATTAGAAGTGATGCGCCCTGGTGAAGGACACATTCATTTGTCTCAAGGCTGTGACCATTAAAACACCCTCAACAACCATTTCCTATAGCAGCTAAACACAATGGCTTAAGGTTTCTTTCTGTGAATGTTACAGTTAAGTGGCCACTAATGCTCACTCATGCCTTTGGGTAAAAATAAACACATACACGTCACACTTTTTGGTACAAATAAGCCCTACAGGGATTCAGCCAACTGCAAGTACATTTTTGAGGATTGCGGCTTTTAGAGTTCTAGGTGTAGTCACCTAGATGGAACATGAAACGTCATCAAAACAATTACTCTTTCAGAACTGATTAACTCTACTCCCATACAGGCAAGCGCCGCTGTAACAGTCGTATTTGTGCATCGTGACCAGGGGAGGGCGGTAGTAACACACTAGCTGCTGCAAGACTAAAGACAGAATCAGGGACGTTCTAGTTTTTCCCAACAACGAGGTAGTTTAACTTTGTGACCACCAGGTGGCAGTGGAAACTTATGAGTGGGTAAACTGAAAACGTTTTTTTTTTTTTTTTGTAACTACAGGGCATTATGTTTTTTTCGGTAAGCTATAATAAATATTATATAGAGAAATATTACATGTACGGTTGTTGTTCCTAGCTGGGACCACAAAAAGCTGTCACATTTCATAACAAATATCAGTCTAAGCTATTGTCTGTAGTGGTCAGAACACTCACAGTGGATCAATGTGTTAAATCAAAATGCAATGTTTAATTGCAACGTATACGCACAGGGAGCATCCTTACACAGGTCAGATGGATCACACATTCCAGGACATGACTTTTGCCATGGGAGGAAAAATTACTCAGCATTCATCATAACCACTATTGTGAGGCAGACACAAAAGGCTATTGTGTAAAAAAAAAGGAAAAAAAAAAAAATCACCACCTTGGGCTCCTGGAAAGATGGTTTCTGACAGACAATCGAGTTTCAGCTTTATGAGAGTCAAAAATTGTGAAGAGAAATAGAAAAGCGCGATTGAGAAAGAACAGACTGCACACATTAAAGAGTGTTGACTTGTTAAATATTTATCTTTTACTCAAGGAGGTAATTTTGACATAGCGTTGAAAAAAGGTACATCATTTTTTAAGATTACAATATCAACTATTGCACATTATTTTCACTGAATAACTCTCTGACAGGTCACTCCATTTGTGGCCAGGAACACCATCTCTGCACTCATAGGTTAAGATAGCAAACTCAATATGAGTTCCTAAATGTAAAATCTTTGTATATTTCTTCTGACTATTTGGATGTTTGAATAGCCAGTCCCTCCAAACCAAGATCCAGAGGAGGAAAGATTAGCCGATTTGTTTACACTCATCTGAGCATTAATCTGTCCCCTCTAATTAGAAAAGCATGACATAAGAGGAACTTGATTATTCTCCTCAATTCCCGCTTCGGTTTAAGAAAAGTGGATTCCTGCAGAATTGAATGCATGAAGCAGCCTGTAGATGAATAAAAAAAAAAAAAGAAGACTATTAAATAAGTCAAACTGTATTTAGAGGTATTTGGAAACAAAAGTTGTGGTTACTTACACCATGAAGTCATCAATGTCCATGGACCTGGCTCTCTTCTCTGAGAAACTAGCCTCCTGCAAAACACTATCAATCTTCTGACTAATGCTGAAATCAGCTGGGACCTCCTGCCAAGATGGAGGGCAAGAGTTTAGATTTGGGCTGGCCGAGGGCAGATATTAAAGGAGATACAGATACATCTGTGGTTTATTGTGTTTAGTTGTTCAGTATGAGAAAAAAAAAACTGCACTATGACTCACCATATTGTGTACAGAGCAGTGAATCCTGTAGTTCTTTTCCAGCAGCTGTTCCACTGCAGTTGACCTGGAAGTTCGATACCAACATGACACGCTTGTCAGAACGAACTATGACTAAGGTGAAAGTGTTTTCAGCCGGCTGATACTCACCTGAAAGCCGCGCTGAGGGTTTTGTTTTTCCTCACGAAGGCTATTCTGACCAGGCCGTCCCACTCCTTTTTATAAAAACGGTTAAACACAATATCAAATATCTCAAATGTAGCTCCCATTTGCACCAATCACATTCACACAGCACTAACACTTCATCAAACCAAACCTCACCTGGAAGTTGACTGGAGGTGGAGGATTTTTTGGTTCAATCCTGACAACACTCGACTCCACTTTTGGAGGAGGACGGAAATTATTCTTCCCTACCTAACCAAGGGGGAAGCAGTTGTTTCAACACCGGAAAAACTTCGATGAATGGAGAACATCTAAAAGCACTGTCAGGATTGTTAACAGCAGAGTCTGCACACTGACCTTCATGAGATGGTCGACCCGAGCCAGTAGCTGTGTATTGATGGACAGTCTGCAGTACAGTTTGTCGCCAGGGGCAGCGACTAGTCGCATGGCAAACTCCCTCTGGAACATCAACACAGCACACCTGAACAAACAGAAAACACAAAGAAGTTGCTAACTAGTCAATGTGGACATATGAAAAACAGCTATAAACAGGGTTCGTTCCTACCTGAAGAAAGGTCGATGCAGAAGAAGCTTGAAGACAAACGGCGACGATATCTGCGCAATTAAGGGAAGCTAAGCTCGAGATAATTGTTTTGTATGAAATAAAACCTACAGTGTGGAGGAAACACGGCTTTACCTGGTAAGGTAAGTTAGCCACACAGACGTCAAAAAACGGCAGATCTGTTTTTAGTACGTCTCCAACTAATATTTGAAGTTTGGTCTGCATTGGTCTGTTGGAAAAAACCCCCCCAAAAAATAACATCCTTTCATCAGATCACATTTTCATTTTTCTGTCATTAGGGGTTAGCGTGAAAATGTACGTAGCGGTACAGTGCTGCTGACTCCACTCACGTGCACTGTACTCTTTTCTGAAGTTCAGCCACTAATCTGCAATCCAACTCGCAGGCCACCACCTGCAAAAACACACATTTCTGTTACAACTGAACAGCAATCATTATTTCAAATCACCGCTGAAACAAAGAGAACACACACACACACAAAAAGTAAAGAAAATTGAATTATGAAATTACTATGCAAGGGAAAAAGGAGCCCCATTTGTGGAGAATTGGGAGTTTGTTTACCATTAGACTAAACACTAAGAGAGCTTCTGAATCGTAGCAACCTCAGTGCTCATAAACATCTCCCTGCTGAAACTTCAGGCATTCTGTTTACAAGTTTATATCTTTAACTTTTTGTAGGAAACTTGTGGCCGCATCTTACACGTTTCCCATTTTAGTAATTAACAAAACTAACCATAACACCAGAGAGGCTATAAAATAATAAAAATTCATGTAACTCTGTAGTCTGGAACTTTAGAGAGAGCTTTAATAAAGTCTGACCATGACTTCCAAGTTAAATACTTGAAACATCTAGCTGAGGATCCTGTTTGGTGACTGTGGACATCCAAAATGCGTCCGATGTCCATATCCAATACAGACTGGAACTTCTAACGGACATCTCTGCACGTCTAACATACGTTAAAGGTTTGAATATCTGATTAGGACTCCTTTAGATGTATGTGGACATGCAAGAGAAAATATATCTAAGCACTTACCAGGGACCCGTTTAGGAGGTCTACAAACATCTCAACAGGTACAATATTTTCCTCAATCGGAGAAGTACTAACATTTTTCATTCTATCAAATATTTGACGGGGCAGACGAAGTTAAAATCTCCATGGAAACAGGTATATTTTGGAAATTGTTTCTCATTTCAATAAAAATCCTGATACAACACTGATACCAAGAAAGTTGGGACACTGTAAAATGCTATTTTTACTCAGTTGCTCACAAGCAAGAACACTGCACTCAGTTAAACCAGTTTCACTAAATATGTTATTCTGAGAGAAAAAAAAAACAAATACAAAAAACAGAACAAAACAACAAAACAGTTTGAGCGTGGTTTGATAAATAAAACATGGCATTCAAACTACCAAAGCATCTGGAGAGTTAGCACTACTTCTGATACTGGACTTGCTTAGTAGACCTACATTCAAATCCAGCCCTCTGCAAAACGGAGAGCAGATGATGTCATTGGTGTGACCATGTAATTACTGTATTTGTATTTTATTCTGACCCATAAAAAGTTGCACTTGGAATGTCAGTAATTGATTTTGAGAAGAATGTCGTTGTACAAACATTGATTTTGAACCCTGTGAGGATGTCACACTGAAATGCATAGTGAACACGTTGAATTGGGTGTGTTTTTGCATCTTATGATAACATATGTTAATTAATTATCTTGTTTGTTGTGCATGTTTTTAGTTTTAGAGGTGTTTGGAAAAAAACAAAACAAAAACAACAACTCTCACCTTCTTGGCCTTCTCCAGCAACTTCACAGTCATGTTACCGGTACCAGGTCCCACTTCCAGGACTACATCTGTTGGCCTCAAGGCAGCCTGAAAAACACAGGTATGACCAGAGTGTTTGGGTTATTTGCCAATAACGCTATTCTTTAAAAAGTGACATATAACTTAGAAAATAACACCAATCCTGCAACAATTCATCATATAGTATAATGTAGAAAAGGTGAGTGTGTATCAGAGTACAGATTACCTTCTCAACGATCCCGTTAACAACCAGTGGATTCTTGAGGATGTGCTGGCCGATGCTGGTGTTGAACATGATCCCTACGACACAACACACATTGTCTAATGGGCTCATGAACTGATCCAGTTATCTGGATCCATATCATGGGTTGACTTGTTTTTCCTTCGGGTCAATACTGTCAGATCCTCATCACATGCAGTTACGCTACATTATTGTTACCATTATTATAACACGAGCGACGACACGCGCCCTTTCACACTTGGACAGAACGATGCCGAAGGCTGCGTAATATCACTGCCGGTTCTTGGTGCCGAACTTTAAAGCCCGTTTCCTTCCAGCAGCTGAGCGTTTGTCGTTAGCTAACGCTAACCACTTCTTAAAACAAACATACCTTGGTTTTTGACCCCTTGGTGCTGCCTGCTTTTCTTCTCAGCCTTTACCTTCGGCATTTTTACTTCGGTTAAAGATCCAGAAACACTAGTTAAGTACAATTATTCCTAACGTACACCACGAGAATGTGTAAACACGTGGGAACCCACTTCTTCTTCACTAAAATGGTGTGCAGCATTCCACACACGCTATAGCCCCCTAGTGGCCGCTGGGCGTCACATACATTTCCTTCACAAATAAGTTAGACTGGTTTGAACAGCTTTGTTCTTTTTTATTCATTAAAGAATACAACACAGAAGCATAAAAATATATGATAAATGGATAATATTTTAGTCGGGTATGGGTAATTCTTCCAGTGTCATGGCAATATCTCGAAGTTTGGGATCATCCAGCCAGTTGATTTTACAGGCCAAGATTATTCCCTGAAGAGAGACATTTACATTAATAGACTTGGGGCTAATTACATTGCAAGAGTTAATCATTTGGTATGTTTTCTTCCACACAGTTTTTGCACAATTTACCCTGAGGACGTTCTGTGTCATGACAGCCAACTTCTTATACTTCTCTAGGTTGGACAGGCCTTTCTCCAATGCCGCTTTGTACTTCTCTGTATCTGGATGCTCTTTTTTGGACTTCAACTCTTTTATTTCTTTCACTCTCTCATGTGTGAGCCGCTTCATCTCTACACACACACACACACACACACAAATCCAAACGAACGAAAAAAAAAATTTTAATATTGGAATGTGGAAAAAGTAAATTACAACCTAATTTTACAATTTTATTGTAAGCCATACAACATACCAAGCCGCCTTTTCTGTATTTTTGTAATTTCATCTTGAAGATCTCTTGACTCCTGTTAATAAAACCCACAGGAGACAGGAACCCAGTACGGAATGAATTATCACAAGTTGACAGAAATCTATATTTCAATTTTAATTCAATGAAATTGCTAGAGTAAACAAACATTAAAAGTTGTCCAACTTCCTTCAAGATGTTTAATAATTGGAAATAAATATGTATTAAGGTCATCAAAAGATTTTGTAGTATTACATAGTTTGCTTAATGGAGATAGTTTGAAACTGTATACCTGATTCAACACATAATTTTCTGACTTGCAAAAATATCTATGAAAAGTGATAACAGCAGCTATAACAAAAGAAAATCATCAGATCATCAGATCATCATCATCAGACTACTTAATATTAAAATAGTGCCATTTTAAAACTTATAAAACCATTCTATACATACAATGTTGTAAACAGTGAAATCCACACAGACAAGCATCAAATGATGATAAGGCTACTTACTTGCTGAAGTTGTTTTATGTGTGAACAAAGAGTCAGGCAGCGATCACTCACAGCCTTCAGGTCACTAAAAGAAAAATAACTGTATGACATAATAATAAAAACAAAAGGAGTTTCTTATTCAAATATGCCAGAAATGGATTTACGCTGCTTCTGGATCATTTTCTTTCAGTTTTTCCCCAATAGCATGCCACATCTGCATCCTGAAAGACAAAAATTAAAACAATAAGGTGTCAAAGACCACCAAAATTCACTGCTTTCATAATACTCAGCACTTATAAAGGATATTGGAAATTGGTCTACCTGTGCAGTGTCAATGTGCTGTTAAAATGAAGCGTCTTGATTCTTTCCACCTCACTGACGTAATCTGGCCTTCAACATTTAGAGAAAAATTACATAATAACTGTATACACTTTGAATTTTACTGTAATTTCACATTCAGCATTAATTCTACATCTAAATCAGATACTCTAAAAAACACTCACAAGTCTCTCTCAGCCTCAGATATGCTGCAAGATCTCTTACTTTTTCCTGTTACAGAAAGATGGATTAGTGGTGTCTTTGTGCACATTAATACATCAGATGGAAATAATTCATAGTTATATACCTGCTTGGAGCTGTACTGCCATTTCAAAACACTGGTTGGACATCTGCTGTTTTATTCTGAAAACATAATAACTTCAACAATTATAACCATTAAAATGATTGTTTTACTTCAAAATGTAATGTGTTTTCATTGGTTCTTAATTCAATAGAGGAAAGTCGTAAACCAGTACACAGCCAGTTACTGTAAATGCAATTATAATAATAGAAGTTTATCTGATGTTGAGAATGGACCTCAGCATGTCTGAAGGTGAGGTGTCATTCTGTTCAGTGGAGCAATCAGCATCAGAATCATCATTCAGTACTGCAGCCTCCAATCTGGGGTTGAGGTTCTCCACATTATAAGTTCGGTCCATCACAAATCAGCGTAGGTGCCTGAAGGATGAAATAAGCCCAAATAAAAGGGAAAATCTATATTAGATCACTTGGGTTTGACTGAAAGATTGTAACCAAAGGACCAATGTGTGTTGTTGGTCCACAGTGATAATTGCTACTGATATAATAGTGCATTTATTCGTAATTTGAATAAAAAAGTTCAACTCTCATATATGTTACATTTATTACAAGTGAAATAGTTAAGTCTTCTTGTTTTGATGATTATTGATGAGTATTACAATATTAGAATTTTTGAGATGCACTAGTATTATAGGATTTATTAACATATATGTCTAAAATAATCAAGCAAGAACATGCCAAAGAAGGCCAAGTATAGGTTGAATCTGAAGAAGGCAAGTCACTCAGTGGGAATGTTTAATAATTCTTTATAATTAATGGCTAGTTGTACTTTCATGGCTTAATAAGAGGGATCATAATATACTTAAAGTGAATATAATGACATCAAATTTGACTTATACTAACAACATACACTTGAAGTGCTTGTGCAGAATAATCCCCCCTGCCAGTGTTAAAGTGTTGTATATCCTCAATTTATATTTATCAATCAAATTGTATTTGTATAATAATAAATTTGCCAAGAGGACTTTAACAAAGTGTACCGATGTGACACCCTCTACCCTTAGTTCCTGGAACCAGAAGAAAAACTTTAAAAAGAAAAAAAAAAAAAGCGCGTGAAATCCATAAATCCAGAGGCTGATACATGTTAAAATATGCTTTGCTCAAAAACTTTTATATGAAATGTGAAGTCAAAATATCTTACAAAATATAGGACGATCTTATTGTCAAAAAGTTACAGTGAAATGTGGAGTCTGAACCAAATGAAAATAACCCAGTGTGAAGAAATAGAACTGCTGAAAAAGCACGAGTGAATATCTTAAACAAAGGCAGGAATGTTCGGCGGGTTACACGTAGTGGCGATAAAACAAACATGGATTAATTAAACAACATCACCTTGTACGGTTTAAATATCGCTGAACCTGACCCAAAAGAAAGCAACGCTGCTCCTTGTGTTGTCGTGAAGACCTGACAGAAACGTCCTCCTGCTCGAACGTTACGTTACTGGTTACGACGACTGGATCAAACTTTGACAATAACCTAACAAAAGCTCTCGGCGGCCTTCACAAATTAAGCCTAGTTTCCAAAAATGCACTGCGTCGTTGTGAATTAAAAACAGTAATGATTACATTTACTTCCATTCCTCGGTTTCAAAACGGTACTTAGTTCTGATCCCCGCCAGGAAGTGACGTCATGTTATTTACGCCTTACAAATGATACAGCAGCGCCTGCAGGCCAATGCTGCCCCCCACAGTCTGGGAGTAAATGCTTGACTGACAGCTCAGTGTCCAGAGAGTTCACAACTGTGCTACCCACAGGTTTCCTCCGTGTCTTTCACTACTGTATTCATCACACACAAAACAACATGTTGGACCGATCCCACATTTACTCATTGACACAGAACATTTACGTTAGACCTTCAAGTAACTGCCAGACACAATAGCCTAGTTAGAATCACTTAATCCTTTCTAACAGTTTCGCAACAGCCTGTTCTTCCCTTTAAAAGATGGCTGTTTTAGGGTCTATATGTCTAAATACTTTCAAAATGACCAAAAACCCCAATTTACAACTCATACAATATAAAATTCTTCAGAACACAGTACCCTGGACAAAGGATGTTCAGAATGGTTCTCATGCATTTGTGCATCTGCTCACTGCACAGGTAACATTTGTGATAGTTTTATGCATGCTTTATTTCATCAAACACCTGTCCAAATGTTCTGGCAGAAAATATGTGAAGACCTATTAACGTGGCTAAGATACCCCATCCTAGTTTCTCCCTCACGTTAAGTGCTAGGTGACCTAAACGACATTGACATGGAGGAACAGCTTACATGGTTCCCACCGCCGTACGCAAAGGTAAGAAAACTATGCTCATGAACTGGAACACAAAGAATAAATTATGTATTACCTAGTATATGAATACCCCGTTAGACCACATAAGCTTAGAGAAAATGTCGAAGGGGCTGGGGGTGCCCAGCGCCGGCCAGGCTGGGGATGTGTGTAGGTCCGGGCTTTGGGGCCCTGTGCGCCTGGGGGATGCCTTCTCCAACCTGTGGGCCCTGTGCCTGTACTCCCTGGACATGCTCCCTGGTGGGGCTGGGTGGTGCCTGCCTCGATGGTCAATTGACACCCTGTGGATGCTCCATGGGGGAATCTAGCAGGTCAGGAGTTGTAAGGCTACAGACAAGGACTGGAACCCCTCCTGTGTGCAAAACCCAGACCAACATGCGTGTGTGTGTACACACATGCATGTCCCTGTACCCCTGGGGGGGTTTCACCATGTGTAAGTGAAGTCAAGTTGAGGATAACAATTAGAACAACAGATATAAAAACAAAACAATAGGCCCTGTAATCATTCGTATATGTTATCATGCTGGCCTGTTTATGAAAGATGGATTGTTAATATTTTTATGAATACATTACTTGAACCCAACTTACTATAGAATCAGATGAGGAATTTAAGTGTTAAAGAAGTACAGAGCAACATGGTATGTGAAGTTTTTAAAATTAAGCCTAAATATTTTTTTATTTTCTGCATTTTTAGCATTAACTCTACATTTGAATTTTTCTGTTTAGGGTTGGGCAGCAAAATCACAAGTGTATTGCTATTTGTACTACTACTAGGTACCGACAGGCATGCACTGGAGCTCTATCATCACTCTGAATACTGTAAAATAGTGATCTCAGATCACTGCAGCTGATTTCTCCTTTTCTTACTGCTGTGCTTCTATCAATAAATGTGAAAAAAAATTAAGTATGAAAATAGGAAAATCAACGCTTCTATAGGATGACTAACTCTGAACACAAAGCTCCTGAGGGCCACGAATGTAAAACACTCATGTACCACTGCCTGTCCCTGTGCTGGAGTTTGTTAATTATTATATGTCAGCTTACGTCTCACAGCTTTTTTGTTTTTAGCTTCAAAATAAAAAAGACAAGACACCCTGAAACCCCCATCTGAGCATGCAAGTGGGTATTGGGGCTAAAACTACAGGGAGTAACACACACAAAGTAGCAGAGGCACTGACAGGCAGAATGGCAAATGGGAAATGTATGCAGTTTAAATAGAGCGGCAAATTGGAGAGGGTGTACAAAGATAAGAGTCAGGCGTGTTTATTGTGCACATTTGGCCACTCCCCATGAGCACCTTGGCCACAAAGGGAATATGCTATTGAAGTGAAACCGCTGTCAAATCCTTGCCACTAGCCACCATGTAGCCATTCTTCAGGAGTGCTTTGCAAACAGGGGAGCATGCTTTCTTGGGGAGACATTCCTCCTGTATACTAAGATGGACAAATGTTCTTAACCCAGTAAATCCAACCTCAGTTGCAACAATGGAATTTTTTGGTCAAGGGAATGAACTCAATTGGCCATGTATCTGTAAACCACTCATTTTTATAGAATCCCCCAAAAGCAACAGAGGGGGCTGCATCTATGAACAGCTTGAGAGATTCTGAAGACTCCTCAAATCTTGGTGAGCAGTCTTGGAAGATAAGATAAGAAATTGCAGCAAGAATATTGCATATGTGAATGTGCATATGAGTGGAAGATGGAATTTGATAGCAAAACTGAAATGATGATATGAGAGGAATTTAAGATCAAAGGAAAAGTAATGATGTTTCAAGTGATTCTAGTCACAGTTAATAAAAGATATGTATCTTGTTGGGATGGTTACTGTGATGTGGTCGATGAGATTTTTAAGGATCTTCCGGTGGTCAGAAAGTTTGTTGCAGCTAAAATTTTTTGACGTAAATGCAATAATGATCACAATGATGAGCATGAGAAGTGCCTCCACTATCAAGGGAATCAATATGCAAAAAAAAAAAAAAACATTCAAAGAAGAAATGGTTCTGATTACATCAATATGGATGAGACATTGTTTGGCATTCATGAATTTGGCTTTTACCATGGTGATTAATTGTGCTGTGAAAGTGCAGGGGAAAGTCAAATGGATTAAGATCAAGCTAGACGCTGGTAAGAGTGAATGGGAGTACTTTTGGTGGCCACTGTATGCAGTCATAATAATGATAATAATTTTAATTAAAGAGCCCTTTCCAATATCATGTTACACGGTGCTTTGCAGATATTGCGAGTAATAAAAACAAAGAACAACAATAAAAATCCATGAAACAAAAATACAACAAATTTCAACAGTTAAAAAAAGTCAAACGGTAAAAATTAGTTTAAGAAGAGGTTTATAAGAGGAGTTCCACAGCTAGGGGCCCCGAATAGCAGAGGCCTGGTCTCTTTTAGAAACATGACATTATTTTAGAAGCGTTAGAAGGGCCCTACTGGACAATCTTAGGCAACAAAATGGCTCATAGAGAGTTCAAAGATCCCCTATATGGGCAGGAGGCAAACCATTTAAGGCTTTTAAAACAAGCAGTAAAATCTTAAAACCATTTGGATAATTTACAGGTAGCCAGTGAAGGGCAGCAAGGTGAGCACATTACACCAGGTAATGTGCTCACTTCTCTTTGTGCCTGTTAAAAGCCTGGAAGGAGCAGTTTGAATAAGCTATAGTACTATAGCAGCTGTGCAGATCAAGTTGACTATTTGAACTACCTTGCAGGCTTTGCTTTATTTATGGTCTCATACATTAACATTAAATGCATTTCATGTTTTAAATTTTGTCACACTGCATGTCTTGATATGTTGTGATAAGTTATGAGTGGTTCCAGGAATAGTTTATGGCAGCCAGCGTAACTGGGAACAACTAGTAAAAGATGTCGGCATGAGGCCCTCGGCTGCTTAACAGTTCACACAGCCCATTTGTCATGTCTTGTGCTCAATTTCCCAAACCAATGACCACTAACTAGGGGTTTGACTTGTGAAAGGGGAGTAGTCCTGCCACTGTTGGAGAATGTATTTATACAACCCAATAAGCTACAGCCACCCTCCGACAACACTCTCTAACAACATTTTCCACCAAAGTCTGCAAGATATCAGGGATATTGTCCAGTATGGAGAGCAAAAGAAGGGTAAGGCTTAAACTTTAAAAGAATCCAAAAGAAGTAGTCTGTGAGCTAATGCGGATCACACTTTTTAAACCACATTGTATTGTAGGCATTAAGATTCTGATATGTGAGTAAAAGGGGTAAACAAAACGCAGAGCTGTTGTATGTGCTTACACTGTGTACATATTTAGAGATTAACAAAGGAAATACTGTGATCAATAACTATTTACAGTGGTTAAGAGTGGTTAAGAGAGAATATTCACTCAATCTGGACATAACTACAATTTAAGCTAGACCTATTTGTATATATGTATCACAGATATTTTGTTTAAAAAAAATGACAATGACGGCATATTGGTTCACTATTTGAGAATCATTTCACACCTGAATATATTTTGAGTATTTCAAAAATATACAAAACACTGCTAGAGATTTGTGTTTGCAATTTATATTAAACGAAGCACAAAAGAATAAAAATGTGTCTTTCTGGGAGACTTCTACATTAGAAAAATGAGAGCACAATTAAATACATGACCAGAGAACTGTTTACAAAAGCCTGTGTTTTAATGCACACTGGAAAGTGAAGGCCTTGCCAGGACGCTTATCAGTTATTGTCCTTGGAACAGACCTGAAAAACGGTTTTACTATTCACTCACTCACCAATGATTCTTCAGGGGTTAAGTTCCAACTAATGGTAACGATATACCATATTTAGCGGCATGAACATTTGAGAATACAAGATAAAACATTTTTTTCAAATCAACTCAGAAGTTATCCTGACCTATCCATTCTGAGGTATTTCATGAGTTCTAGGAAATGATTTATAAGATCAGTGAATCACAATCAAGAATAACAAGATTGACCATTAAACCAGAATGGATATGTATAATCTATTCTGATTTCTGAGTGAAATAAGTTAAAATATGTTAGCAATTTAGTAATTTCCATGGACATTTCTGAGTAGAATTTTTAAGTGAAACTATAAAACTTGATTCTAATTGTTATTACTAATATTAGCTAAATTGGAATTACTTTCAGAGAGCTATGCAAATTATTTCCTTATTTTTTTTGTTGTTGCGCAAATGTAATGTTTTTACACTATATCTGGGTTATTTCTCCGCCAACTAGCCTGCAGGAGACAAATGCATAACATGCTAGTGTGTGCATGCATGCTGCTTTATCTATGCTGCATGTGTTTGTGTTTTCAGGGTATCTTGGAGCGACTAAGTGCTGGGGAGGTAGTTATAGGAGATGGAGGTTATGTAATTCAGCTAGAACGAAGAGGTTATGTAAAGGCTGGTCATTGGACACCTGAAGCAGCTGTTGAGCACCCTGAAGCAGGTATAAACTCATCCATCCAGTTAGGTAGCTTGCAGCAAAATCTGTCCTGCACCTAACCTCACCTATCCCCATCTTACATTTCACCTGTGCACCTTGCAGCTAAACTCAGCGTTCCTCCTCCAATGGTCCCTTTCCACATTCCTACAAAATCTGCATGACTTATTGACCTATTTAACGCTTACTGGCTTTCTACTCAATAATCAGATGGTATTACGCCACTGAAAAACAGAAAGCCGAATGAAACGCCCTCCCCTGCCTCAATGATCACACTGGATACCTTAAATGACTTGTAAACAGAGTCAGCAGCTACTCACAATTCCCTTAAAGAATATATGTCACCTAAACAAACACCAATAAAAGATGCAAAATCAGCAAACAATTTCCTCTTAATGAACCAGCCAGTACAGTCCTGGAACATGGAAGAAACTTCCCTGAATTAAATTAAAAAATCTACCTATCTATCTATTGGTTTATGGCCCTTTCATTTTATCGTATTTGAATATATATACATATATATTATTGATTAATTGATCCTAGAAAATTCCGTAACAGTTTGTACGTGTAATATTTCAGTCCAGCTGCTTTTGTAAAAAAACAAAAAAAAAAAACAAAACAAACAAACTAAAACACAAAACAAATAAATGATTAGAGTAATGCTTTGGTGTGGAATCAAAACCATAGACATTACCAAGTACTCAGCCTTTGTACATGTACACATACACAAAATTCTATCATGTTGGACATGGGGCAACCAACAGATAAATTTTAAAGCATAAAATGGCTGTGCTCTCAATTATTCATTACAGATTAATAGACTCTCTATATGCCTGGGTGATATCTGTGATCAGTGGATGCAGCTTGTTTGGAGATCCGGGCTTCTGACAACGGTGAGCAGGCTTTTGCCATTCTCTCATACTCCTCTCTCTCTCTAACAGTGCGGCAGCTGCACAGGGAGTTCCTGAGAGCAGGATCCAGTGTGCTTCAGACATTCACCTTCTACTGCAGTGAGGATAAACTGGAGTTGAGTGGCAATGTCATTGACATCACTGTCAGTATAAAACCCTCCTAGAAAATTGAAATAATACATTGCATGATGGCAATCGTAGTCACTTCAGTCTGGTATCACTTTTATCTGATTCATCCAGGGGGCCCAGATCAATGAGGCTGCCTGTGACCTAGCCAGGGAGGTAGCCAATGAAGGTGACGCGTTGGTTGCTGGGGGTGTGTCTAAGACTCCATGCTATGAGAAGAGTCACAGTGAGACCCAGGTCAAGGTCATCTTTAGGAAACAGATGGAGAATTTCCTTAAGAAGGAGATTGACTTCTTTATAGCAGAGGTATTGTAAGCAAGAATAATGGTACAATTGACTGTAATGTGTTAAAAGTTTTAGCAATCAGTAGTTTCTTTTCAATAAATCAAATGGTTCCGGTAATGAGTAATGACAACGTAACAACTTTCCAACTCAACTTTTTGCCTTTAATATCACATTTTTTTCTGAAAATGCTAATAAACCCACTCTGCACTACCTGCCTTGATCAGTATAAGACATTTAGATTGATAATTGAATTAACTAATCTATGATAAAGAGTTGCCCCTATTTACATCACATTTTCATCTTCCCACTGTGGTCTGAAACCACAGGTTACTTCTTGAACTCTTTGTTTTTCCAAATTGGTGCTTTCAGTTTTGACATTGCTTGTTTTCATTCGAAAGAGGGTGTGGTCTTAACATGTGCCTGCTATGCAAAGGTTTGTGTGCAGGATAATGTTGTGTTTATGTGTAAAATATTTGAAAAATCGAGGTTGGATTTGTATTTAAACTCTATCAAATCATATGTGTTATTTCTTGATGGGTGTGCAGGGGGATACAGCCGTGAGGCCAAAATTCTTGTTTAAGATTAAATTGATTTTGTTTGCATGCTTATTTTTATGCAGTTTTTTGATCATGTGGAAGAGGCAGCCTGGGCTGTGGAAGTGCTAAAGACCAGTGGTAAACCAGTGGGTGCAACAATGTGTATTTCCCCTGAGGGCGACATGGACGGAGTCCCACCTGGAGAGTGCGCTGTCAGGCTGGTCAAAGCTGGTGCGGTTACCTTTTATGATGCAGCAGTAGTTGCTAAATCTGATATCATGTTTTAATTGATAGTGTGTTTTATATGTTCACGTGCAGGAGCTGATATTGTTGGAGTAAACTGCCACTTGGATCCTCTGACCTGTGTGCGTACAGTGAAGTTGATGAAAGAGGGAGTACAGAAAGCTGGTCTCAAGGCCCATTTCATGATCCAGCCACTTGGATTTCATACACCTGAGTGCAATCACACTGGATATATGAGCCTGCCTGAGTTCCCCTTCGGTCAGCATTTTGGGTTTTTAGGGGTGGAGAATCATGAAACAAATTTATTTAATCTGCAAAACTGCTTTCTCACAGACACTCCATGCTCTAAAAGATGTGTTCATCTGTCAGCCAATCAGGACTTAATTCATGGTCTTGTGTATTGCCACCTCTGCAGCAATAAGCAAGTTTTGCCGGTGAAGTGTGTTTTATGGTTTGTTGAACCAGTGGTGAAGGAGGCAAAGATTACCTTGCCACCTCTGCCTTTTTGTCAATGGCAAACGTTCAATTCAGAAATTAATTTGAATTTCTCCTTTATGAAATATGGCAACCACTCTGAATGATAGGATGTTTGACTCCTACTTTAGATCACCATTCTTTAAACAGATACGTTTAACATCCTGCATGCTGACTATAAAGCAGTTATTGGAAGTTCTTTAGCCAGTCAATTGGTTCACCAACATCACCATCAACAATCAAGTGTTATTCAGTTGGATGCGTTTTGTCCTCCCATGCTGCAGAGAGGGAGGCAAAACTGTTTCTCCTTTGCCCATTTTGTGCAATAGCATACCATGTTGAACGTACGATCCTCATTAGATGCAGGGAACAGTTGTTTGTTTGCTTCACTGATGGCTGGAAATGCCCTGTCCAAGAAGCCAATAGGTTATGTGACAGTATTTCTATAGCTCTATAGGTGGACTTAACATGCTACTTCCTCTATGGTCCACACTCACTCAACTCACAGTGTTGTTGGGTCAAAGGCCCTGTTCAATGGGGTTCAGTGGGGTATGTAAGGGTATACTGTATGTATGACAGTGTAGTGGATGAAGCTATGCCTGCTCATACAGCTCTAACTCTGGCATTTGTCAAGCTCCATCCAAGAGTCTGTGTACGCGGTGGTTACATAGGACTAAGGGAGGCAGTTGCTGAGCATATGGATGTTAGGGTTTCAGGTGCTGTGTCCTTCACTAATTTAGTTACTTACAGCTTTGTTGGTGATCCGTTTAAAAGCATCAAGTACCAATGACATTTGAACTCAGACTACTGAATTCAAAGTCCTGAGTGTATTCACCAGTACACCATAGTACCATAGAAACAGTGTGCAGAATTTAGTTAAAATGAGTTCATAAGGACATAAGGTCTACTGAGTGTAAACTGTGTGTTGGCATTTGGTGCTTTAGCCATGGCCAACTAGGCCAGATGTTCCCCCACATCCTCTCACCAGTGAGTGAAAGAGGCAGTTGGTGGGCTTTGGCAACTACCCTGAGACACTTGTTGGCAGGGTGGTCATTTATTAGGCTCCAGCCACTGTAATAATGGAGTGCAGTAGATAGTGGAGCACGTGTGGGGTAGAACAGAGGTTAAACCTTGTTCTTTAAGCCCAGATGTTGTCTTCTTCCAACGGTACATGCTTACTGAAGAGTTGGCAGGTTGGGTTGACAGTGAGTGTATGGCCATTTACTTTATATACAGCAGGATGGGAAAATTATTGGTGTAAGTATCACAGTTTTTGATGTAACATAAAGCACAAACTTAACACTTTACTCTCTTCTCAGCACTTGAGACCAGAGCAATGACCCGCTGGGACATTCATAAATATGCAAGGGAGGCTTACAATGCTGGAATTCGCTATATTGGTGGCTGTTGTGGATTTGAGCCCTACCATATCAGAGCTATAGCAGAGGAGCTGGCTGCAGAGAGAGGGTTCCTCCCACCAGCTTCAGAGAAGCATGGACTCTGGGGAGCTGCTCTTGAGATGCATACAAAACCCTGGGTCAGAGCCAGGTAAAAATGATCAGATACAGTTGCTTCTGGGCATGTATGAATTGATGTGTATTTAAAAAGATGACTTATCTTATTACTGTAAAATATTTATGCTGAAGTGTTGATTTGGTAATAACTAAGCTAAATTTTATCTTAGGGCTCGTAGGGAGTACTGGGAAAACCTTATGCCTGCTTCTGGACGTCCCAAATGCCCTCCTATGGCTATACCAGCTACTGAATAAGAGGGAGGACTTCTGCAAATAAGCATACCAACAACATAACAACAAAGAGTATAATAAAACTATTCCTTAAAATGTGCACTTCCAAAATTTAAAAACAAATTTTAAATTAATGCATTTTTAGATCATTTTGTTCTTGAAATTTAAGGAAATTTATAGAATTTATAGAAAATATAATGAAATACCTACAGTACATAAAGTTCACTTAGGTCCAGAAATATTTGAATAGTGACACTATTTTTATCAATTTGCCTCTGCACACCACCACAGTGGATTAGAAGTAAAACAATCAAGATGTGATCAGAGTGTGGACTTTCAGCATTAACATAAAAGTTTTCACAAAAATATGGCATTTACCATATGTCCAAAGTATTTGGACTAACAAACATATGTTTTTTAATATAACCATAGTTTTTAAGACTGAATGAAAGAAGAATAAAAATCCTTTGACTGCCTGAAATGTGGAGCCATGGACATCACCAAATTCCTCCCTAGAGATGCTTTGCCAGGCCTTCACTGCAGCCACCTTCAGGTCCTGCTTGTATGTGGGTCTTTCTGCTTTCAGTTCTTTTCTTCAGTAACTAAAAAACTGCTTTATGGGGTTGAGATTAGGTGACTGCCAGTCAGTAAATGCCACCCTTAAATCCATCCATTTTCTACTGCTTATCCTATTAGGGGTCGCATGGGCTGGAGCCTAACCCAGTATCTTCAGGCGAAGGCAGGTTACACCCTGGACAAGTCGCATCTTGATTGATTTACTTCAAATCCATTGTGGTGTAGTATAGAGGCAAAATGATAAAAACTGTGTCATTGTCCAAATACTTCTGCACCTAACTGTAGTTTGTGCAACTTTAAGCATACAGTATATAACAATAAAACATAGTACACATTAATGTGCCGATGATTTTACTTCAAAACCATCATATATCGCAGTAAAACTTGGGAATGACACAAAATCATGAAACAATTTGGCAAAATTCTAAAAATGGTGTCATTGTCCAAATATTTCTGGACCTAACTTTATGTAACTTGACATTTTGTGTGTCAATCATTAAACCCAATCAGGACAGAAGTCATGTTATGCGAGGACAGTGAATATAGTTGTAGAAAACAATTAAAGTTATAATTAGTAACCTATTTGATTGTTGAGTCTCAATCCCAGGTTGTCAAATACAACACATGCAAACACAGTCACACACACAAAACCAAAACAACAAAACCACAAAAATATATCAAAAACCAGTGACAGATAGGAATTTATTAGTTTAAAATGTAACAACTTTTAATCAATATCCTCAGATTCCATAAGCATTATGCATTAATTTACTTTATTTTTGTACATCTTGAGTTTTGAAATTCCTTTTTTTATTTCTATAAAAATAAATGCTATAAGTTTTTAAAGAAATTAAATTTCTGAGGCAGTAAATTTATCTTATCGTATTGATTTTATTTACCTCAGATTGACACTGAAGTTATTTTAGGTAGGCAATAGTTGGCCTTCCAAACTTGTTAGGTCAAAGTCCTTCATTACTCTGGTTACTTACAGCTTTGGTAATGATCCATTTTCAAGTGTTATGTACCACTGACATTTCAGCTCAGACCACTGGATTCAAAGTCCTGATTGCTAACCATTAAACCAGAAAACCATTAAAAAAAATGTGCAGAAATTA
>KV751322.1:11134015-11146398 GCA_001698575.1 Mola mola | reverse complement strand
ATTTAAAAGTTTTCATTTAATTTTAGTTTAGTCACTGTAACTTTACTATCAAATGTTTATGATTTGTTTATCTATTTTATTCTTATACTCTACTGTGTAACATGAAGCAGAAAATGCAACCACATTTTACATACATACATATCTATGTATTAGAAAAAAACTGTTTAATATATATTGCTAGAAAAAAAAGAAATCTGTGTATTAAAGCCAGCTAAATAAGTTTGCTATGATATTTCAGTCATTGTGTTTATTTTTACATCAAATAACATACAGTTTAGAAAATCATGCTTCCAGTCATTGGTCTGACAGAGTAATATTCTAATATGAATGATGCGTTGTAATAAATTATTTTTTTAAAATCAATAACATATCTAACTATAAATAGTTAGAAAATTTGTGTTGAACATTTCCATGAAACTGTGTGTACATGATATAATCAACCAACATTTAACCAATTTTCTGCTTTGCATCTTTGACTTGACATAATGGAGACATAATTTAGATGCCATACTTAAAGATATTTACTTACAAAATGTTTCCAACAAACCCGGTGAAAATCTGTAATTTAATTTAATATAACTGTTTTTATTTGGGTTTCTGTTGCTATAACCTTCTGGAAAATGCCAGGTTAAACGTCAGAGAGTGGGGGTAGAGAGTTAGCAGATGTCACAAAAGGTAATGTGATTGAAACTTTCATGCACTGCATCACTTGTGAACATTTTTGATGAAAACTCTAGCGTTAGAAACATCCAATTGTCTAATACAAACTGCTATAAAGCATTATATTAAAGAATATCTGCAGTGTGTCGTTAATTTGGCGTAGCATGTACTTATTAACATTTTCATCTTGATATTCACCTGTTTGTTATGTGATGTTTGTTTGTTTGATTCCAGCAACTCTCTACTCTGCTTTTGACTATTAAAAAAAAAAAAAAATTCTGCGAGCAGCACTGACACATCATCATGATATTCAACCCTGTCAGTCCCACACCCACTCCAATTTTCAGAGATCGCAATTACACACACTTATTTACTCGGTACCACAGAATGTGTACATCCCATAGAGAGACATATCTTTCCTTCTATGGGATATTCATGATGTACTTGTGTACATACTCCTGCTGGAAGAGCTACTTATCCCACTCAGTTCTTTACTGTTGCATATTCTCTCTAGGTTATTCAAACATACTTGCACTTTGCTGTTTTGTATAATTGTATACTTGCACACACACACACACACACACTGGCATATTGATCCTCTCACTCCATTTTAGGCCAAAGTTAATGGCTATTTCATAGCTTGCTGGTAGCCTACGGGAGTGTTCAGTCTAGCAAAAGTGTGTTTGTGTATTGATCTTATTACCAGCAGTAGAAAGGTCTGTACTCAGCCACAGTCTGTGCACCGAGACTGCTTTCAATTATACTGTTATTTACAGTTGCAAGAAGTATTTGCTTAGTCTCACACTGATCTGCAAGTTTCTGTTCATTGCTTAGCAACACTAGAATATTTATTCACTGGTATGTTCCTCTGACTTTCTCTATGCTTGTGATGGTTTAATAACTTTTTGACACTATTATCATATTGTAATATATTTCTAATCAATGTGTTTTCAACTATCATAAAGTTTTTTGTGTGTGTGTGTTTAAAATTTGGTGTAATCGCCTCTGATATTCTTAATTGTTTGTATGTTTGTATGTTGTACTAGCTTTTTCGCTAACTAGCTTTTCAGCCAATTCAGGTGCATTTACATGTATTAAATGTCCTTTAATAATTAAATAAAAATAATAACAATGTTCTTTCCCAAATAAAGAAATTGAAATTTTAAGAAAAGTGTCAACAATTATCAAATTAACTTCCTGTATGTGTATATAATGCAGCTGCTGGAGAGGCACAAGACCATGGACAGCATGGTAGAGCTGCTGCAGCTGTATGAGGAAGAAGATCAGACCTATGGAGACCTCCTGGAGGCTTCCACACAGCTGTACCAATACCTACTGCAGCCCTTTAGAGATATGAGAGAGCTATCCATGCTACGCAGACAGCAGATCAAGGTAAGAATTTGTAGCTTTTAAAGTTTGCAGTTGACTATCGTACAGTTGTATACAAGTATTATAAGGAAGGTAGTGAATCATTCTCCTTAGTTTGTGTGGGGATTTGTCTCGTAAAAAGTAGATTTTTTTATAGAGTTTTGGATGCAGGAATATGCCAAAAAAAACTTTCCTTCTTCCTACCAAAAATCCAACAACATCTAAAGTATCCTCTGAAAGTACACAGACAACACACATGCACATACAAAGATGGTCAACTGAGTAGAAAAGTGAAAAAAATGACATGTAATATTGGCACTCTGAAAAAGATATGCTGTTTCTGATCATTTTTCTACTCCACAGAGTACTTCAGGTGCTGTAATTAACCAGCACATGTGTGAATATGACTATTTTGCAAATATACCTATATTAAACAATGTACTTCTGTATTTGTCTACAGGAACCAACATGAAACACTCAAAAAACAATAAGGAGATTCTCATGTCTCCTAAAATAGGATCTGCTCTGTGTGCGTGTCTGTGTTTCTTTGTGTGTGTTTGACTCAGATATATTGTTACCTCAGCCAAGAAGGTTATGTTTTTACCAGTTAGTTATTAGTTTGTTTGTACATTTGTTAACATTTAAATGTTATGAATTGATGTGGATGAAATTTTCAGAAGAGGTTGGAAATAACCAAAGGAACAATTGATTACATCTGCCAACGAACTTGGAAGAGGCCAAGACCAAAACTATGAAAATATTTACATAGAGAGGTTAGTCTGGTGTCATGTTGTAGCTGACAGCATTGGCTACGGACAATTAACCTTTGGGCTTTCTATATCAAGCATCAAGGTCAGTGAAAGGTCAAACATATTTTTTGTACATTTCTCTACAAGGAATTGACATATAGAGGTCTAACTGGTGTCATTCTGTAACTAATCTTGAAGTCCATCTCATAGCCAGAACCAGCAACTGCTGCAATTAATGTGTCACCCATCAGGTTTTTCACACCAAATGACCTAAAAATCACACGTAGGAATGCCCAAAACAAATAATGAAACCACAGCCCGATTGAAAGCTTTAATTTGAGCACACAGAATAAAAATTTGACCTTGAAAGGTAAGCATTGCTGAGCAGCACATGTTGTAGGGAATTTAGCTCTCACTCACTGAGTGCTTTTTCTTGGTTTGGTTTTGTGTGATCTGCATCAGTGTTTGGATCCATACATTTTGTAAATGATATTTCACCCTTGTGCCATTGGACAATTCAAAATTTAAGCTTGTAATTTCATAAATAATGCCCAGAATGTTTCATTAAATAAGGTTTCAGTATTGCATTAATACGTAAGGTTTGCCAATAAGGAAGCAGATCTACTTATAAAGACACACACACACACACACAATCACTTTGGATAGAGATACATTCTGGACAAATTTGTCCCTTTATTTCCACATTGTTCGAAACATTTTTTTGAATATGAGAGTTGGAGGTTGATTGACATAGTTTCAGCTGAAATGGAAGCCAGTGGATCTCCAATTTCCTGCAGTCTCACATGAACATTAATAAGTCATGTTGTTTGTGGCCCTATAGGTGCACTGCACTAGAATGTAAAAGATGAAAAAAGGGCAAAGTTAAAGCTGCACTATGTAACTTTTATTTTAAAAAAAGAACCTTTTTTCATAATTGCTAAAATGAAAAGCATACAGAAAAGAAAGATTTACTAGGAGAGTAGAATGGGCAAGTAGAATGAGAGTAGAAAGAGAGTAGAATGCCTGCAGATTTCCCTGCAAGGAGGGACTTGGAAAAGAGTGAGAGTGTAGCTTGTTCAAGTCTTCTCTCCTCTCAAACTTACTGACTGCAGACTTAAAAGGCTTTCTATGCTAGTTTTTCCTTTCCAGAGTGATTTCACATATTACAGCATTCTGACAATAGTAATTTTTTTTGTAATGAAAACTATTTTGACAATATAAAATTGCTTGTTACGGTGTATCTGTTTTAAAATAATTAAAACATTAATATGTGAACTGCAGGACTAAATGACCAAGTTTGTTTTTCCAGTCAAATTGATGGTAGTAGCCCATCCAATTTATCGGTTGGCTGATATCATTCAATAATGATCTATTACATATATATTGGTATTAGCATATGTGTTAACAATATCAGATGATATAAAAAAATGTTGGTTTTAATAAGCACAAAGCAGATAAAGATACTTGGAGTGATTTATAATGATTCAATTTCCAGTGAATATTACTGTTTCAGTGCACTGCTGTCATTTAGACAATCAAATTTGATTAGTAATCTTAGTAATCCGTAAAATATTCTGCCTCTATTGCCTATCTTTATCACCAATGTTTGATAACCTGATAAGAGGGATCTATGCAAAAAAAAAAAAAAAAGCCTGTATCAGGTGAAATATTAATATCAGAACTTTTTTATTCTCAAATATTGGTACTGGCTGCAAAATTTGCGTATCCGTCAGGCTCTAACAATAGTGTATAATCAGTACGTCTTTCAGTACATTTCTTTTCTGTGGAGTTAGTATCATTAAAATTTCCAACAAGAAAATAACTCACTTTCTCGTAAAAACTAGGAAACGGTGACCTACTGATTAAGTAGTAGGGCAGTATTGACAGTTGTGTTTGCTGTCATCTCAATTCACTTTTAACTGCTCAGTTATTTTTGCTAGAAGCAACTTTCCACTCTTCTGCCTCTAAGCTGTTGCACCCTTTAGTATATTAAGTCACTCAACATATCAAGAGATGATTGGAATGATTTGCCAGAGAAGTGAATTATGTACATGCAAAACTATAGGTTCCACCGAGATTTGAACTCGGATCGCTGGATTCAGAGTCCAGAGTGCTAACCATTACACCATGGAACCTCATGCTTGAGTGAAGTGGGTAGAAAAGATTTCAACTAACACTTCCTGGTCTATTTATGTAACACAGAAGTAGTAACAACAGGAAATTGCAGTAGTAAATGATACCAATGCACTTCTGAGTAGCACAGCGTGAGTTTATGGTGCACTACCCTGGAGTCAGACAAGGCTTTAGCTCTTCTAGCGTTGTTGCTAATTTCCTTTTTTTTTTTTGTTTTGCATATGCCCCTTTTGTTTACTTCTCAGGCATCTGGCATTTGATGTTTATCAATTATATTCACCTGATTTTTCCTCCATGTTGATCAGTGAAGACTGATAACAGAGACATAGTAATCCCATAATTATTATTATTATTTAAATGGTTATACCATGTTATAATTAGATACACTGCTGAAATATTATAGATACACGTATGCAGATTTTGCAGAGTTAAGTGAATAAAAGTTTGAAATTATTCACTGCATTAATTCCTATGTTATTTCTAAATTGTAATTATACTTTTGTTAGATGGATGAAAATTCATTAGTATGCATTTGTATGAGTTGCACAGGTGTATATGTGTGTTTGATTGTGCACATGGTAACCTTTAACCTATCTTTTTTTTTTTCTTTTTGCTAAGCCCATTTATTTTTGCCACTAAGTGTCAACAATGTGTGACATTTAGTTCCATCTAACCTCTAAATCTCTAATGAGAGATATAGTTTTTCATCTGGATGCAGTCTTTTGTGCTGCATAGAGACTACATTTCTTGTATTTTCTACAGAGGAACTTTCATGTTTCTCTAATTCAGCGCAGTTAAAAACATCCATATATCCAAAATTGTATCTAGATTTTAAATAGTTTTTATAACATTTTCCCCAATATTTACATTGACTTAAATTTTCATAGGATATGTTTTGATACACCTCATTGATGATTTCAATGGATCTTAGTCTTGATATTAAAAATATGACCCTCTTACCTCGTCAGATTTCCTTGGAGAATGACTACTTGGGCCCAAGGCGTATTGAATCTCTAAAAAAGGAGGACTTTGATTGGCAGAAGAAAGCTCAGGAGGCAGTCCTCAACATCCAGGAGTTTACTGTAAAATACTTTGAGATCACTGCCAAAGCCCAGAAAGGTATAGTATGCCATCACTGTCAATGTCAAATCAATCAGACCGCATCGAAACGACTGTGAATAATTATGTATATAGTGCAGACACTGGCCTGCTATTGACCTGTGGGTGGTTTTTAACGCCAGGGCTAATGTGATTTGGTATTCATGAAGTAGCTCAGACAGTGACAGGAGGAAACAAGGACAACCTATTGATCAAACAGCTCTGCCAGCAGATTGTTTTTGTGGTTACCCCAGCATTTGCCCCAGCTTATTCTAGTTACATGGTCCATCTATTATCTGACTCTTAATTGATGAAAAATTGAAGGTTTCAAGTAGAAGTTAAAAAAAGGGAAAATGAAAGAAGGTTGTAATATCAGATTACACCAATAGATGTCTCCCTCTACAATGAAGTCGTCATATTAAAAGGAGAGAAATTCTGGATGACACCATCACTTAGTGTATAATGAAAATAACTTGTTGATGTTGGTGACTCACTTTCACCTGAGTACACACGACTTTTAAAAGTGTGGAGGTTTCACTGCCAACATTATATTGGATTTTCATTTTTCTCATGTATTAATTTGCGTGTGTGTGTGTGTGTGTGCGTGTGTAGGTGTGTATGACCGTATGAAGGGAGACCAGCGCAAATTTGGTAAATCTGCATGGACAGCTGCAGTGGAGCGCATGGAGAGAATCCGCTACTCTTTTGCAAAGGAAACTCTGCAGCTCCAGAGAGCCAGGGAGATCTGTCTGGACCAGAGGAAACACACACTTCGAGAGGAGGTGTCATAGTAATGCCCAAGGCCATATGAAACCCATGCACATAAGCCACACACACACAATTATTTTGTGACAGTTTTCTGTGTCCTCAGATGCAGAGTCTTTGTTGCAGTGAGGACGCTATGGCCCTCTTAGACCTCATGGAGACACAATACTACGAGCTCCAGCTCCAACTATATGACATCCAGACTGAAATACTACAGTGTGAAGAGCTGCTCCTCACTGCTCAATTAGATAGCATTCACAGGCAGATGACAGGTACTTTACCTATACTCACGTTCTACTTTTAGGCTAATGTTGCTTACAGGATAAGCCTCCTTAAATGTAGTATCTCATTCACTTTTCACAAACTATTTTATACTGTTGACTCTAAATGAACATTACATTAAAGGTGTGTAGTGTATCCCAAACATTTGAAAGGTATGTATCTGTGCGTCCATACAAGTCTATGTGTTTATGTACATGTGTTTCAAGAGTGCCAGGATGAGGTGGTGTACTATGACACCTTTGAAAGTGCGGATGATATAACAGAGGATGACACTGCAGAGAGGGAAGAGCTGCGCAGACTTCAGGTCAGCGCTCGACAGCTGGAGGCAAGAAGGGGGCGCATCACTGCCAAGCGCTCCTATCTGAGGAACAAAAGGGTGTGTAGACAATGTTTACACTTGTCATTTCTTTCAAGTGTATATTTTGCCCTTTATTTGCTTGGGCTTCATATCAAAACACAAAAGACCCCTTAAACCTTTGCTCTTCTGGTCCTCTTGCTGCTTCCAGGAAGTTATTTCACATAGATTTAATCTGCTCCCACTGTTTACATAGTATTATGAATGACATTTGACAGTAAATGGTTCCATGTAATGGCTCCATAATTTGGTTATTGTTGGCAGTAAGCATGATGCCCTGTGAATCAGTGTGTTTTATGTCTCTCTTCTTCCTGCAGGAGATCTGTGTGTCGAACCACACTCAGAAACAGCAGGCTCGTCAAAATATCCGAAAGGATTCTATATCCCACCGCATCTCCCAGGTAGGGGATTTCCCTTTCAATGAGCTGAATGTATGCCAGTGACACAGTGTCAATAACTCACTCTTGTAAACGTTTTCAGCTGAAAAATGAAGAAGAAGAAGACAGGAAGAACAAGAGAGTTATACAGGAGAGACAGAGAACTTTGGACAGACTGCGCACTTTCAAGCAGGTACTGTATGTGCTTCCTATTAATACAAGTATCCTATATTTTGTACAACTTTTGTCTTACTTCTGTCTCTTTCTGGGTGTTTTTCATAGCGTTACCCTGGTCAGGTGATTCTAAAGTCCACTCGACTACGCATATCCCACACCAGGAAAAGAGATCGTGAAAGAAGCATTGGAATGGGTAGTGAGAGGGACGCGTGTGCTGAGAACGTTTGTGTCCAGATGCCAGGCCAGCCGCTGTATCTCAGCACAAGTGTGCAGACAGACCCCAGTTCCCCCCTCACCACTCAGCCTGTCACGGCCCGCAAAGCTTCCCCTCCTCTGCTGCCTGTTCCCAGTCCTGCAGACTCTTCCTGTTCTCCTTGCTCTCTGTCCTCATTGCTGGGATCACCCATCTCCTCTCCTCCTCCACCTCCCCCTCCACCTCCTCTGCCAACAAAAGAGGAATTGTCACCTCCTGGAAGCCCAGGTCAACCAAGCCAGAAAGCTGAGGTGAAGAGCGCAGCAGAGGAGCTCTCCCTCTCCCCAATCGGTCCATTTATTCCTCGCTTTTTTGACAGCAGCCAACTGGTAAGCGCCCGGAAAAAGCTGAGGAAGACCCCAGAGTTTGATTCCCACAGCAGAAGAGGTACTGGAATCATTTGAGACAGGAGGCTCTATTAGGGTTAAGCTATTACAGTCAGAAATCACAGTCTGGCTTCTTCCTCTTTTCTTTTATGCAGTGAGCTCACCCATGGATGAGGTGCTAGCTTCCCTGAAGAGAGGCAGCTTTCAGCTGAGGAAGGTCGACCAGCGGACCCTACCCCCTGCCAAGGGTGATGATGACTCCAACAGCATTCTGGTTCAGATTCGCAAGGGGGTCAAACTGAGACGTGTCCCCAGGAAAGAGAAAAAGGACCATGGAGAACTTCCAACCTCTGCTGACCCCCTGACCAGGAGCATCCATGAGGCACTGCGCCGCATCAAGGAAGCCTCACCAGAGTCTGACTCAGAGGATGATGGGCTGGCTGGCCCTGACTGGGACAGCTAGTATACAAGGCTTAGATGCAACTAATTATACACCAATGTCTGCACCCTCTGGCAACTCACACACTGTACTATACTGCACTGTAAAGTGCAGTGCTGTACTCTCCAGGCATGAACAAATACACACAGTTATTCATTCACACTGAAGCACAAACCGCTCAATTACGCGTGTACCTGGTGACTATGTCAGGGTGTGAATCATACCGAATATCACCAACTCACCAATTAAACTCCAATGGTCTATGGTCAACCTGTTCATTAGTTTTTCGCTATATTCACCATCACGAAGGACCTTATTTGTGTTTTTATTAATTTACTGTAACCGGATTCTAATGATGCCATGTCCTTTTTCATTTGTACTAAAGCTAAAGCTCTGCACTGGTCCTTTGTGGCTGCATCAACATTAAAAAACAGCCCACCTCACACTTTACACCAAAACACTGCACTGGTACAGAAAGCTGTTATTGTTGTGAAGTGTTTGACTTTGTTTTCCATTCACCCCGAGTCCTCACAATATAAAAAACTGTTACTGTAACAAAAATATGTCATATGTAACAATATGTAAAAGAAATTGTTTATAATTTGGGGTCATGTGGATCATCATAAAGACCAACAGAAGAGCTCAATGAACTAGATTTACCGTCCAGATCGTGAACCATTACACCATCAATCATCACCTCTGGGACTCAATTTTTGATCAATAACAGTACTGCGCCCAGAGCCACACTATGTCCTGTCACAGGTGGTTGTGGCAGCGTCACACAGTGTAAGCACCACTGCTTGTGTAATCTGACGTTGCACAAAGACTGCAAATCCTGTAGTCATTCCAGATTCTTACCACCCCTTTCTCTTGTCCTCTTCCAACTCTCACCCCGTCTCTGCATGGGGAACTGTATCGACCCATCTGTTAAATTGCACCTTATGGCCAGTCGTCGAAAATGGAAAATCCTGTGAGGTTTATTTTGTGGTGCCACATTTCAACAGCATCTCCTGGCAAAAGCTGGCAACAAGGTGTTTCTTAAGCAAGGTGGAGGTCATACTTGGTCTTAGTACACTTTGTTTAGTGAAGGCAGTCTTAGTTGGCGATTCCCGAACTTCTTATGTGGGAAAGTCACGCCAGAGCTGTGAAAGTGGTCACGCTTGTTTGAATAATGGATACCTTGTGGGTGGCTAGATTCTCTTATCACTACAGGGAGCCACCGTAAGCTGTGGAGTTGTGCTCGTGATTGATGTGGTTTCTCCTGCCATTTTATTCACTTTCTTTCCCCTGTTCTTTTGCATTTTTTCTAATTTCATTCACTCAGTGGGCAGAAACACAGGGTAGGAGGTGTGTTACAGTGTTGGAAGAGAAAACCTGCTCATGCACTCATCTTACAACCAACCTGGGCTGAAACATGTTAGTTTCTACGCAGTTCCATAACTTCTCCTATAAGTCCCTTTTTCAGCAAACATTCAGCACTTCCATGATACACACTAGAAATTCTGAATTACTTTAATGAACAACTTTTGGTTTATTTCTTATCACAAGTGAAATAATATATCTGTAGAAGATGAATGACTTTAAGATTAGTGAACAATATGTGGAATTGGACCTATAGAAGTGTGATTGAAGGAGAGTATGAGAGGACTAGTGGGATGCTTAGCCAAACAGGAATTCATTGAAATATACATGTTAACACAAAAAAGAAGTGGATTCAAATGCTAAGCCCCAAATCCAGAACAGCCTTAGCACAACAGCTTTGATGCAGAGATTTGTGCTTTTCCTCTATTTCTTGTGTCGAGAGCACATGTAAAAATAACCAGCATGGTGGCTTGTGTCACATTATATGGCTTTGACAGTAGCTCAGTGCTAAAGAGACTTTATTATTGTTCTGGCAAAGCAAGCCTTAGGCACTTTTACATGTCTTTTATCACTGATAGCACAACGTTTTCTATGGATCCTTCATCATGTAGCATGAGACTTAACTTGGACCTAACACAACCCATACTTGCCTTGATGTCATCATGATTGACCAGGGTAGAGATTCCTAAAAGATTTTAGTGCTAAGGTTTCAGTTGCTCCAATAATTAATAATCAATAACGTATTTGCAAAACCTTTGGGGGACTGACCTCAGAATGGGACACATTATAAATCAACTACCTATCTCTTGACTGACCTTAGTTTTACACTGACCTATGAATAATCCTAACTCATTTGTTGTATGCCAACTGTAATTTTTGTTGTTGTGTTCATTGCTTCAATTGAGTCTTTTTTTCCAGAACATTTCAACTTTAAACCCTTCTGTGACATGTTCTTTTCTTAACATCTCATATGTACCCCTGTTATCCACACAGACTGATTAGAAGACCCACTGTCAAAACAAGATAGTCAGCCACTAAGTGCAATATCAATATAGATAAATACAAAAAGGGATAAAACAAGTTACGTTGTGATGAGTACAGATCGATTGCCCAAAATCTCACACTTAAACACAGCAGTTGTTTTTACACCGGGGGTATCAACATACTGTTCAAAACCCCTTTTTCATTTAGTCCTACCATTTTAATTTATTTAAACCTTTTATTTACAACCTTGCCCCTACATTTGAATAAAGCCTTGTAAAGCAAATTCTAAATTGGTCTGTTTCACTGTTAAACAAACAAAAACAACCATAACAAAAGCACTTTGATCACACTGAATTCAGCTGTCTCTGTATTTGAATAAAAAACATAGCATTTCTCAGTTCACAGAGGTGTGCTCTGAATCTGGTAGGTGTCCTTGTATGAATTCAACAAACTATTTAGTTTGACTGAAGCACCAACAGGCGTGTCTCCTGATCCTTTTTCACCAGCATTTTGCTAATTCTTTCATTTGCAAACATACACACAAAGTCTCACCAATCTATGAACATCATTAGCCTGAGGTACCTCTTTAATATCATGAGTTCAAAATTACTTTAAATAGTCAAAAATATTGCCAGTCTTCTCATACCTCTAAATACAATAATAATACATACATTTAAATACCATAAATTACAAAACATGAGAATGAAAAGCCTCTTATCCACTACTGTACAAAGGCATTCAATTACAATAGCATAATATCAAGATATTCCATTTCTGTCATTTGAGTGGGTAACATTTCCCATTGCGTTGGTCTTATTCCAGTGTATTAACCAGTGTAAATTACAACATTTGAAGTAAAGAGCTATGCTGTGCTAGCATTTAATGCAATTTTTTTTGATTATATAATGTAGCAAAAGTGTAGTAACAGTGCAAACAGGGTGCTAAATCGAAATTTGGATTTTCAAGTACAGTAGCTGCTATATGTACGTCTTTTGGTAGAGAATGTTTGACACAATGTGTTTGCAATGTGTTCTTACACAGTTCAAAAATAAAAT
>KV751322.1:11111957-11133964 GCA_001698575.1 Mola mola | reverse complement strand
TAACTATAATAACTATACAATGATTTTTCATGGGTTAGTACAAGACAATAAGCCTCTGCAGGTTGTTACTGCTTTGAGTTATCCATCGTTTAATTTACAATACTGTCATGAGTACGAAGTTTTCGCACAGGTCTACTGTAGTATCATCAGTGTTATATCCTGCATTAAAAAAATGAAAACTTAAACAGTTAAATATTCAACCTTGAGGACTGAAAATCTGTGGCCAGCTTCACTGAGAGTGGAGATTGCCAAACATGTAGGTGACACTTTACGAGCTCTTCTCGATGCACAACTTTGTCCAGACAGGGCTGCCACACAGGTTCGCGGTTAACAGTAGTACACTTTCTATTGGTTAAGGGGAATCGGCTGACTTGCATTTGACCTATCTGCAGGAGTTGAGTACCTGATAGAGTTAAAATAGACGTGACATATACAACCTGTCTGGTATTGCTCTGTGTGTGTGTGTGTGTGTGTGCGTGTGTGTGTTTTTGTATTTATGTGTGTAGGCCTTGATGTCCAAAAACATCTGTCTCTCTTCCACAGCACAAAACACTCACACATATTATATACAAACGTATCATCCAAGTATATGTGCTTTAAAGGCACATGCCATATCTAAGGTCAGGCCTTGTCCAGGAACACACACCACACTGAGTTAGGCAGGAAGACAGGTCAGTTGTCTGTGACGGTGGAAGTAGTCTAGATACAGGATTTCTCTTGTCAAATCACAGACACATGCCGTGTAAAATTTCTGTTCGGCATGAACAATTCATTTGGAAGATTCAAATATTTTTTTCAATTGCGTAGGACTTTAAATGAGTGAATGAGTTGTTAATTTGAACTTAGGAAGTAAAGTAAACATCATTTCCCTGCAGCCCTGTTTGTCCTCGATGGGTAAGAGTATTCATGTCACACCCAGCCAAAAGGCATAACTGCCATCTTTTAATAGTCCGTATCCTGTGACAGTCCGCAGGCCAGACATAAAACTCTGATCAGAACTTCTCTGTATAGTAAGTCACTTTGGATCAAAGCATTTGCTAGTTACAGGAGAATATATTGGAGGGATTTGGCAGCTTTGGCACAGTTCTCTGAGTCTTAACAGCAATTATGTCCACATGATTTTCAACATTCTCATTGGGGCAAGGGTAAATTTAGAGATGAAGAAGATGGGTGTGTGCATGTGATGTTATGCTGCAAGTGTGCTGCAGCACTCCCAGTCAAACAGCAGGTGACACTGAGGCACAGTTCTCAAGTTAACTCTTTGAGAGTGTGTGGGTCGGCTGTTGGGCGGAAAGGGGCAGTTGACTTGTTCCATGATAGGCATCTACTCTCAACAGAAGAGATCAATTTAAACATGGTTACACCAGCCAACCCAGAGGCAAGATGAGGTAGTCCCTATTTTGTTTTGAACTACTGGAGTTCCTACGGGCGGTTGGGTGTTTGATGCCTGTAAGTTAAAAATGTGGAGTTAGCTGCCCTTTATACCCAAATTCTGAATCGGGGCAGTGTAATATCTCAGTTTTAGTGTGTGAGGGGTTTAGAAGGAAGGTTGGTAGGATTAGTGTGGATGAGTACAGAATGTCTGGGTGTAAATTAAGATATAATATGGCTCTGACTGTTAAGACTAGGCAGTTCTGTCTCTAGCTGGCTTCCTCTATGAGCCGAGCCAAGGTGTCTCTCAGCTCCGTCAGCTCAAAGATCTTGCCATCCAGCAGCTCCAGCAGTGTCCGCAGACTCTTTCTGAAATTCTCCTGTTCCTCCTGGTTCTCCTCCAGCCGCTGCTCTGCTCCCGCCAGTTGCTCCTCCAACACTCGACTGCGCAGTTCTGTCTCCTGGAGAAGAAGAGACAGCATTGTTGGTAAATAATGATAGAGTACTGATTCTTTGGGGAACAATAATATGCTTAATACGTTTTATCACTCACCTCAAGTTTCTGCGTTAGAGTATCTTTCTGCTCCATCAGGTCATTCATGTTTTCCAGTTCCTCTTTCAACTTTTCCATTTCCTGGAGAACAAAATAATATAATATAGGCCATGTAGCATCAATGGATGGTGCTGTTGCATGAGCCATTACATTTCATGAAAGTTACTCCAATCTATCACACACACAAACACAAAGGCATACACACACCTCTTCTTTATCCCTTAGTGTATTCTCTAGCTCCTCTATGGTTTGGTTGAGTTCAGTCTTCTGGGATTTGATCACTGGGGATTGGTTGCTCTGGCACTCAAGCTCCGTCACCTACAAAGACAATATGTTTGATTGAGATTTAGATTCACTGAGATTGGCACAACAGAATCCAGATCTCAGCCTTTCTATTTCAGACTACCTCTTCTTCATGCCAGAACTCATGTTTTCTCTCTCTCATGTTTTTTCACTGCCATGTTCTCATCTTGACTTCACACCATCCTTTCCAAATGGTGGCTCCCTTTTGATTGAACAAATTAATCACACATGAAACACAGCAAGCGCTGCGCTCTGTCCCTCACCCTTTTGTGTAGTCTCTCGGCCTCCTCCTGGTAGGCAGCCAGTTGTTGTTTCCACTGTTTGACGTTGGCTGTGGACTCCAGCAGTGCTGCCGTTAGTTTAGCATTGTTTCCTTTAAGTGCCTCCAGCTCAGCCTCCCAGTGTTTTGTCATGGCGGGGCTGCAATACACAGCAACATACATACTGTCAGATTACAAAAATAACAAAAGTGATCATGTTTTAACATTAAGGATTAACAAATTGCATATATCTGAAAACTGATTTAAATCTGAAATCAGATATGAGCACAAATGAACTATTATTGTTAATGAGCATTAACCCAGGACCCTTTGAGCCTAGCCTGTGCACAGAAGGCCCATTCATTAATCCAGTGATTCTTTAAGTGTGGGCCATGCAAGTACTGCAGGTTGGCGGCAAGAGGTCATTTAGGAGAAGTACATAAAAAGTCTTTAATGTTCAATTTTGTAATTGAGTCTGACATTGCCCCAAAATATGTACAGTTACATTTTTATCAAAAAGTGATTAAAACAGATAAAACAGGGTGGTTAAATTTCGTGTCATTCTTTCTTAATCTGTCCTATATTTAGCTGGTCTTGAAGTTTGTTTCAGGTTGGTGGGTGTGCCACCAACTGACCTTTGAAAATTGCAAACTATTTGCACATAATTTCTTGCAAATGTTAACAGTATTATGATTTTGTTGATGTATTGGTTGCAAGTGAACATCTTTTGTGCATGTAGATGGATTATTAATATGCACTGTATTGCCCAAATTCACATAGAATTCTCCGGTTTCTGGAGTACATTATTGGAATACACTGATATTTATTGTAAACTCTGCTTTTACTAATTTAAACTTTAAACTTTAAACAATAACAACACTGAACAGTTAAGGTCCATAAATCATTTCCAACAAATCCTGTCAGCGAGATGCAAGGGATAACATTAATATAAACATAAACAAGGGAAACAAAAATTAATTGACAGCACAAATGATAAAATTAAATAGCATAGTGCAGGTTGTCTGTGCAGATTCTCAGTCATCCAGGTCATGGTATTCTTGGTGTTTCTTCTGAAGGCAACTGGACTTCTTGTAGTTTCTTAAAGATATTTCACCTCTCATCCAAGAGGCTTCTTCAGTTCCAGAGTTCTGATACGGAGTCCCCAGTATTTAACGTTGTAGAGGATCCTTCTTACTCAGGGTAGTGGGCAAAGGGTACAAAGCCTGTGTGGCCCAGATCCATCCCCTATGAGATGGTTATCACTCCCCCCGGTCATCAAGTGAGTCGCTGGTTTCACATGAGCCAAGGTGTGAACTGTGCTTAAGTTTCCTGGGGAGGGATTTCAAAACTGCATTATATGTGGAAGACAGTTGATGTCTGAGGCCTCCTCCTCTGTTAAGTGATGGCTGTTCCAGCTTGACATAGATGGCCTC
Source organism: Mola mola (assembly GCA_001698575.1). Classification (NCBI taxonomy): domain Eukaryota; kingdom Metazoa; phylum Chordata; class Actinopteri; order Tetraodontiformes; family Molidae; genus Mola; species Mola mola. Next base: position 11,130,044 of record KV751322.1, on the reverse strand, counting down.
CTTTACTCCTCTCTTAAACCATCTCTCCTCCCTGTCCAGCACATGCACGTTCTCATCCTCAAGTAGTGCATTAATGGCGACATCGCCAACAGGAAAAAATAAAATGCAATACAAGGAATCTTTCATGTAATGAAAAAAATACAAGATACATAAAAATATAAAAAATAAAAATAAAAAGATCAATAACTGTAATAAATATAATATTTTAAAATAATTAAACTAACATCAGAGAGAGGTCTTAAAAAGTGTTAGATTTACCCTTAAGTGAGTATTGGATTATCTCTAAACATAACAACATCAGCAGATCTCTAAGCCAGTGTTTGAGTGGTGGAATGTAAAGTAATCTCCAAAGTAAAAGAATTACCTTTCTTGCAAGAAGCGTAGCCAAGGACACCGCTTTATGCTGAGGATCCAATAAAGGTAGGTTGGATTTTAGAACCCCAAAGAGTGCAAAACATGGGGATGGTTTAATATTAATTTTATGTATTTCTGAGAGGCATTTAAAAATCTTGTTTCAGAATTTTGCCACTGAAGGACAGGCCCAAAATTGATGGTGTAAGGAAGCAGGTGCAATCTTACATCGAATACAGGATAGGATATAGGAAACATAGGAAACAAGAATATAACATCCAAATCGGGTGTGATATGACTTACTTTAGCCCTGGACCAATGAATCCAATGGAGTATTTTGAATTGTATTAAATGATGCTTGGCATTTAAAGAGGACCAAAACATTCTATCTAATGCCCCTTCCAAGGTACAATCATCAAGTTCATCGCCTATATCCGCAGTCCAAGCAGCTCTCATATTTGACACTGATGGGGACTGTAGTTCAGTGACTTTTTCTATAGATATTTGAAATTAGAGATCAGATAGATCTCAAGGATCTATCTCAGATCCTTGAAATCTGAGATATTTGGAGGATGGAGTCATTTAGGGAGGTCAAGGGTTTAGAAGGGAAGGTATGGATGCTAGTTCTATTGAAATTTCTTACCTGATGATATCTAAAGTAATGTTTAGCTGGGAATGATACTCTGAAGTACAGCCATGATAGCGGCCAGGGGTGTGCCGGACACTAAATGCATCATTATTTATAGGGGGGGGGGCGATTAGTACATTTCGGTGAATCGGGCCAAGTAAAGAGAGTTTAACTTCACATGCCTGGCGAAACTGAGCCCAAATTTTAAAGGAGTGTTTTACAAGCTGGTTCTTGCACACCCTAATTCCTGATAATGGAGGGAGCACAATGGAAGGAGCACAAATGTTTTTGGTGCGTATAGCGGCTGTGGGAGAAGAATAGACGATGTTTACCCATTTGAGAAACTTATGACCAAATCCAAAACGACTGAGAGCAAAAAACTCAACGTGGTCAAGAGCTTTTTTGATTTTCTGATTTTTAAATGGGCTCCAGCATTCTTGAGTTTGGGAAGGGCTGCAGTAATCCCTGCATGCATCCACCACCTCAGCTTTGCTTCAGCAATGAAAGACGACAAAGACTGTAGAAGGCACTCGGATTGAAGGTTGGCACTTCTTGGCCAGGATCTGTGAAAGGAGCCTGTAAAGCACATGATTTGTAATCTGAGATTATATCTCCAGACTGGTTGGGGCCTAATCTGATCCAGCTAGTCACAGATGAGAAGAAATAAGAGATAAGGGAGTAGTGAATGAGTTTCATGATGCAGGGGCAACTGTGTGAGTGAATAGTTTGGTGCTGAAGTGACACATATAACTCAACTTCCCGGAGAGAATACGTCTGTTCTGAATGTGCCCTATTGGATATTAAAATTTACATATCTCCCACTCCCTGTCTGTCACATAATGTCTGACTCAGAGGGGATAATGTATGAGAGACCTGAACATTATATGACAATTAATGACATTCTTTTTAAAAGTCATTCCTAGTCCTTCATATTGGAAAGCACATATACCGAAAACACAAAAGAAACTTAGCTTCTCATGGAGTGAATTGGGTATATGTATGACACATTATAAAGTTGTTTTAACTTTTGATCCACCCCCTCAGGGATCCACACACATATATAGGTTCATACGCAGCAGCAGCAGTAATCCATTATGCCATAACTCCCACACTGTGAAGTGTCAAAGAGAAAGCCCAGATCTTATACACTCAATAACTCCCACAGCGCCTTCAGTTCTTACACAACAGCCACCCCCTCTGTGAGTGCAAGTGTGTCTGCTCGTGTGACGCATGGATAGGAGGGAGACGACACTTCATCCTACACATGAACATACCAACTGACACACAACCACGCACACACAGAGCAATGCTGTCACCGAGGTAGGCAGTCCCGCCAATGTAAAAACCCCTCACAACAGCTCGGAGAGCAGAAGAGCAAGTGAGACGTCAAGATGTGAAGCTGGAGAAAGAAGGAAAAGGCATGGCAGAAAGATGGAGGAGAGAATTGTAGGAGGCAAAATGTGTTAGTTGTCTTGACATTGGTGTTTTATTCCTCATTAAAAGAGAATGGCTGAAAGATTTAGGAGAGCACTTGAGCACAGTCCGGGCTGAAGACGGCCGAGCGGAGCTGGAGGTGTGTGAGACACGTGGAGGGTAAGTTAACTGCTACTGTTGCTGAACTGCTGATGGATTCGGGGATTGAAAAGAAGATGCTGATTGTCTTGATATTTTGATATCAGTTGTTGAACATCATGTAATTTTAATCTAGTTCCACTTTTTGTCATGCACAAGCCAGCTGTGTAATGTTGAACAGAGGATCACTGGTGTTTGTATCAGCTCACTTTTATATTTGTATTTATGTATTAAATCTTAATTATTATAGACTTTCTTAAAAGCTGTGCCTTGTACAAATGATTTCATTAATATTGCAGACCTTATCTGTTTATTTCCTTTTTCAGGTAACCAATATTGTAAATATTGTAATGAATCTCTGCTTATTTTTTATGGCATTCAAATCATTTCCTATTATTATTTTACCTATAAATGTCTCTTTGTGGATTAGACATCATGACTGTTAAATAAAACATCGATACTCTGTTTTGTGTTTTAATATTTCACAATGATAATACAGTATAATTTATCTTCCAGTCTCAATAAAGCAAAACGCAAAACAAAAACTAGGCGGACACTAAAGGTTTTTTATAGCTGTTTTGCATTTATGCCGTGTCCTGTCTTTGCACGTTGTCAGGTAGGTTCTTCCTCTTCACTTTAGGGGGCATGGAACCAGAGCAGTTGCCATGGCAGCAGTGGAGGAACGGAGGGCTCATGGCACCCTAACATATGACATTGACACTGTTTAGGTTCAAACAAGCCTTCCACATACCCACTGACAGATGCCTCTAACCTCCAACACAGGACTATTCACATGCAGCCAAGATAGTACCGAAAAAGGCCTTTGATTAATTGGAAAATCATTCACAACCACTCCACTGCAGACCTGCCAAACACTCCTACATCCTCCCAATATAAAAGCCCTCTTAGAGCCCTGCAAACAGCTGTCTTTGTCTCTCCTCCTCTGCCCTTTGCACCCACACATGCCTGCCTACACTGCCCTGCTAAACAGCAGTGTGGTGTATACTGATCATCTCATTCCTGATACATGGCCTTGAGACAAGCCAAGCCCATCACAGAATTCCAGTGCAAAACAACAGCAAGCACCTGTGTGTACAGGTGTGTTTTTATATGTAGGTCTGAATCCCCTTCATACATGACAATAGTCGAAAAACACAAAAATACACGGCACAACGTTTTTATTATTATTTCTTTTCTGTCAGTTAATAAGTCATCTACATGCTTATACATCATCGCACCAATTATTTTTTAGCTGCAGTAAGATTAGAGACTTGGGAGCTACTGAAAAGGATGATAGACGTGCGAGATAACCCAACCAGATCATACTGAGGGAGGCAAGCGATGGGAAAAGAGAGAGTTATGCGGTGAAATATCTGAGCAGTTCAATATCTACCCTTTCTGCATTTGCCTCAGAGAAAATGAGAGGTTTGCTTGTTATGTCCTTGCTTGCCATTGTAAATGCTGAGAGTCGACCCCATCTCCCACGCATGCAGCATTTATAGACACATCCCCAGCAATGCTGCAGCAGGCAGTGGGTGTCCTCTCTACATCCTGCTCTCATCACTGGTCTGGACACTCAGATCTGTGAAGCCTTACAGAGTTCCTAATGTAGTGCAGTAGCAGCAGGGATATCTAAGCATTTGCTCTTGAGCTTGTTGTAGCTTTACAGACTTTAACACACAAATTACATGCTAATTTTGTTTCTAAATATTTCTATGATGAACTTTATTATCAAGAAATGTTAGACTCCTCTCAGACACCCATATTTAATCAAAACAACGCAGCAAGTGATTGATATCTTTAATTAATAATGACATCCAGGAGAAAAAATGAAATGAGCGGCACAGTTTTAAAGAGCTTTTACAAATAAACAGGTCTGTTTGTACAGTTGACAACAGGTGACAATAAATAATATTTACTTTCTTAAGAAAGAAACACTTCACTCACTTAAATGACTCAAAGTGACTGTCCATGCCCTACTGTCCAGGTGCAGTCGATGGCACTGACTCATGTATGGACTTTACACAATGCACGTTTCTGTCAATCTCTCTCTTCTCAGGTCCTCCCTCTCTCTCTTTCTCACACACACTGTGTCAGTCTTGCTCGTTCTCTGCCTCCCACATTATATTATGTAAGTCTTACATAAACGCTTCATCGACAGCATTTTTGGTGATGAACCTCAAAGCCACACCTCTCCAGAGAGTCATAAGAGCAGCCACACATATTTACATGTCGTTTTTGTCATCTTTACACAATCAGCTGCATATGAACCCGAAATGACATCGTAGGGAATAGGAATATGAAGTATCTATTTCAATATCCAGTCTGTTAAGAAGACACAAACACAACAAAAGTGTATACAGCTACAGTGATCCATGCATAGACATATTATTGCGTCGTAGCAGGCAAACATAAAACTCCAGATAAATGTAAGCTCCTTTGCCAAGAATGGACCAACTAGTAACTTCAGTAATTCCCCATTTCTGAGAAAGACTTAAAGTAGCATCTTTTGCCGGTCCATGTTGTAAAGAATGTCAATGATATGAGTCATTGCACACATATTCCTCCCGACCGGAGTCATAGCATCATAGCATACTGTTCATTGGCAGTTAGTAAGCCGACGCGTCAAGTGTTGTAAATAACGACCCTCCCTGATGCTGACCTGCAATCAGACTCTCACTTTCCTGAAAGTTTGAACATTTTTCTATGTTTGCGTGGTTATGATGTTGTAGTAGTCAGGACTGGTAATCACATTCCTATCAGAAAGAGCAGACCCGACAAGTCTTATACTGATCCCTAGAGAGGAAAAACACGAGAGCAGCAGTGAATAGACTGAGTTCACTATCATGCTCACATGCAACATGTATATGTGCATGCAGATGAAAATCTTTATAGGAAGAGAGTAACATGTGTGTGCCTTTGAAAAATAATGGAAAATTAACATTTTTGTTGTTTGTGTGTATTCTATATGAAATAAGACATATGTCATAGTGTATATAGTATGGTCAGGCTATAAAACCTGTACTGCAGTGAACATAACATGGGACAGTGAACACATCACGATAGGGCATGTACCTGTGTGCAAATGCCAGTGCGTTTTGTGCCGGCCCAGGTAGAGTGTCTGAATTGGGCGTCGCGTCACAGATTTCATCAGTGCCATTGATGTTTTCCATGGGTGGAGTCACTGGGGTCAAAGGTGATGAGAGCTCACCTCCTGGAGACTCCTACATGTGACACAAAGTTTTTCCTGCCATTACTCTCAGTTAGACATCAAATTAGAGCTAAAAAAAAAAAAGACATTTTTTGAAAAGGTTTTTGAAAAACATGAATTAAACAATTATAACAGTGGCTTTCAATCATTCTCTTGTAAATCGACTGACTGTTAAGAATTTCATGATACTCATGAAAACATTAAAAAAAACAACCCAGTAGCAATAACTTCTTGTTACTACAAATTGTAAAATAAAAACAATGAACTCGTATATTATTTTGGATTATTTTACCGTACAAGGAGTTAATATAAGAGATGATCGAGGTGTTTGTGCATTATTAGTAGTGGTGTAGATGCTGTCTCTCACATTCATAAAACTCTCACTTTGGCAATAGAATTTTGAGCATCTTAGTGAGCTCCATGTGACCGTAGGCCAACAAACAGCTTACTATAGCAATGAGATACTGCATAAAAGAATGATTAATGCTTATCTTTATATCCCATTCAGACACAGAATTATAGGAGAAGCAAATCAGTTAAGCTGCAGCCCGTGCATAAAACAAAGCTATTAAGACCCAAGGCTTGGGTACAATATAGTAATACAATGACATTGCCTGTACGTTTCTGATAGACAACGAGGAAGTGAGAGATAAGAGAAAGATTATTGTGGGTGTTACATTTTGAGCTGCACATTCAATAGTACTATTTAGCATCTCTTCATGTACTTTTACTGGGCTCTGGTAAAGCAAGAACATAAAGGCAGTGTGGATATTCAAAATTCAGGTTCAAGATATTAATTGTCACTCCCGCTGTACAAGTATACTTATGTGAAACTGTTTAGCTTGGAGGAACACAACAGTGACAATCAGTAAAACAGAGCTGGCAGGCTCAGTAGACCAGTGCAAACTTGAAGCAGAAAAGCTGCAGTCTGTACAGTTACAGAAATGCCATGACTTTAACCCCCTATAGAGTGGTGCTGGCCAGTGCACAGGTTGCCTTCTACCCCTGAGGAGCACCAAGCTGTCTACTTGGCTTTAATTAAAAAAAAAAAAAAAAAAAAAAAATCCTCTCATGGGAGAATCCACACACAGAGGGTACTGTAGCACTTCAGCCCACACAGGGCACAGCATCAACAGTACAGATTATACAATAGATTGCAGTAAAACAGGGCGCTGCTCTGCTAGCCTCTATAATAAACATAGGGGAACATGAAGGCTGTTAACATTGTTTAGATTAAAGCACAGATTTCTCTGGGGATTCTCCTCACAAACGAGCTAATTTTCTCTAACACAGTTACACATGCCCCAGACATTTGTTATTATATATCCCAAACAAAAAAGGCTTTTGTAAAATACAGAATAATTCTGTTGTCCAATTAATGATGAGACCAAAGACAGCGTTGCCCTGTTCTTTTAATGTATAGACTACTTACATGCAGTGAAAATGTACTGTACTGGTGCCGAGTATGAAATGACTATAATTGTTAACCTCAGAGTCACACCTATCACATTTACTCCAGTACTGACCTTTAGCACATTTCTGACTTTTTTATACTTTACTTAAGGTTCAAATGTATAATATGATTCGTGAATTGCTTGAAGAAATGTTTTTAGAAACTGTTTAGCTTATAAGTTTAAATATAAAGCATATGACTGGCATAGAAAATATAATGGGTTTTTATAGATAACATTTGTAATTTACGACCTCTTTTGCTTGTGAACACAGAAACTTTTCATTGCAACTTTTGGCATGTCTGAACAGATAATTCAGCAGCGAGCAGACCCACCAAACAGACATTTCCTCTTTAGGACATGTCACAATATTCATTCTTTTATTTTGTAACGCTTATCCTATGCAGGGTCATGGATAATTCATTTAAATTTAGTTACATAACTTTTAAAGCCAGACTGATAAAATATTTTAAGAATGACTAAGCTAAACTAATCTAACTGCAAAGAAAGTTCTGACATATATAGCATTAACGACAAAACACTGCTTACTCCCTGATTAGCGAGATACAGTATTAATGATAAGTCACAAAAATGTATTTTTTTTGGAGAAACTATACTTTTAATGCTATATTCTATCAATAATGCTGGACTTTTGCTCAAATGCAAATCTAAAATGCGGGATTTTCACTTGTAATGGAGTATTTTTACTGAGGTAAAGGATCTGAGTGCTTCTTCCACCACTGATGTCAACATTATCGAAACATTTTTTTTTTTTTTTTGATTTTACATCATATAATTTATTCATTTTCTGAATTTGCCTCCTGTGATGATTACTCAAACCCCAAAGGACAAAAAAACTCTTTGCGTGTCCTGTTCACCAGCTGTTCATTATGCGCAAAATTACCTTGATGGGAGTTCATGGTTAAAAGCAAGGTTAGGATAGTGTGAAGTGAACCTACCTGAGAAGGAGATGTGGCCATCTCCATCTTTTCTTGACTCTTCTCTTTAGCAAGCCGTGCCGCTTCTTTATACTCGGCAAACTTCTCTGCAAACTGGGCACAGATGACGGACATCAGTATGGACTGTTATTCATACAATAATGTGTTTTAATCTGTTCAGTAAAGCCTTATGTGCTTGGACACACACAAACACACACAGACCAGTGTGTAAAAGGTCAGCCGTGAAGCCAGGGCAAGGATAGGCAGAAGCTGTTGCCAATAACGACCCATAGTTGAACTTAAAAAAGAGGGCCCTTACCCATAATGCCTCAGGAGAAACATGAGCTAACTAGGTCACCGTTTGCAACCTGTGTATCAAAGACATACACTTATGCACGCTGAAACATACACACACGAACTAACACAAAGCACATAGTGCCACTGTGTTTTTCTTGTGCATTTTTTTTTTGCTCAGTCAGAATTTTTTTTTTCTAAATACTTTTTTTTATGGTTAACTTTACAAAACATACCACATATAGTGTGGACAACACAAACTGAAAAACAAACCTACCAAAAAAAAAAAAAAAAAAAAAAGAGGGAAAAGGCTGCCAGTTATGAATTTACATAAGCGGAATTACAGAAGAAAGATAGTTACAGTAATGACCTTTGCTAGTACCGCGTAAAAAGTTCAGTCGGGTATCACACCTGCTCCTAAGACCTTACAGGTTAAGGTCATGATATGTGAAGCTGCATTAGGAAGGGTCCCCAGATTCTCTCAAATATGTTCTGTTTGTCGGGTTTGTGCGTGTGTGTGCAGTCTTTCCATTTGAATTACAGACAATAGCTCACTTAACCAGCGCGCAAAGATGAGCGGAGTAGTTGACTTCCAGGACAGGAGGAGAAGTTTTTGTCCCTGTGCAGCACCTTGTACAGAATTAATCTGTAACGTGAATTTATATTGCAACAATGCACCAGAGACAGTGCCTCCTCCCATAATTCTGCTGATATTTCCAAGTTCAAGTCCCCTGGCCCAAGCTTCCCTAATAAAATTGGAGGAGACTGAATTAGTGAATAGAACCCACAAATTTTGTTATTGTTGGAGCAGGAGGATCTCAATAAGAGGATGGGTGGTGGTGGTGGGATCAAAATGTGGGCAGTTTTTTGTAATATAGAGTCTGTTCAGTCAGAATTGTAAGCTGCTAAGGTTGCTCTCCTGGGTTATTGTAGTCGAGAACAAAGATGCATCCAGGAAGCCTGAAGCAGTAAGTTGATATCAGCTGAGGGGCTTTAAGCAAATATAGTGCATACAATCACATATCCCCAATATCCCTGAAGGGTGTGGCTCATCGCGAACAGAACTCCCAGAGTAGTACTGCAGAGGCTGAGTGGTTAGGAAATCAAATTGGCAACTCCGCTGGAGCCGGTACTGTGTCGGACATTAGTGAAGTTGCAACAAGTAACTTGATATAATTTCACTTCACTGCAATATTACATTTCTGGTACAGTGATCTAAATGCAGTATTTCTCAGTGTAAGTGCTAAAGGAGTGTTAGCACTGCAGTTATCTGAGATGTGAATCAGATTATTTCTACTTTAAACCTGATGAAACCTTGTTGTTAAAAACTACGTATTGATATGCCTCAGACACTGTAAATCAGTTAAGCCAACATTACAATCATCTGGCAAAGTTAAATCTCACTCTTTGGCATCCTTAGAACTGAAGTTTACTTCTACTGTTGTCCTGTCACTCACACTGTCCTGCTCACTCATGACGTCTTGCTGTCACTGGGACTGTCAACTGACATATCAACTCCTAGGTTTTCGCCAATTGTCTTGCTACTCTCCCTTTTAAATAGGTTTTTCTTTCTGCTTTTAATATGTTGTAATGCAGCCTCCCCCCACCTCCCAAATGCTGTGCAGTCTGTACATTGTAGATTCCCAGCTTCATCATTTTAGTAGTAGTAATTATATGCCTTAAAATCACACTTCATAAAATTTGGCTCCTTGTGAAAAGCACCTTTTTTTTTAATTAATTGCCAACATAGCCCAAGATTTAAGTCCTAAAATCTATACTGCTGAGTTTGGTGGTAATATATGTATGTGTGTGTGTACGTGATACCTTGGCTAGATGATGTTCAGTGGAGAATCCCAGGCCGTAGACAGTGTTTGCTCGACTGTCTGCCCACTGGCCAAACTTCTGTGAGGTCTTTGTGAATGTCATGTTGGGACTGATGGTGCTGTTGATTATTGCCTGCAGGACAGAGGCAACCCACTTAATACACACTGAATTAACTTTACAAATGCAGTGTGCGTATGTATGTGTGTTGCAAGAGAGAGCTTGTGTTTTGTGAAATGTGAGATGCACATACGGTGTACATTTTTAACTGTTATGAGGGGGTGGAGGCCAGAAGAAAAACTGGATAATTCCAAGGTCATGAAAATGTAAAGTGGATTTTCTATCGCTTATCCTGTTAGGGGTCACGTGGGGGGGGGCGAAGGTGGGGTCACCCTGGACAAGTCGCAAACAACCATCCACACCTACGGGCAATTTAGAGTGACCAATTAACCTAACCCTCAGTTTGCATGATTTTGGACTGGGGGAGGAAGCCGGAGTAGCCGGAGAGAACCCAAGCAGAACACAGGGAGAACATGTGAACTCCGCACAGAAACGCCCTGACCCGGGAATCGAACTCAGGACCAGGACAGGCAACAGCGCTAACCAATGCACTACTGTGCCGCCCTTTGTAACAGTTATGACATAATAAAAAGAGAGCCAAGTTTTTTTCATTTGCTCTTATTACAGTTATCATTCATCCTTTATTAAAATTTAATCAAGTTAATCCTGGAAGAAAAATTGTAAAAAATGCTGAAAATGCTGAAAATGCATACAAATGAATAATAAGATGGAATATTAATGTAAATGATTATATATGTGTAAATTAAAAAGTAGACAGATTTCTTTTAACTGGCAAACAGAAAATATTTTAGAAAGTTTTAACAGCTGTATCTTATCGTACCTGAACTAACAGCACTGTTTGTGTTAGGGTTAAGGTTGGTTGGCGTGTGCCCTACGCACATGTGGGTGACAGAGGAACCCTGACAAAACACCAACTTCTGGTTCACAGAACCACAGAAGCGAACAACCACCTACAAAATTCAAACTATGCTTGAAAGCTAAAGGGAAGCTCCAGAGTTGGATATTGATATGCCTGAGTTGAATGACTATAGCCATGGTATCAGTGGTTGACCATCATTGAGACATGTATAGTAATATGCAAATATAATGATGTATTTGTACACACACACACACACACACAAATGAAGTTATGGCAGAGTGGCATATTGGGAGATATCTGATGGGGAGAAACCAGGAAAATAAGATATGGAGGCCATGGAAAACACACAGGAAAATTAGTTAGCAATGAGAGCTAGAATTTACATGGACAGTGTGTCAGCGCTTTCCTTATTGTCAACAAACCCCAACCATGAGTAGTGTATTGATTCTACTAATATATCTGTGTATCTAACATGTTTCATGCAGCTCTAATCAATGAATAACTCTATTATTACAATATGACATTGTTGCACTGTGGTGACCCTGGGGAGCCCAAGTTTGTTATAATGCCCAAATTGGGGTGATTGTGATGACCCCCTGTTGCTGTAAATTCCTATAAAATAAACTAATCTACTGCTGAAAACAGTCCCTAACAAATGTATTTTTATTTCTGTTAAGGTGCCCCAAGCATAAAGAATGTTTTTTATAGATTCACTTCTTCTGTTGTGGGCTTGGGCTTACACAGGGTCGGCGAAATCACGTTGTTGTTTTTGTCTTTTTCCCAAGATTTATTGACTATAAATTATTAACTGAGTTATATCTTATTGTCAACACTCATTCTTCTCACTTGGTCATCTGTTTCTCTCATTTAACTTCAACATTCCTCTCTTCCCTAGAAAGAACTTCCCTCTGCCTTTACACCATGATCAACAAATATAGCCCTCCTGGATTCCTTACAAGAATATCCAGAGGTATAAAATGTAGAGACTGAACTCTAGATTAAGTCGGAAACAAACATGGGCACACAAAACAGTAGCTGTATGAATGCACAAAAAGAAACATGAGCTATCAGTCTTGGGACAGGCTACAAACATGAGCTCTTTTAAGATGTGTTTTCACATTAAGCGCCAGTGCAGGGCTTGTGTTAAAACTCAGTATTTCACAGTGTTATTAACTCCTGGAAGACTGCTTGACATATTACTAAAACCACAGGGAGAAATTAAAAATACAGAATGTCTGCATTAGAGGAGGAATAAAAAATCTGCGTTTATGTCTGCTGTACCAAAAAGAATACAATCAACTGCTCACCTTGGTGCCATCCAGGCTGATGATTCGGTAGACATTGCGTGTGCTGTCGTAGAAATAGGAGACAGTGACTGCATGCTTGCTGGTGGGCAGCCAGTTCTTCTTGGTGTTGGGATCAATCTGGAAGACGTGGGCCCGCGTGCTGTAAATGGGCTGCTCCCTAAAGGGAACGAAGAAGAAGTTGTGAACTTCTTTGTGCCGTAATATCAATGTCTCACCAAACCCGCCGTCAGCACTGAAACTCCTGCTGCCCACGGGAGAGTCAGATCGTCCTGGCAACCGAATTACCAACTCGCCGTCCTCCATCGCTAAACCACTGAAAGAGAGGCTGTCAAAAGACTGCTGCGTATACTCATTGTATCATGAGCAATGATGACAGGCTACAGTATTTGATCCTTAAAACAAAGTTTCCACAAAAGAATTCTTCTGATTCATTTTCTGTCTACTTTAAAACCAATGCACTAATTGCAGGCAGCTACTCAACAGAAACTCTCCGTCTTTCTCTCTGTGTAAGACAGCTCGGTCTCACAATGTTCTGATATGGGAATGCCTGCAGCACTGAGTGAGGGTCACGGGGGGGGGGGGGGGATTTAAGGCTAAATATAGACAGTAGGCCATGGTTAACTCTGAACGACACACCCCACAAAGCTGCAGTTTCCACACAGACACACATAATGCACAAGCATATATAAACATCAGCACACAGACGTGATGGAATTCTAAATCTGCGTGAGTTTATATGGGAAACTGTGCCTTCATGAGTAGCTTAGATCAGCAGATGATCAAACCTCAGGCTCTGTTTGAGATTACTTAATTCCTTATTGACCTCTGTGTAGCACTCAATGACTAGAACATATTCGCCCCTATTAATGTTAGGGATTATGTAAAAGTATTTGTTTTTTTAGCCATCCATTCAGCCATCTCTCATGTCCCACCTTCACCCTCCTGCCCATTTATCCCACACATCTTGGGTTGGTCTGACAATGTCCTCTTGTACTCCAGCATTTTTAGGGCTTTTGGGTAATTTCAACAGTCGACACACACACACACACACACACACACACACACACACACACAGTGCAGGGTGCAGAGGGAGATATTCTGGGTTGGCAGTGCTGGCAAAGCAGGAGATAGAGAAGTGCTTACACTGCACTGAGGGGGTGATGGGGGACATCAAAGGCTTGCTGTATAAATTAATATTAAAATTCAGCAGCGGCACCCCTCCTGAGTGTGATTAGCCAAGACTTGGAAAGAAAGAAAAACATGGAGGCAAAGAAGAGGGGTAGACAGGAGGAGAAAAAGAATGGGGAATGTGGAGAGTATAGAAAGTCAGCAAGTGACTCTGGGATGATAAATGTTGCTCTACAAAGCTGCTTTTGGGGTGCTGTGCGTGGATTATCACAATCATAAACAGCCATGTAAGTGGCAGAGCTGTGAGTCATTTCAACTCTCTCCTGGCACACATCATGCAACCACAGTCTGTCCGTATGGTCTGTAACAGTAGCCACTCGGCAACTGATATCATTTGTCATTGTATAATCTGATGGAGCTGTGGCAAAAATGCTATGCTTCTTGATGCTTTATTGGGTTTCAACAAATTTCCTAACAAAGACCGTAATGCTTTTGTGCTTCAAATTTTACATCAACGCCTGTGCCAAAGAGTTTAATTCCAAATCTAAAAAAAAAAAAAAAAAAAAAAAAAAAAAAAAAAAAAAAAAAAAAAAAAAAAAAAAAAAAAAAAAAAAAAAAAAAAAAAAAAAAAAAAAAAAAAAAAAAAAAAAAAAAAAAAAAAAAAAAAAAAAAAAAAAAAAAAAAAAAAAAAAAAAAAAAAAAAAAAAAAAAAAAAAAAAAAAAAAAAAAAAAAAAAAAAAGCAACCAACGCCTACAACCCAACTTTTAAAAGATAGAACAATAAATTATAGCATGTGATTTAAGTTGAATAGTGCTTTCTATATAATATAAATAACAACAATGCCCATATTTTGCCTCATCAAATATTTATATATCCATAATATGAAAATAATCAGATCCACCATACATGCTATGCTACATAGTGTCTGGTCTAAGAATTAGCTCCCGTTTTTTGTACAGAATGTATTGATCGCACTTCAGTGATAAACTGTTGGTGGTAGCATGTAGGATGGATGGCAGCTAGAAAGACTTGGCAACCAGGGCACAACAAAAGCAGCTGGGAAAGCCTTAAGAGAATGTCCATTTTCCATTAAAAGAATTTGAATTCAAAAACAAAAATGTCCTTTTTTACTACAAGAGGTTGAACATTGAAAAAAAAATGGGAAAGAAAAGTAAGAAGTGGAAGCAAAAAGCAATTTCACAGGGATGTGAATGAGTGCTGAGGAGAAAGTGTGACGATAGAAGGAAAAGCAGAGAGGAGGAAGAGGAAAAGGAGGAAGTGTTTAGCATGTCATGTGAACTGCGTGGCACAATGGCAAGTGATGGAACATGAATGTTGAAACAGGGAGAGCGAGGAAGAGTTATGAAGTGAGAGAGGAAGGGAGGGATGAGGAGAACGTGGAGGAAGTGATAAATGTAGAAGAGGACGGTGTGTTGAGATGAAGATAAAGGGAGTTGGAAGCTCTAAACTGTCATGGTTGTACTACTAAAATACTTAGCAGAATAACAATTTCCAAGGGAAAACACAGTAAAGTGTCAGATACATGAGCAGCTTGTGTGCCTGAGCCACTGACTTCTGTGGGAGGAGGATGATAATAGAGATGAAAAGATGGATGGAGGAGAAACAATATGCAAATATACTGAATGATGTGTTACTGTATAATACATGAGTAATATACAGCTTTCTGTATTATATGAAATAATCTATTGTGATACAACTGTTTCTCTTACGGTTGCCATAAAAGTCTTTTGATATCTTCTCCCACTTATTATATATTAGATTATAATTTCCTTTTTAATTGGCATACCTTTGAGCTGGTGTTCAGTAGTCTGTCTTTGATGAGATGAAATAATCCTGAAATGTTTCTATCAACAGTAAACCTTTGGTTATATTGGCTTTGTCTTTTTTAAGATTACATTTGGATAACTGTGTGAGAGTGACACCACATTTTGACTGATATGGAAACATAAATGGCTGCTCCCATTTTACTTAAACCCATATATAGTTGAGAAGCTTTTGTTTAATTTACCAAGGTCTCCACCCCAATACAGAGGAGGTTAATGAAAAACAGATTAAAAAAAAATTAATCTGTAACACTTAGTTAACAATTAATTTTGATAGCGTGTTAACAGTTTTTACTGAACCATCAGTGGTGTCTCATGATGTCAACAGTGATGTTTGGGCTTTAATGACCTTACCTTAAAATAAAAATGTGGAGCAAGTAATATAAGAAAAAGAGCTTTGCGCATATCTTGACGTTATGGTTTGTTGTATTTTGTAATAAGAATGATTTGGCCCTTTAAAATATGTGAGCTAATGCAGACACCTCAACTGTACACGAGTGAAACTTCTGTAATGATCATAAAAACACTTTACAAACGCCTACAGGGCTTTTCACATGAGCGTACATGCAAGCACAGAACAAGCACACACACGACTGCAGCTGCAGGAGTGGCAACAGGTGTGTCTTGTGCCTCATGGGATTGATGCACAAATGTGCACCCTGAGTCTTGAAGTCCCAGTGTGCAATCAAACAGCTCACACACACACACAGATTTATATACTACAAATGTCTCCTTTATTATCTGCAGCAGTGTGTCCCCATGTTGCTGCCTAGCTTACTCTCACATTAAAACACAAGCATAACAAAATGGTCCATCCCAGTAGCCACCTCAACCCCACCTCCCACAGAGAGTTTCCCTTTTTTTTTTCATTAATTCTAAAGAGTAGAGCTTGAAGGAAAGTAGATCTTATTTAAGGTGGAGAGGGGTTATTAATAAGAGAGCTCCCTGTTGCTCTATCTATTGGGAGCAGCTTGGATGACCTGAAAACACATGCATACTGCCTCACACACATCCGCACACACAAGGAAAGATAAAGACGGAGAGAAACTGTGGAGTCTGTTGACGTATTGATTGCATTTGCCCCAGGAAGTGAGCGCACACCACAGAGAGTTCTCGTCCAACACTAATATTCTTTTTCGTGCCATTACCAGCTGTAAGTGGCTTGATTTTCAGCAATGAAGCCGGAAGTGAAATATGACTCTATCTGTCCCTGCCAGCCAGTCAACAGACACACTTTTATCTCACTTGCTATCTACACACATTTTTCAGACTATGATAAGAACATCTTTTGCAACATAGAGCTTTGAATCACAGTTTACAATCTATTCAACTGTAGATCAATTGAGTCATTGAGTCAGTTGCATAACAGTAACTTAGTCACCAGTGTGGCCGAGCCCATGTGGAGAGCTGAGGCTATGTGGGAGACTGCTCAATGATCTGCTGCCTACACTGCAGGAGGGCAGAGTAGGCGCCCGGGATGCCTCCAGTGTATTGTAAATAGTTAATGTAGGATTTTTTGGCTGATGCCTTGAAATCACACCATGCCTGTGCCACACACTTAACCCCCTGCTGTGCAGTTAATCACAATGAACTGTGGGAGATGGCTGTTAATGGACAGCGGGCTTGGTTGGGGGAAATGGGCCGCTGAACATAGGGTGAGGAAGCACGCAAACGAGCAGTGCTCTGTGCACTAGGCGAATATTCCTTTAATGGGTGCCCGTTGTTAAGGATGGGTAAGGTAGCGCTCACTGTGCTGCCGTCGAGACAGGAAGCCACTTTCTGTCACTAAAGCCTTGTGCAGCATGTAGCTATTGACATTCCCATGCTTCTAACATCAGAGTCTGTTGTTTCCAAATCTTCTCAGTAGCCGGAGCCAGTATGTACGGAGCATCAAACCACCACACTGTTTCTGTAAATATTGAAGATAAAAGGCTGTTGTTACACATGCCTTGTTTTAGAATTACATAACTGTCTGTACAGGCTAGGTGGGAAGAGGGCCTGCAGTATCTCTGTTCACTCTCTTGTACAATTCAAGTGCATTTAAGCTTTGATTCATTCTGATGAGAACACCAAAAACCACTAAAAGACCTCACTGGTAGTCCCAATGCAGATTAACCAACTACTGTGATCCAAAAAGTTTGATGACAGGATAACTTCTGCACCAGCATCTTTCTGTCAGCATGTTGGTCCTCATGGGAATTTCTATTTCACCAGTCTGAGCATGTTCTGAGAGGGAAATGTGAGAAGTCATCACTTTATGTCTCAGAATTTACATCATGGGTCGAAACTGCATCATACATGACAGACATCACTACACAAGGTCAAAGAAACCTAATGTAGGACCTAGAGATATGTTTCAACTCATAGCGCCTGATCATGATTACATTATGCATGTTGTGGTTTTCATGGCAAGGAAGTTCAGATGCGGCTCACATGAATACAAAAATGAGGGAACAGGACTAAGTCAGGATGTGAAATAATTATCACACTTACCCCATTGTTGTGGTTGACATGAGGGCCAAGACCTGATTGATCCTTCTCAATGGCAATAACAACGAATCTTTCGGGCTGGCTGCTGCCAATGAAGATTTTTCTCTCTAC
>KV751322.1:11083227-11110253 GCA_001698575.1 Mola mola | reverse complement strand
GACCACTTCCCCTTTAAATAGAATTGTATTACGTCATGGCATTAATGCGGAAGTATGTACTCAGAAAACTAGCACGTCCAGTTTTGTTTCCAAGTGACATGAATTTGGTAAGTGTTGCAGAAATTGTAACCGGACAGTTTTAACTTTTAGTGACACATAGATCATTATAGATGTGCCCTTCGAAAATTCTGTAGAGAAACAGATTTTATGACAATGTCGTTAACCATACTTGAATAAGACAGCTAGCTATAGGTTGCTAACGGTGGTTGCTAACTTGACAACGGTAAGTTTCGTTTTCCTCGGTAACTTTCAGTGGCGTTTCCATTTTTTGGCGATTAGTTCAGTAATGTGATCACCTCAGTTGTCATTCAACTGCGGATACTGCAATCTGTGTTGTATTGTTGTATGCCAAGAAATTAGTGGAGTTGATGGTGGAACTCTCTGAGGAAACACAGCATGTTCCCCCGCATCACTGCACCGAGCGGGCAGTCGCCCTACAGTAACGACCTTTACCCACCAACCTCTGCTCCCTGTTACCAATACCCTGCTGGTGGCAAAAGGTGAGTTTTACGAGGAAACCAATTGTGCTTTTGTGTTAGCATCAGTAAAATAGTTTTAAGCATGCACACGGTTATCTGTGAAATCTTCTACCACTATTGTTGTTATTTAAATGATCGCTTTATGTAGTATATTAGTTACATTAGATCATTCCAGATATGTATGTATCCAATTAATGTGAGTGACCAAATGACAGAGGAATGGAGGCATCATTAGTTCTGATTAAGATTGGTATTATTGTGCGTGATTTATTTTCTAATTCAGCCACTCACTGTAACCAGCTTGATTTTGCTTTTTGCTCATCGTGTGAATGTCATGATACAGCATCAGTTGTATTGTAGAAGTCTTAATATTTTATATTATTACCTTGACCTGGGTCAAATATGAAATTCTAATAATTATTAGATTTCTACTCCACATATACATGTGTACTACTCGTGTACTATACTAGTATACATCTTTGTTCAATAATATGCACATGTCTTTTTGATAGTTTTTATGTTCCCAGACTAGAGAGATTACCTACTTATGAATGGAAGCCTACACCATCCACCTCTCCAGTCATTCTTCCTCGCACAGCGATTATGACCAATGGGCGCAAGTACGTAATTTTACCATTTATTCATAACTGAGAAAGCTCTTTCTCAGGTTCGTTGAATTTGACCTCTGTTTTATGAACATATTCTAACATATTTAATAGTGGAATAAAGATCTATGAAACCTGCTAAACATTCAGATTTTCTGTTTGGGGAAATATACACTTAACAACAAAATTATTCATACCCCTTGCAAATTTGAAGTTTTTGTGTTTTCTCAAGAATGAAAGTCCCAAATTTCACTATTCCACTTTGTTGAATACATTTAGTTGTCAGCTGTAAATGAAAAACAATTTCCATCTAGCTTGCATAACAATGGAAATGCTACTATATTAATTTTCTGGCATCTTCAGAAATAGTCATACACTGCTCTTCTCTTGGCTTTTTTGTTCTTTGCCAAAGAGAATACACGTTTCAGACATTCCCAAAATTCTATACATGTTTGCATCCACTGTGAACACATAAAATAATATCATATATTGAAATTGATGAGAGACATGCCCTGGTTCAGGACTCTGCTTATGGAGTATAAATTAAGTTGAGTCAATGCAGCCTTTCTCAATTCATGTCAGTATGGCGAAGACTAAAGAACTCAGTGAATATCTCTGCATGTGTATCATAAATTCCCACAATGATGGGAAGGGCTATAAGGCCATTTCAAAGCTTTACAGAGTGCCCATTGCCACGATACAGAGCGTAATAAAGAAGTACAAAAAATTCCACACTGTGGAAAATGTTGGAAAGCGTTGTCGGAAGCCCAAGATATCCCCTCGTCTAGCTCGAAAAGTGTGCTGTGAAGCCCTCAACAACCCTCAAATCACTTTAAAGGCTCTCCAGGACAACCTTGGCAAGATGGGCACAGAGGTTTCAGGTCAGACAATCCGGCGCACACTGCACAAAGAAGGTCTTCATGGACATCGACCCAGAAAAACCCCTCTACTTACAAAAAGGCATTGAGATATTTACTGGTATTTGCTAGAAGGCGTCGGGACAAAGATACAAGCTTCTGGTCATCAGTCCTATAGTCGGACGAGACGAAAATGGAGCTGTTTGGCCACAGGGATGTTTCATTTGTTTGGTGCAAAAAAGGCTAAGTTCAACCCAAAGAATACTGTTCCGACTGTGAGGTTTGGAGGTGGGAACATCACTGTGGGGCTGTTTCTCAGCAACTGGGCCTGGCAACTTGGTCAAAGTGGATGGCATCATGAGAAAAGGAGCAGTACATCAAGATTGTTGAGGAAAACATCAAGCAGTCTGTAGATAACATTCAGCTTGACCGGCACTGGACACACCAACAAGACAATTAGCCCAAACATAATGCTAAGGCAGTCAAGAAATGGTTTGAGGACAACAAGGTGGATGCCCTAGACTGGCCTAGCCAAAGCCCAGATCTCAACCCCATTGAGAATCTGTGGAAAGTGCTCAAGACCAAAGTGCATGCCCAGAGGCCCTCCAACCTCAAAGACCTGGAGACTTATGCCAAAGAGGAATGGGCTAAGATCCCTGTAGAGGTGTGCCAAGGCCTTGTGAGCAAGTACAAGAACCGATTGGAGGCTGTGATCACAAACAAAGGCTTTTCCATTAATTACTAACTGTGAGTATGAATAATTTTGGACAAGCCTTTTTTTGTAAAACAGTGAATAAAATACCTCTGAACCATAAAATTCCATAAGTTGTCTTTTGCAATTATTTTTACAAATGTATGTCACATGCTCCAGTAACATACAGTAGGACAAAACTATTTTTCACATAACAAAATTGAAAAATATTAACATTGCTAGGGGTATGAATCATTTTGTTGTTAAGTGTATATGTATATGAAGATGTGAAGAGTTGTTAAATTTGTGCATTTACAAGGTTATTTGGCCTAAGAGTGCCTCGTTTCCAAACTCACTTGGCAAACTTTTGTAAATAGACTTTTGAGGTAGTCATAACCTGTATACCTTGTTGATGTTCCTGACTCTTAATGATGGATAGGACCTGACCATATGTGATTCTGTATAATGTGGGAAATGCTATATGAAGCTGAGCAGGATTAGTGTTCCCGCATGTGTCTGGTATGACTGTGTCCATCTCTACATGCTATAACAATCATCGTTGATGTCAGACTTGTGTTATAATGAAAGTGTATATTCATGTTAGGACAGGTTGAGCTGAATGAGTCACAAATTCTGTTTCCAAGTGCAAGTATTGTAAATGAATACATTTGTTAGGACAGTGGAAATGTTCCATAAGGTTTCAGTTATTCATCCCAGTGTTTTATTATATTTTTCTTAGGAGGCAGAACAGTGATTACAACTCCCATGTTGTGAAGCACCCACGCCTTGAGTCCAGGTCTCACCCATTTACTGACTCCCCCTTAATTCGAGCTCCGCCCCCTCGTCATCCTGGCCAAATAGTGGCAGGATCCTCAAGAGCGGATTATAGTTGTTATTATTCCAGCTCAGAGCCGCATCCCCACCACCCTCAAGTGTCTGCTGTCCCAGAAAACTCCAACAGCCTCCAGAATTACGCCAAGGACAAGGTATTTTAAATTTAGTCTTCAAACGTACTGGTTGGTGCACATGTCTATTTTCTTAGTTTAGTCAGTGTGCATGTGTTTGTGGCCTCAGTTGAGTGGTCAGATGTTGGAGCTGTTTGAGTCATGCCAGCAGCAACCTTCCGATTTGGCCCGGAAGGAGATGTGCAGAACTCGACTGCAGCAAGATATACAGCGTGTTTATGCCGGTGTGTATGAAATACTGATGCATTTTACTCTGGCTTTCTGTTGTGTTTTTTAATACTCACTAAGTGTGTTTCTTGAAGTCGCACGACTTTACTTGACTGGATCTTCTATGAATGGATTGGGCTGCCGGAGCAGTGACGCTGATCTGTGTCTGGTTCTTACGGGACATGTGAGTATTTCTGATGCTATACCATGAGAGTTATCCAAAATATGTGTATGTACAGTTAATAATCCTTTTAAACACTTGTTTTTGTTTCAGAAAAAACATGATGCTATTTATGTACTCTCTGTCCTCCAAAGGTTGTTCAAATCACTGTGTGAGTAATTATAAACAACTTTTTGAACATCAAATCATTTAGAATCATAAATTGTGTACATAGCCTGGCCAATTTGTTTAAGACTATTTAACAAACTTACGTGTACTTATTTAGCCCAACTGTGTGCAACAAACAACCAGCCCAAATATTTTGCACCTTTCATGTCCTCCACAGACTTCACTAGGTGGAGCTATTTAGCCATTTAAAAAATGATTTAAGGCTTAGAGAAGAGGAAAATAAATCTACGGTAAATCTCATGGTGTTTGTTTTGATCATAGCATATATAGAGAGGACACAGCTGATCCGAGCCAAAGTTCCGATTCTCAGATTCAGAGAGAAAGGCAGGTATGAACAAAAGGGTTGTTGATGCTTGTTTTTACCATATCAACAAAGTCAGATGGAATTGTTAATATGACTTTTGCTCTTTATACCATCGTCAGTGATTTGGAGTTTGATCTCAATGTCAACAACACAGTGGGCATCAGAAACACATTCCTTCTGAGAAGTTATGCCTACGGTGGGTGCAAATAAGCCATTAAAGGCAGTACCTTTTCTTAATTCCTCATAATGTGAAGTTATTTGACTAATGATTTTACAAACGAACTGCAAGCGGTATGTGTGTTACTTTTTTTTTTTAACTGGCTATGTTTGTGTTGTCTTTTTCAGCTGATGTTAGGATAAGACCAATGATCCTTGTAGTGAAGAAATGGGCACAGCACAATCAAATCAATGATGCCAGCAAAGGAACATTAAGTAGCTACACACTGGTGCTGATGGTATTACACTACCTCCAAAGTCAGTACAATAACACAGACAAATTGTTTGTTTTTTTTTATCGCCCTTTTTACTCTTGACTTGATAAATTTCATCTTGGATGTGTTGTTTTCTTTGCAGCTCTTAAAGAACCAGTCCTTCCCTCTCTACAGAGAGACTACCCAGTCAGTGTCTCCCTTTTTTCTTTTTATTCTAAATCTACTTTTTTCTTTTTTTGAGAAATACATGTTTGCATCACTTTACATATGCTTAGTCTATCATAAAAGAATGTTTGATATACTGAAACACTGTTTAGTTAAAAGTCTTGTCTGTTGTCCTTGCATTCATATTCAGGAGTGTTTTAATCCCTTGATGGACATTGACGCAGTTCCAGATGGACCCAAACACATCCCACCCTATATCTCAAGAAACCAGTCATCTCTGGGAGAACTGCTTTTGGGCTTTCTCAAGTACTATGCCACTTATTTCAGGTAGAGACTATTTTTTGCCATTTTGTTACTTTCTTTCTCCCATTCATTATCTCCTGCTCCTCTGGCCAAGTACTCCCTCTCAGTTCTCTGTACTATTCACTCTATCCTGCATCCTCTTCTCTGGTTTCTTGTCTCTGGCTGAAGGACAAGAGCAGGTGGGACCTTTGGCCTTACACAGCACCAATATGACATACCAAGATCCTTGTGTTTGCAGTGTCTGTTACCTGTCTGTAACACTTTTGAAAAACATTTATTTCATCCAGCTTATGTCAATTAGCTGTAAAATGAACCTTTGCAAAGACTGACTTTAATCACAATGAAAATTTAGTCACATTTGTACCTTGACTTTGATTCATTCAATGAAATATTAAAGAATTTAGAGTTGGAAGTCTTGTATGTCCAATCTGCTGTTTAAAATGTAATTAAAATGTCTGTTTAAAATGAGTTTCCAACACGATTGTTGCTTCCCGCATTATCATGAAGCAATGTTATCTTGTACAAAATAGAAATGTTTTATGTTTATATCATCTTTCCCATGCAGATATAATTGGCTGTTTCTTATATCGCACTGAATTGAAATAAATCCAAGTAATGTCTGGAAGGTACAAAATTTGAAAAACATCCCTTTTGTTTGTTGGCAGTAAATGTTGAATATTGTAATTGATTAGCTGCTGGTCCTTGAAGATCTTCGTCACAGCATTTATTTGAAGTGTATTTGGCGCTAAATAGTTTCCTTGCTTTTTTTTTACTGTGTCTTACAGCTGGGATAAGCAGGTGATCTCAGTTCGAGAGGCCAGAACTTTTCCCAAGCCCTATTATCAAGAGTGGCGAAAAAAATACATATGTGTGGAAGGTAAACATTTCAGTGCTCATATTGTGTCACAGCTGTTATGACTTATCAAGTCATACATCAATGTAAGAAATGTTCCATCGTAATGTCAATGTACAGAAATTCATTTTGTTTCAGAGCCATTTGAAAGAACTAACGCCGCCCGTGCAGTCCATGAGAAAAACAAGTTTGAAGCCATTAAAGCTCAGTTTGCTGAGGTATATGCCAGTCCTGATAACAGTGCTCCCTTCATATTTTCTTTCTTTCTATAAGCCACTGTGGGCCAGTCATGAGTTATTTATAATCCCCCTTTTTCTCATCTCTCTGTGACTTCACAGTCATGTCGGATACTACAACAGAGGAAGGACTTGAACTCTATCCTCCCAGTCAGAGCCATCATTAATAAGGAGTCAGCCACAAGATAAGGGATTCCTCTAATTGGGATGAGTTGATGGGAGTCTTCTACCTCAGACAGGCTTGTCTCCAGAAACAAAGACAGAGACCTTTGGGATGTGCGAGGAGAGGATTACTGCTGCCTCTGCACCTCACAGCCACAAAACTTGTAGGACTCATAATACTTTTGCTGTCTCGGCCATGCACAGACTGTATGTAGTTTGGTAGTATGTATTAAAAGATGTTGCTTCGCAGACTTTGACAGTCTTTTGAAATTATTGTACCTCGTAATTAAAAACACAGTATTTGTGTCGTTAAAGCAGAGGGCTCTGAAATTAAAATCCCACCACTGACGGAGTGAAGTTGCTATGAGGCAGGTTAAGCAGGTCGGTGTTATTAGACATGATAAGTTCTGCAAAACCGCCCTTGTTCCAAATGCACATAGCATTCCTGGCAAGATGACGAAACTGACTAAGTATGCAAAGGCAACCTGTTGATATCTGATGCAAGCGTAATTGGAATTAAGATTTGATTTTCCTGAAGCAAGGATATCTCTTCTATTGTCAGTTTTTAGTTTAGCTTTAGTCATATTGCTAGAGCCACACTGTACAAAATTAGTTCTTTAGAAACCAACAATTTTATCACATGCATGTATATTATATTGTCTTCAGTCCATCTGGGCCACTTTGCAACATAAAACTTTTTTCTATTTTTTCATGTCAAAAGTGAAGATAATGTAAATTTCAATAACTATTTATACAGCTGTTTTAAAGGGCCTCTCCTTTTTCATCATCACCAGCTTTACATTTATAAGCTTTTCTGGATTTTGAGATTGTTATTAAATGATATTTAGGTTCAGGTCACAATTTACATGACTCTGAGGTGGTCACTAGAGGGCTGGATATTCCCACTTTGTCATCATCTCTCCTGATGTGTTGTGTATAATTTTATCAAAGTGTCAGGCCTATTATGGCCTATAGTTAGTTTATGATTGATTTATTTGTACAAAAACGGATGTATCATACACTCATTTTCTGTTCAATTGGATGGAAGTTATTTGAGTGTGATTCCTGTTTTTTGTTTATATTTTTCCGCAGCTCTTTGTAGATTTTGTACATTACAAACTTTTAAAATGTTTATTTAAAAAAATTAGTCTTTTATGATGTGTGATTGTTTTTATTTTATATTTTGAGCTCTAAAGCCGACTGATTTCTCTGTTATGCTAATACAGTGCCAAAATCATAATAAATTGTATTCTTGTCTTTTTTTCACTCACTTTTTACAGATGCTTTGTATGTTCAGATGTGTTAAGTAATTTACAAAGTGAGGTTTGGTGATAATTTGTGGACTTTGGACTCCATCAAGTGTAGCCACTACTTGAGTTGTGGATAATGGAGGGATCCAAACGATTATATTTTGTTACCTGTAGTCTGCAGTTTAACTATCTTCCAGAGCTCATGTGCCATTGTAGGCGCTTGTCATTTATTGGCATTAAAGATTATAAAGCTAAGGATGACTCCGGGATATCCAAATCTCTCTTTCATGTATGTCTGGGGCCTCCCCTGACAGTGCTGTGTTGATTAGGTTTTCCTTTTGTGGTTATTACTCTTAGTTTTATGACTTCTGCATAGTGTCAGTTCTGCCTGTGGATAAATAGCTTCTTGGATTTTGTGTGTGTGTGTGTGTATGTATGTGGCTCTGTGTAGTGTTGCAACCAGCAGCAGGGCGGTGGGTACTGTTTCAGCACATGGCCTATATTTAACCCATCTGGGGGATTTTGATCTTAAAGACACATTGGCAGATTCAACTGTTGGCCACTTGCACAGACCAAGATACCCATGATTTGCCTACACTTCTAGGACGTGTTTGGTGGTATGTCCAAAATTGAACCTGAAATTGTTTGTTGTTAGCTTTCAAACTGCCTGAGGTCTTCTCTAGCTTGGTTTTGCCCCTTTTCAGTCTCTACTCCCCTCTTTTCTTTCCCCAGTCAGTCTATTTCTGTCCCCCCGCTGAGTCAGATGGACAGGTCCCAACTTAGAATGGCACAAACAGGCAGACCAACTCTTCAAAATCAGAGTGGCTGAACGGAAAAGGTATAGGATTGGAGAAACATTGGAAAGAAAGTTGAAGGATATTACCAAGATGGAGGGATGTGGGAGTCTGGACTCAGAGATGACAGAGCTGCAGGAGTTTCAATGTGAAGCTTCAGAGACCGTCAGCCAGGATGATCAAGATGAATTGGAGGAACTGCAAAACAGGTACTTTAAACATTTGATTTAATAAGATGAATAACCTCAACTGTGGCTTGTTTTGAATTTAATGTCTTTTCACTGGTTTATGAAATGTATTGGATGAGGTCTGTGAGAAACCAGTTGTTTCTGGGCTTCTTAGCTGTGGTACATTTTGTAATTAAGAGTTAAAAGAGAATTTGACTTATTTCTAGCTGGAGAGTGAGTAGGCACATTTAAGGGGCAAACACCATTATTTTCATTTAATTGATTACATTATCACATTTTACCTCTCATCATGCTACTCAGTTTTCCTTTCTATGTAATAACTCCCAAATAGCAGGCAATGCCAAGCATCACTTTTCTAATATTACATGACTGCCGCTTTTAAGCGTCATCTTGTGATACTGCAGCAGTATTCATATTGGGAGGGACAGCTCAAAAAGCACTTCAGCATTACTTTTTCAGCTCATCACTCACATTGGCAGCCTGGCATCAGACAGCTGGTCTAATACTTAAATCTAAACTCAGTGAGATATTTGAGGACAGATTAGCAGGTGTTATCATGTTTTTGCCTCAGATTTGCTAACTTACTTTGGGTGCAAAACGTGAGTGTTACTTCATTGTCGTTGCTCAGATTTGGTTTGTAGCTTGTATTTCCATGACATGTGCCAAAAGGATCTCCTCTTGCTTTAAACTGTTTAGTCATGCCCGTCCTCCTGCAAACTGCACGGATAGCCTGCCCTCCCTTTTCTGACTCTGCTCATTAATCTCTACTCTAGTCTTCGAGAAGTTGTGCAGGACCAGTCTGTGAAACCCAAACTTCAGTGCCTAATGGTAGATCCATCATTTTCCATGGTAACTGTTCAGAGTGAGGACAGTGGTATTGTCTGGGAGATGGCCTCAAGCCGCTGCTCTACTCCCTGGGCCTCTGAGACTAGCTCCATCTCTGAAGCCTACAGCATGGAGGGCTCTGGAGCTGCAGGAAAGATCACTATTGTCTTTGATGAGGACAAAATAGTCCGCAGGAGGACAAGATCTGGAGGACGTAGCAGCAGGCTGGGGGACAGGCTGAGCCGACCGGGCAGTTCAAGATCGGCCTCAGCCCTGGGAGTGGAGAGACTGGAGATGGCAGAGATTTCTATTCCCAATGACAAACAGGAGACAACTGAGCCGGACTTAAAGGAACTCAAAAATACAGATCAGCAGCTATTTAGTCTGATTTCAGAGGGTTATGAAATTCTCAACATCAGAGTCCCCTCCAAACTTCCCACTGTGGATGAGGAGGAGAGCACAGAGTTGCAGGACAATCTGTCTTACTTGGAACAGACTCCAAAGATCAGGTCACGTAATCACCAGGAGTGGACATTGCAACAGAATCATGTCCTGCCAGAGGAGATGGAAATACCGGATCACCAAGAGGTAATTAGTGATCTACCTGTTTACGTTGAGTGGTTTTAATATTCAGGTTTCTCATGGCACTTTTTAAATTTAGTTTTGATTTCATTTTACTTATCAATATTAAATTAATAAGGGAATTCAAGTAAAGTATGTTTTCTCCACCAAATTATCCATTTATTCACCGTGATTTTTTTTTTTCTCAGCCCCCAGAGCAAGACTCTTCCCAGCCTTCAGCTGACACAGGGCTCAGACACACACCAATTGAGACAGAAAAAGCCAATGACATAGACTACTTTGAGAAGTTTACCCTGGTTGACGTCGTTGTCCCTGGAGAACATGTTCCGGAGCAGCAGGCACAACAGCTTGTAGCAAAGCCCAAAATAGAGAAGCAAAAGTCTGCCAAGGAGACAGCCACAGACAACCTCTCTGCATCAGAGGACTCCTTTGTCTTCGTTTCAGATGTAGATATAGTTGGGGAACACCTGGATGAGGTCTTCTATGGAGAAGGAGCACCGACTGAGCAGAACAGAGATTATCAGGCAGAGGGTGGATCAGGGCTGAGGGTGAGACGAGAGAGGCAGAGATTTGTGAAGGAAAGTGGTTCAGTGTTGTTTGAGACTGAAGAGACCATCCTCACGCCCATTTTTATCTCCCCTGGACCACCTAAGATCATTGATCCCATCCTGTTGGAGGAGCCCACTGCCATGTCCTTCATGTACTCAGACCTTTATGAGGATGCTGTAGGAGAGCGGAGGAAGAGCGATGAAGAACACTCTGAGGCAGAGAGCGTGGGATCAGAGAAGTTTTACAAGAGACTTTTGTCTGATTCAGAGGAGGCAGATGGGTATCTGGAGAAGTTTATTTTGAAGGATGAAACTCCCACAGTGGAAATTCAACCAGAGTCAGTGGAAGACAGGAGGGAGGGGAGGACAATATGGTCACAAAGTAAGTTTGAAATGACAGGATGTCTAAAAAGAGTGGTTAAAGAAGAAGACAAGGACAAGACAAAGACAGAGGAACCAAAGCCTCAGGAGGCCAGTGTTACAGATAGTAGTGAAGATTTAAAATCGGCAACATCTCAAATGAAAGGAGAAAAAACTGAAAAAGAGGGTGAGAAAATACAATTCTCTATGGTGAGTGAAAAGCAAACAGGCAGAGAAGCTTCAGAAGAATCCATTCAGGAGTCTAAACTGAGAGAAGATCAGATGGGGGAACAGGAAATAAAACAGTCTCCAGAGAGCAGCACTGACGATTCACTTCCTAGAACTGAACCATTGGACAATAAAGAAGAGAAAACAGAGCGTTCAGTGCCAGCAGAAACTATCATTACGGAAACTGATCAGTTGTGTCAGACCAGAGAAGTTGTAGCTAAAACATCTCAGGAGGTTAGAGCTACAGAGGAGAAAGCTACGATAGCACCGGCAGGCAAAGGGGTGCCTCACATTGCCGGTCAATCTGAAATACCAACAGAAGAGAAAAGTCTGTCTAAGACAGCTGCTGATTCTAAGACAGGGGCTGCCAGTGATAAAGTAGCAATGGAAATCCCATCTGAAGTGGAAAAACCTGAGTTTGCTGGTCAGGAAATGTTCCACTCTGCAGGGAAGGAGACACCACCTGAAACATCTCTACATAAGGAAAAAGAAGCAGCAGAGGTTGTTCCTGAAGATATTGCACCTGTTGAGGTCATCACTGACTGTGATGCTACAATACATGCAGTAGTGGAGGTAACTGAAAAAGCAGTGGATGAAAGAGAGATCCAAACTCAAATTCAGATTGATCTTCAGGAGGCAAGAAGCACTGAGACAACCAATGTTCAACCAGCAGCCCCTAAAGGAGAAAAAATACACGAGGCTCTAACAGAGCGAGCTGATGTTGAGAGCCAAGTGCTTAAATTTCATACTGAAACTGACCAAGCGTCAGTTAAAACTGCGAATGAAGTAGCCAAACCTGTGATACCAGAAGAAGTAAGGACAGGTTCAGACAAGAAACTGCATGAAATTGACTCCAATCAACAGGAGGAGTCAAAAACTGAGCTGATACCTGAAGCCAAAGAGAAAACCAAGGACAGTGGGAATAATGTTCATGAGATGACAAATGAGGGTGATGAATTATTCCTCTTTGTCCCGAAAGGTCAAGCTGTAGAGATGGATATAGAGATGATTCAGATGTCAGAAAAGATTGCAAGTTGTACAGAGGCCCTCTCTGAACCTGACAGCAAATGTGAAGGTCTCATTGCACCCCAGACCTACACAATATTTCCAGAGACCCATCAGGCACCAATTGAAGAAACAATGACAGAGTCTCAACTTGAAGTAAAACCCAGAGATGTTCAAAAGGAGGACACAATATGTAGCAATGAGTTAGACCATAGATATTCTCCTTTCACTCCTGTGGAGGTGGACAACTCTGAGGAAAACAGGGATGAGAGGGACTTTGAAAAGGATGAGGGTGTCTTTTCCCCTCTGAGGAGCTTCACCCCTCTGGAGGATTTGTCTGGGCTGCACAGAGAGGATATGCCACCAGAAGTGAGAGATGTAGAGCAAAAGGAGGAAGATGGCACAGAAATGAGTATTGATCTGCACAGAGAGGATGGAGGGCAAAAGATGCAGCCACATGAAGCGGTTACAAAGGCTGAAGAGGTGATTGTTGAGGAGCTTGAATATGAGGTGATATGTGAACAGGAAGCAAAAGAGATGCCAGATCCTGAAACACAGAGAGATATAGAGGAACAAAATCCAGCGTATTTGCAAGAGAAAGAAGAGCGGATGAAGACAGATGCAAGGATGGAGGAGGAGGAGGAGAAAGTCTTTGATTTGTCCCCAGAGGAGGAACTCATTGAGGCTGACTATGAAATAATTGATGCTGAAGAGGAGAGACAGGCCCGACTGGCAGCTGAACTTCAAGAGATGTGCTGGTTCTGCCTCACCTGCGGATATCTGCTGTCAGATGACCACTGTGTGTCAGGAGAACATCGCAGCCATGAGGTCACTGCTGTTGACACAGCCTATGAGGAATTAAAGGTAAGGCACTATGAGAATTCACACATGTTCTTTATATGTATACGCTTCTCTGTCAAAGCATTAGTGTTGTAGAGCTCACAAAACTTGACACTTGAACATGAAGTTGATTTTAAACTGATTACATGTACCAGTCATTTGCAAGAGAAAAATAACCCATCTGTTTATATTATCAGAGAAAACATGATGATTTTGTAATCTAATCCATTATCTGCTAGTGACGTCAGTATGCTGTTTTGATTTTGTTTTTGAAAAGTTCAGAGGAGAAATAACCAAAAGGCTTCTTTGTGTAATTCACCTCAAACACAATTAGCCTAGGATGATACAGTATACAGTGTGTTTCTCTGTCTATGTCTAAATTACTCTTTGGCAAAAAGTAGGAATATACCCAGATATGCCACAATATTGAAACCACCATTAAGTGAAGTAAATAAGTTCTAATCTCATTGCAAAGCAGCATTTAGCTGGGAAACTGTTGGTCTTGCTATTCATGTGAGTGAATGTACGTACCTGTACCACCCACCTCAACAAAGCAGAAGGAGAACACTCCCTCATGACAAAGCCAAGCCATACCCGACAGAGGAATCCTCCTATCAGTAACGAGCCTCACCAGACCGCAAATACCATTCAGGATTGAATCCAGAAACATGACATGAAGAGCCCAGTGCATTCTTCTGGCCTCCATACTCCCCAAATCCAATTCATACCTACTACAGGACACCCTCAGAGATGCCCTGTCCATGTACTAATAGGTCTAAGCTGATTTTGTGGGAGAAGGACCAATACAAGATCAGGCAGGTGGTTTGAATGTTTTGGCTGATTTTATTAACTAAATGTTAAACACCTAAAGCAAATGCGGCACAGCAATCTTACTATCTTAACAATTGTAATTTTTGTTTTTAGAAACAACACTACAAAAGGATTGATGCATAATTTGGAGGCTGCAATTTTAATTTTATAGCAGTTTGTGTATTATTTTGTACGATCCATTTATGTCAATGTATCAGTTGAATAGTTCTTTCAATAGTGCAATACTGTACAGCAGTGCTGAAAACTACATTCTTCAAAATCATTGTCAAAATGTATGGGACAAATGATCACTGGTGAAATTTATTGCTTTGTGGATATTTTTCATAGGCTGTAGCAAAATGTTTTAATGATTTTTTTGAATAGCTTTAAGGGTAAACATTTTAGGGATTAATTCAATATTTTGTGAAATATTCTTTTTTGGAGAGAATATGCATTTTTACCAATCTCAGATAACATGTTATTTCCTTTTGTTCTGCTCCCGGCCTTAAAGATTGCATAGTGTTTCTTGATCACATAAGCAAGCTGCCTCTGAAGTGACACAGCATCACCATCTCTCGCCTGATAGGATACTGCTTCACTCAAAAAATCAGCTCAGCATCATACACTTCCAGCATTAAGTCCAACATTATTACAACGCAGGGTGTTCATCATCACACACCTTGCCAGCATCAGTTTGTGTCATCCTAAAATAAAGAGGTCCTAAATTATCCAGCCAAAACGTTTCCATTCACGCTGGCAGGTTATATGCGTTCAGACCGCGGCCAAGCGCATTTAATAGTTGTGATGTAATGCTCTCATTTGATCAGTGGAAAGGTCCGCTGTGACATCATCAAGTGTAAATTGATATGCAATCGCTTCCCACTGTCCCTGTGGGTTAGCAATGGGCCAGCTTTTCGATTTTTAATGTGCTAATGTTAGAGCACCTTTGAGCAATCTAAAAAATAGTTTTGCTCTCTTTTACCTGCAGTTTTCCAAACAAATATCTGTCTAGTGTTTAGCCTGTAAGTTTAATGACCAACTCGCTTTATTAAAATGATTAGAAAAAGCTCCTCATTTCATTCACCAGGAAGGAAGATATTTAGTTTTCAGTTGTTTTTCTGTAATCTATGAGGATACACTGGATATCATGAGAGAAGAGACATAGTTCAGCGTGCCTTTTATAAACGATAAAAGTCAAGTAGCTATTGGCCCAACCAAAGAAAGGCTGAAATATACTTCCAGATTATATTTGAATCAGGTCTCGTCCATATGAGTTGTATTTATATGAAACACTGAAAACTGGACTGTAGAAAACAAGATGAAAGCTGTATTGCAGGTGTGACTTCAGTACCAAGAACTACAGTCATGCAGATGTTCCACAGAGGAGAAGACTGATCCCTCAAGACTAGGCCAAGACTTAGCAACTTTTGCTAAACAACTTAGCAAAAACTATATCCAGTCCAGTTCTCTGAGCTACGAAGTTCAACACACCCTTGAGTTTCTTCAGACATGGATACGTGCAAAGTATTTGCACACATTCTTCCTCACACGTAAACACACACACCTGTTTTCTAACACTTGGTGAAGGAAGAGATGGTCAGTGTCAGGAGGAGCACAGAGCAATACGTTTCCACACTTTGACCCACTTAAGTGTGATCTGTCACTATTCACGTGGTGACAGGGGATTTCCACCGTTCCTCTTCTTTGAATACTCCACTCCCCAGTGATTCCCCTTAAAGCAGCCATGGGCAGTAACTCACGTTAATCGTCTAAATCAAAACATCAGAAAGGCGTAACCCGCTGAGACACCACAGATCCGTGTAACTTGTAAAAATTCATTTTTCAGGTATAACCATTAGTGGGACATTTGAAACAAGAAATGTACAAAATGTGAATCACTTAAATGTCTTTGAGGGTGAAATTTAATTATTTAATGTCACACAAGCCTTTTAAATTTGCTTTGACTGTAACAGAGCAGAAAACACTGCTGTACTGTTTTTAATGATGAAATTGCACTTTTAGGGAAGTCTCATTTTAGACTATAAAGTAAGAACAGAAATGCACTGTTACTAGTTTCAAGTGTTGCCTTTATTTTCAAAGGTCTATCCAAACTAAAAAGGTCATAGATAGAGCAGTGTATGGCTTATCTTTGCTATTTACGCTAATCAGAATCCAGTTTCTGCTCAATAAACAGAGAAATTGGGGCCAAATATTAAACTCAAGGTCTTACATTCTCTCTGACCAGATGGTTTGAGCATCCTCACATACTGAGCAGAGGAGACAAAAGTCCAGAATCAGTTTCTATGACGATTTAGAAACACATACATTTTACACCTGTGGTAATTTTTCAAAATCCGCAATGCTCATGTGCAAAAAGGCATTTTGAAGTAAAATAATTATGAGACTTTTGAACATTGAATTCCCACTTTGTTTTATGATCCCTTTGCTGTAATTCAGAAAGGTTGGAATTTTGTAATGAAAGAATGAATTTTTTTTTTTTTTTAAAAAGTTCCCATTGGCAGCAAATAGCTCTTTTTTTATTTTGAAAAAACCTAATTTGTTTTGGTTAGAGATTTTCAAATGTATATAAATGTGATATTTTGCTGTTTTATCAGGAGAAGTTGAGTAACTGGATATATGAGCTTCAGGGGAGGTCAGAAAACATTGAGGACTTGGTATCTGAACTTGAATTGGCCTACAACTCTGTAGAGGTAAAACAAACAAGATCCTATCTATACTTCATTTAAACGTATACTTGTACACTGGGATTAAATGGCACAATATGCACCATAACATCCCTTTGAATTTAGACAATTTTATGTGTGATATCTCTGTTTTCTGTCTCTCAACCAGGACTCCTGTGTGGGGACTGAGGCAGCAATGCAGGCGCAGAATGAAGAGATGATGACTCTGGTGATGGAACAGTATAACAACATGTCCATCAGCATGGAAGAGGAGAAGAAGGCCAAGCTGGAGCAGCTATATGACCAGATTGTCTCCCTCCAAGAGAACATAGACTCTGCCAAGGCCACTGTGGAGACCACGGCCAGAGAGGCTGAGATGGAAGCACGGGTGAGTGAATCCAAACTTGATCAGAGATATCAGATTTTGCCAGTGACAGTTAATGTCAAATTTCTGATAAATCCCCTTTTTAATCTCTTCTCCTACTAGTCCCCTGAGGACATTCATGCAAGGTAACGTCCTTTCAGTGAATGCACTGTAATTTAGTGTGATTTTTCTTAAAAGTTTATACTAACATTTTAGTAACAAAATACTGTTTGCTGCCTGACCTGCAGAACTACAACCAATGTAGCAGGACAATAATTTGAATATTCAATACCAAGGGGTATATTTTCCATATCAACCTCAGTAAAGATTTAGACTGTTTGAAGCCAAAGGCTGAATTCTGTGGTTGTCAGGCTCAAGGCAGCTCTGGACTTGGCCACGTCACTGGAGCTGGGCCCAAAAGGACTGCTGGTGTTTGAGGACTATGCCAATGGCAGCGCTTCCAGCTCTCAGCTTGCACAGCGGAAGGGAATTCCAGGTAAGTCTGATATAAGCATATTGTTGCAGATCAACCTGACAGCTTCAAGACGTCTTGAATAAATCATTTATGTCTCCTGGTCTGTGCCTCAGTGCCTCTGAAGCCTACACTGCAGCCTCAGGAGCCAGGCTCTGCCACCAGCACCAGCGTCACTGTTTACTGGAAGGTCAATCCTGGCGATATCATTGACTGCTTCCAGGTTTACTGCATGGAGGATCCACAAGGAGGTTAACACTTTCAGAATGATTCTTAAAATGGTAGCTGAAGTTGATTTTATATGTTTTAATTACCATTAACGTCTCGTATAGCGATGTAATGTTTCGCTAGATATGAAAGTCAATGGATGAATTCATTCAAAATGAAAGTAGCTGTTATTTTCGCACACTTAAAGGCCCTTTTCCACAAATACATATTTATAACAAATGATGATATTGTATCTATCTTGATACAATATCATAATATCATAATATCACAATATTGTGCTTACTACATCCAAACATGGTGCATGCTTTTTGGCGGCTGTTGTCCACAGTTGTGTCAGAGGAGTACCGTGTGACAGTAAAGGAAAGTTACTGTGTCCTGGAGGAGCTGGAGCCTGACAGGACTTACAAAGTGTGGGTGATGGCTGTCAACTACACTGGCTGCTCGTTGCCCAGCGAGAGACTCGCCTTCAGAACGGGTTAGTCCACATAGCTGAAGCTGAAAGTAGCAGTGTGAAGGGAGTTTAGATTACTTTGAATTGTCAGTGTCGATGTAAACAAATATTGTAGGAAAAAAAAATTGTAACTAACCTCATTGTAAAATTTTGGGGGGGGTCCAGAAAGTTGCGCTTTGAAACCAAAAGTAGTGTCATATCATAAACTGATCATGTGTTTTCTTTGTGGCAGCTCCATCAGTACCAGTGATTGACACAGAGACCTGCACTGTCATGTGGGATTCAACAACACTGCGCTGGAGCTCAACAACAATGACTCCTGGGCCGAGTTACACCTTAGAGTACTGCCGTCAGTATGAAGTGGAGGGAGAGGGGCTTCGGTATGTGTATGTTTTCCCATTTCTTTTTCTTTTGTTTTTTTAAAGAAAAAGCACAAAGGTAGAAATTTAGAATCCTGATCATTTTAGGTAACAGTGTCATTTAGGTCCACAGGTATTTGGACAGTGATACAGTTTTTTTTTCTTTTTTGCCTCTATACACCACCAAAGTGAATCTTAAATTTTAAAAAATGTGATCGAAGTGCAGACTGGAGGTACTCTGCATAAAACAGATGTAAATTTCTAAATGGCAAATGCCATGTTTTTGTGAATCACGGAGATTAAACCTGAAAGTCAAAAGGAGTTTTGTCCTATAATTTGTTCTTGTGTGTGTGTGTTTGTGTATTTGGACAAACTCATAGATCCATCTCAGGTATCACAAGCTGTGAGCAGAAGGTTCTCCTGCAGCCCAATGAAAACTATCTGTTTTACATCAAAGCTGTGAATGAGGCTGGAGCCAGCGAACAGAGTGAGGCTGCACTCAT
This sequence comes from Mola mola, assembly GCA_001698575.1. Lineage (NCBI taxonomy): Eukaryota > Metazoa > Chordata > Actinopteri > Tetraodontiformes > Molidae > Mola > Mola mola. The sequence goes on along the minus strand of KV751322.1, from coordinate 11,091,095 downwards.
TTCCACCAAAGGTAACAAACAACACCTTGTACAAAATTCAGTTTGTACCTGTATTTGGCACAAATACATTTTCATATTGTTTTCCCTTGGCTGTTTCTGTTTTCAGGGACAAGGTTCCACCTGCTGAAAGATTCAGCTCACCCTGCTCTGGAGCTCTCCGTGGACCAAACCACTGTGCACTACTCTCACAATGCGCCTGAAAACATATTGTCTACAGACAGAGAGTGAGCTTCAGTCAGCTCTTACTACCTCTCCGACCTCTTCCACTGAATATGTCAACCAGAGTTTGTGTATTTTCTAGGTGTCCCTCCATCCTTGGTGAGTTGCTGCTGCCACAAGGACGTTATTACTGGGAGACCATTGTTTCTGGAGGCCCAGCTTACAGGCTCGGGGTGTCATACAGCACAGCCAACAGAAACAGCCCGCTGGGAGAAAACAATGTGTCATGGTGTTTGCAGTGTATCCTTACACCGTCAGGGTATGTATAAAGCACTTTCCCCTAATTTACTGTAATGCTTATTGATTATTAGGTCAAAACCCTCCTTTATTTGCTCTTCTTGTCTGTTCAGGTGCACTTATCAGTTGCTTCACGATGGCATTCAGTCCAGCGTATTTGTAACTGAAATACCTGAGCGTGTAGGTACTCTCCTTGATTACCAGCTTGGTCGTCTATCTTTCTACAATGGCCAAAGTGGTCAGCTGCTGGCTGCTTTCTGCCAACGATTCACCCAGCCGTGCCACCCTGCTGTGGCCCTGGAGATGCCAGGCAGTCTGGAGGTCAGCATGGTTCCGGAGATGCCAGAATTTACCAACAACAGCTAGCTCTGCAACCTGCTTCATGTGCTGTTTACGGTTCATGTTGGACATTTTGATTTCAAGAATAATTCTAATATACTGATATCCACAGTGAACTCTGGATATACTGGTTCTGATTTCTCTGAAGAGGGCTTATTTATTTGTGGAGTTGTGTTTTTTGCAAGATCAAAACACACCTGTTTATTTAGTCCCTCTTTTTAAAACAGGTTTCTCTGGTTGAACTGAAATTCAATTTGCATCTTTTAGTGGCAAAAATGAAATTGTAAATATCAAAAACAGACATGTAAGGGAATGATGAGTGTGTGAAATACAACCGCAATTGAAATTGATTGTTTTCTCTTGTAATTTGTTTGGTCAAGGGGGAGCTTGACCTTAAGATTTGCTGATATTGTAGGGTTTTGTTCTTTTTTCACCTCTTTATTTAATCCCTCAATACAGTCCTGTGAGTAAAACTTGATGATTGCATAGTGAAGTCAAACACAGTGTGTCGTTGCTGAGACAACATTTAAGGCCTTGTGTCCAACTTTTAGGTACTGAAATAGAGAACTATGCTGTAGCACTTTAAAACTGTTTCATATTGTCAATTTGTGTAAATAACAGATGTGATCACTTGTATATTTTATGCACAACTCACAAGTGGAGTTGAACTGTTTTGTTTTTGCTGTCTTGTAAAACTGACTGTCATGTCTGAGCTGAATGAACATGCTTATTTTTTTATCTGTACAAAAGGGACTGATGTGTTTTGAATCATCTCACTAGCTTTTTTTCTACCACACATTCACCACTAGAGGTTCTCAGTACTCCTTAAGCTACAATACTGGCTAAAACCAGCCATTGTAACATTCACAAACTGTTACAGGCTCTGCAACACTAAAGCAGCGGTGCAGTGTCAAATAAAAAGGCTTCCTTAATCTTATTCATGAAAAAAACAAGCATTGAGAGATGTTTTTGCATTGTTTGTTAACCTTGAAACATGCACTCAAATGTGTGCAAAATTGTGAGTAGAATGGGTTTAAACTTTATTACAAATGAAAGAAACCATAAATCATTCAAGTATATTTCTTTTACCTGTTGAAAAATAGTTTCCAAATTTAACGAGCACTCAAATTTTCAGGTCGCTTAGTATGAATTGCAGCTCCTGTCTTGCCGAAAAAGTGGCATGATTCTCCAGAGGACATGTCCTTTCTCAGCTATTATATTGCTTCAGACATTTATGCCATTTCTGGAACAGTTTTGAGAAAGCACAGAAAGTAGGGGAATGAAAGAGAATAGGGAGTGTGTGACAAACACATGCAGACCAGTGAACAGCTGCCGGCTTACATGTGATCTGTTCTCAGTTCTGTTTCACTGCTGTACACAGGCCTCTTGTTGTACCTCATGTCAACATAGCTCTTTGACAATGTCTAATGTTTTGAAAATATTGCAGTTTATAAGACGTAAGAATGTGAATTATTTACTATAAAATAACAGGACAAGATTCGACACCTATTATATATCAAGCCTGCCAGCTTAAAATAAATAAATAAATAAACAGCCCTCTGCTAGACACTCTCCTTCACGTGACCAATGAGTTCATCAATATCTGATGTCAGGTACGTCATATCCTGCTCTCATTTTTTCCATTTTAAGGGCCAAGACAGAACAAAGAGCTCTCTATCCTCCTCTCAACATCTAAACAAGTTATCCCTCAAATAGAGGTGGCCAATTATTACTGGAAAAATAAAGCAAACCCCAATAGTACGCTTTGCTGCATCAACTTAGCACAGGTTTTCACTAAGTTTATATGGCATATACTCCTTCTCAAGTTGAAATTGTTCATGAAGGAACAATTATTCTTAAACAGTCAGAGTTTAGTCACATTTTAGTGAAACAGTTTAGTGACATCAAACCAGCATATAAAAGTATCAGGAAAATCATAGACATTTCAACTTTATCATCTCCTCACATCAACATACATTTAAAAATCTAAAGAAGGAAACAGCTCTCATATGACCTAACTTATAGGCATAGATCATCATATTGTATTTTAACAATATGAGGACAGTTATTACCAACCATCCACAGAAAACGAGAGTGTTACAAAACAAATGTGATCATTTATGAAAACGTCACAATTATGAAGGATAGCATTAATATTATGACAACTGTACAAAGACACTAGCAGTCACAAAGGAACACAGCACCCATATCGCCCTCACAAGCCTATTTTTAGTCCAAGAACAGTGTTTCAGGTATGTTGCTCTAAAGGGAAAGAAATCGTGAAGGGTTTTTTTGGAAGTAGCAAGAGCCAAAATATTTACAGGAAAATGTACTGTAATTTGGGACTTGTGAGGATATTAAAAGACATGACAGTACCATACCAAAATGGTAGCAACAAATCTCATTGTCCTATTTTAGTTTTAGACATTCAAATGGCAAAGAAAAACAAAAAAAATAAAGGCAGCTAAACAGGCAGACACTTCACTTTTAACAAGGTGGCTGTTAAATAGGCACAGCAAATGATAACACAGCTTAAAACAAAATAAACACAAAATGGTTGTAGAAAAACAAGGAATCAACAACAGTAGTGACAGGGCTGTTAAAACACAAACTACAAACAATAATGAGAGACACACTGGTTACTGATTGCACATTGAATACAATGTTTTTCAATGTAGCTCGCAAAGATGAACAAGTTATCAGCCTTATTGGAGGAAAGGACAAGTACAGTAAATTGCATTGATTTTAAATCTATTTACAACTATACAAGCAATATTGCACACTACACTAATGAAAGTGTTATTAAATTTACAGAATATTTTTACCATTAATAGGAGGAAGGACATGTATTCCGAGGGTTGTTAAAGGATGCAACATCCTCTGTGATAAAACCCAGATTTATAAACTAAGGTGATCCAAAAATAACTGTACAAATCCTTCTATTAGGTGCTCTATCTGAACACCATTTTTCTTTAGTGAACAAGATGTTTGACTCTATTATTGTAATTAAATATTCTCATGAGGTATGAAATAACTGTGGTGTGATGAATGAAAAATTCTATGAAAATACAGTATGTATTCCTCACAGAAGGTTAAAGGAAGAAGTCAAAGAAAAATGGACATGTGCCCCTCTCGGAGTTCAACCAGTGCTACTTTTAATCTTTTCATTCAAACTTTCTGTGTCTTTCTCATCAAGAATCACTTTTTAGAGTTCCATCCTCAACTACGTCCACGCGGTCAACCTTTATAAAACCTCACACATGTACTTTCCCTTCCTTTCCAATATTACATCTTTGAAATCTATCATCATTATCTTGTTATAAAACAGTCTCTTTTATAAATATAAAGTCTTACTCCCATAAGATATTAGCCATTTGAGTTATAGCTCAGCCAAAGGATTTCATTTTTTTTTTAATAAGGATGTTAAGTTAGATTCAGAATGGCCCCTATCATATACAAGCAGTTCCTTTTCCTTTTATAAGGCTGGATCAGGGTTAGGCAGGCGTAGAGCTCTTCTCACTGGCCAGACTGGGTTTGGGGTCTGGTCTGTGGGGTTTGTGCTGGGGGCTGCTGCGAAGGTTGTCATCCATCTGCGGTACAGGATTGCCAGTTAGTTCACAGAACACATACACAAACAGAAAGTATCACAGTAAGAGGCACTATATATACCTGTAGTACAGCTGAAATTGTACCTGCCAAATACAACCATGAACCCATGCAAAGGAGTTAAAAGGAAAGCAGAAGCACCTTCTCTATCAAGTTGGACTCTTTATTTACAAGCTGAGTTAATTTCTGGAGGTTGGCGTCCATTGTTTCCTGAACAGGTGGGGGAGGACCTGGAGAGAGAGATGATGCAAGGGGACACCCAGAGGAGGGAGACGGTAAAGAGTCTGAAGTAGGAACAATGTTAAGAAGAAATAAGACAAGAAAGGGGCAAGCATGCAGTAAAACCAAGAGTTTAGAAGTGGGAAAATGCTAATGATGTTAACCATTTTGTTTGCTTGCAATGACTTCTTTCACCAAGCTAAGGTTCCAAGAGTGTGAGTATTTCCCGTCTGTGTAGTAATCTTACAGGGACGGTCCGAGCTGAAATAGAGTGCCAGAATGTTGTCGCAAAAGCGTGTGATGTTATCCAGGTGTCTGAGGTGGCTCTGCAGGGAGCTGCTGGGAAGACTTGATTTGTAAAGTGGGGCCACAAAACCAAAGACAAAGGCATCCAGACTGGTCGGCCTACAGACACAAACGTATGTACAGTACAGCACATAAAAATCATTATAGTCACACACAAGCAGTGTTCTGAGACAAATACTATTAAGTGTTTTCTACATACATCACAATCTAAATATGAAAATTTGTCCTCTTGCTTATGGTAATGGTTCCCTATTTTTTCCTGTATATCAAATATCTATTCAATAAGAACATCCTTTACAAAAAATGCAATTAAACAGACATTATTTCTATCCTAATTTTTTTTCAAACTAGTATTCTGTTTCAAATAGCCTTGAACCTGTATGTACAGAATTCATGGTACACCAAATGAACATTTATGTCAGTGAACTATCAAAAACTCACGAGCTGCCAAAGAAGTAGTTTGCTGATCCGAGTCTATAGGAAAGGAGATTCAGGCACTCTTTAGCATCACTGTAGATCTAAGGCAGACGATAAGAAAGATTTACATTGTGAGGAAGAGTATGCTGCAGGCTCAACTATACAGAGCAGACACGTTGACACAGCATGTGGATGATCAGTACATATTTACCTTTCCTTCTACCTCAGTGATTCTGTGCAGCGGTGCCTCTCCTTTGGTTAAAAGGATGCGGGAGAGGGCAGCGTTGGCATGACGACTGGGGACGACAAAGTTAAGTGGGAAAGGCGAGCGTGAAGCAAACCATGGCCGTGTCACACTGGCGTAGTTTTCTGCATCCAGCCAGAAAGTGTGCAACTGTGGGATGCAGAGCATCACTCTAAATAATAATAGTACTCACAAATTAGTATTTGTCAGGGAATAAGGAGAAGAGAGATGGCGCTACCAGTGCTGGTCGTAGTTTCTCTTCAATCAGAGCGATGTATGCCATGGTGTCTGCTCCTTCTCTGGCTGACAGCTCATAGTCTGCATTAAACCTCTGAAAAAAAGATACACCACAAATGTTACAGCACATCTAGTATTTCTAATAAATGTGATTGAGGACATAATGACCAGGGGATGGACAGTAAGCAGCCTTATCTGTGCTTACTTGTTTCCTCAGGAAGTTGAGGATCTGTTTAGGTTCTTGAACTGCAGAGTCTCCACAAAGCAACTCTGGGACTGTTGCTGCAAGTTCAACAATACAATTCATGACAAGGGGAACTTATTTAAGTTGACCACATACATATATTAAATAATCATCAGTGCCTGGACCACAAAGTTACGATATTCATGTTTTTTGAAGCTGCAGCCCACCTGTTAGAGTTTTCCATGTCCAGTCTATAGGAGAAACTGTGACTTTTGCCCCAGAAAAATTGGCATAAGCCTGCAAGCAAAACCCACAGTTGGAAAAAAAGAACTTAATACTCCAGAACTATTAATCCGCATTCAAAAATACTCATCATGTTGATCATACAATGTCCTGGGGAATACTGCGAGTTTTTACTCAGCCCCAGAGGACTGTAATGCTTCAGTCAGCTGTGCTTACTGATATCAGTCTTGTAATGAAGCGTCTAAACAACTATGGTTACACTGCTGAACAGCTTTATTTACAGAAAACAAAACCACAAGCCAGTTTTCAACTGAGAGAACACCTTTGACAACGTGTGAAATACATACATGACCTGAGACAGGTATGACAAACTCTGATATTTTGTGATTTCTAAATTGCGTTACAATGGACCCACACAAACAAAAACTAGAGGCATTAGAATCGCTACATACAGTATCTGAAGCGTCACGTCATAATGGTCAGAAAATTAGTGTCACCTTTTGGCAGGAGCTGTAAGTGGATTCACTGAGACGACTTCATTGAAAGCAAGCAAAATACTCGTTGCTTATTATCAACAAGGTCATCAGTAGCTCTGCCCCCGTCGATAGCTACCTAACAAAACTATGATGTCTATACACAAATCAATAACGGTGGTGCTGACCTTGAAGGACCACATTTTCATCAACTATAGCAGTGATTTATGACAACTAGTCACACATGAACGACACAATATGCAGTTTGGCCGCTGACCAAACATGAAATCCAACTGGAAACATGATGATTTCTACCCCGCAGATCGAGCTGAGCGTGAAGAGACAGCGATGCAACTGCTGAGGGTGGGTGAATTTAGCATGCAAGCTAGCACCGTTCCACAGAGCACGGGAAAGGGACAAAGAAAACTGTTCGTCTTAAGGGAAGGCCCGGAAACATTGACCTTGCTTCTGTTTAAGATAAGACGCCAACGTTACCAGAACTATGAGGGACTCGGCGTGGACAGAAGGCAACCCCCAGTCTCCTCCCCAGCATCTCAGCTCCATGGCAGTCGCCATGTTTGGAGTCATGAAAGGGGCGAGTGACGTCACCGTGTTGCTATCACGCCGTCGCCCGCAGAAGGTGGAAAAAAACCCAAAACAAAACAGGTGAGGTGGGCACGTCCATCTTCTACCGTTTGTCCTGTTAGGGGTCGCTGGAGCCTATCTCAGCATCTTTGGGTGAAGGCGGGGTACGCCCTGGACATGTCGCCAGTTACACACACACACACACACACACACACACACACACACAGAGCATGTTTTTGGACTGTGGGAGGAAGCCAGAGTACCCAGAGAGAACCCATGCAGACACAGGGAGAACATGCAAACTCCACACAGAGCATGTTTTTGGACCGTGGGAGGAAGCCAGGACCTTCTTGCTGGGAGGCGACAGTGCTAAACACTGCACCACTGAGCCGCCCGTGAACATATCCAGGTTAAGTCAAATCACAAATTTACCCCCAAAGACCTTGGCAAGCTCTACAACATACAACAAAACCTATATTTTAGACCCTCTGTAACAATGTCCTCAAAAATGCCATATTCTAATTCAACTTAGCTTTCCTAGACTTTTCTAAAGACTTAC
>KV751322.1:11053691-11078260 GCA_001698575.1 Mola mola | reverse complement strand
GGTCATTACAATCGAAGGCCCTTACCTGTTTCTGACTCTGAGCTGTCCCCACCAGGGCTCCTTCCGCTGTGGGGAGTGTAAAAGCGGCTTCACAGGTGACCAGACCACAGGCTGCCAAGGCGCCAGGCTTTGCCCCAACGGACAACCTAACCCCTGTGATGCCAATGCAGAGTGTGTCATAGAGAGAGATGGCAGCATTAGCTGTGTGGTAAGAATTTAGTAAATTAAATACTGGTGTCATAGTCAGTATTCAGTAAATGAATTCCATTTTTCACATGAATGATTTACATAAGCTGTCACACCTTTTCTTTGTGTGTTTGTGTGTTTTAGTGTGGCATTGGTTGGGCAGGTAATGGTTATATGTGTGGAAAGGACACGGACATTGATGCCTATCCTGACACTAAGCTCAAGTGCAGAGACATCAGCTGTAACCAGGTACTCATGTCTACACCCACTTTGCTCCCATGCATTTAATTCATACTAGCATGAAAAATAATGCTGTGGCTGTTGGTTCCAGGATAACTGTGTTTTTGTGCCAAACTCTGGTCAAGAGGATTCAGACAGAGATGGGGCGGGTGACGCCTGTGATGATGATGCAGACAGCGATGGCATTTTTAACATAGATGTAAGTAAATAAGCTCTTAAACATCTGTGAACAGGAATTAGTAGAGCAGGAACGACTAAACCTCATATGTCTGTCCCAGGACAATTGTTGGCTTGTTCCTAATGTGGACCAAAAGAACAGTGATAACGATGCCCATGGTGACGCCTGTGATAACTGCAAAACAGTTGAAAATCCTTCACAAAGGGATACTGATCAGGACGGGCTGGGTGATGAATGTGATGATGATATGGATGGGGATGGTAAGTTTTTTTGTTAGTATTCAACAGGCAAATTAATGTTATAGTCGCATTGTATTGCTGTTACTGTGCATCAGTGAGTGGGATGTAGTTCGGTGATTGTAAATGGTCACAGTTGCTGAAAAGGTTGGACAGTCATTACTGTGGTGGTGTAATAGCAGGACCATTACTCCTTTATTGCATCAATTAGGCAATAAATTTAGGAGCACATTGTGACACCTGACTCTGATAATTGCATTTAAAGACTGCTATGTCTTTACGGTTATCCAAACCACATTCTAGACAAAAATACAAATCGTAACAATCCTGTTGCATAAAAATTGTGGAGTGGTGGTACTTTATGTGTTCAGAACATCCAGGTCTTACTCCTTCTTAGATCACATTCTCTACCAGTTAAATCATTGGCTTTCAGGGAAACAACTCAAGCGTCATTTAAAAAAAAAAAAAAAAAAGAAAGAAAGCCTTTAAAACTGCAGTAGAAAACTGTGAAATGTTAACGTGTTCCAACTGGAAGCATAAGTGTTGTTTCATTTACTTCACTGCTACTGAGCCCCTCTCATTTTTTCCACTGGAACTACAACTTTATGCACTTTTACCTTTATATGCTTGCGCACATGGCTTGTTTAGGCCCTGTTGAGTGACTCCTGTTCATTCCAGTTTTGACAGAGTTCCAAACTCTTGATCATTTGGTTATGTCCTTAACTCTAAGGCTGGATTGCTTAGCGATTGGTCATGTCCATCTCCTTTCTGAAAGCTTTCTTTCCATGGTGAGCCTCTGCCAGGCTTTAAAGGCCCCGTGAAAATATTTTACCTTCATCTCAAACAAACACTGCCATCTGGTGATGCCTTCGAAAGTCTGTGCCTGTGAACTGTTTTCTGTTGCAAATTCGTTTATTTTCCTGTCAGTGCTTTTACACGTGATGCAGGAATTAAAATGTTGAAATTTTTCTGTTCTCAGGCTTGAAGAATATTTTTGACAACTGCCAGCGAGTTCCAAACCCAGACCAAAATGACAGAGACAGTGATGGGGTAGGAGATGCCTGTGACAGCTGCCCTGATATGTACAACCCTAACCAGGTAACAAACCGAACCGAACAGCAGCATGAAAAAGGTTCCTCTGCTGTTTTAACTCAGTCCAACAATTTTTGTCTACCTGCAGTCTGACTCAGATGATGACCTTATAGGAGATACCTGTGACGACAACATAGACAGGTGGAGCTAATGGTCATGAGCTGTGGTATGAACGTATGTAAAGAGTCATAAGTTTTTGCCATTCATTTTTCCTGCCTGCCTCCTCTTTGTCAGTGATGGTGACGGACACCAGAACAACAACGACAACTGTCCCACCATCATCAACTCCTCTCAGCTGGACACTGACAAGGACGGAATGGTTTTAAATCAATTTTATGCTGAATTAATCTCATGTCAGTGACATATACATGGGTGTGTTTTTACAGTTAACCAAACGCACTATTTTATCTTGATAGGGAGATGAGTGTGATGATGATGACGATAACGACGGCATACTGGATAGTGATGACAACTGCAGACTTGTTGCTAACGCAGACCAAAAGGATACAGATCGTTAGTATTGGGTCCTGGGTGTGTACATGTACAGCTGTTGACAAGATTGTTGGCACGCTTCCATTAAAGAAAGAAAAATCCGCAATGGTCACTGAAATAACATGAAACTGACAAGAATAACAATAAATACAAATTTACTTAACATTGACTTATGAAAATCAGACATTGCTTTTGAATTGTGGCTAAAAAGAATCATAAAAAAAAAACAAAACAAATGAAAATGGCCTTGACAAAAATTATGGGACCCCTAGAAAAGATTGAAAATAATTTGACCATAGTGACATGTTAGACTAAAGTGTTGCCCTGTAATTAGCATCACAGGCATCTTCAATCTTGTAAACAGTCAGACTGTCTATTTAAAGAGTGAAACTAGTCACTGTGTTGTTTGGTATCATGGTGTGCACCACACTGAACATGGACCACAGAAAGCTAAGGAGAGAGTTGTCTGAAAAGATTAGAAAGAAAATTGTAGACAAGCATGTTAAAGGTAAAGGCTCTAAGATCATGTCCAAGCAGCTTGATGTTCCTGTGACAACAGTTGCAAATATTATTCAGAAGTTTAAGGTCCACGGGACTGCGGCCAACCTCCCTGGACGTGGCTGCAAGAGGAAAATTGTTGACAAATTGAAGAGACAGATAATACGGATGGCAACCAAAGAGTCCAGAACAACTTCTATATAGATTAAAGGTGAACTCCGAAGTCCAGGTACATCAGTGTCAGATCGCACCATCCATTGCTGTTTAAGCCAAAATGGACTTAATGGAAGATGACAAAGCAGGACTCTGCAGTTGAAAGCCAGACTGGAAAATCCTAAAGTGCATATTGACAAGCCACAAAGCTTCTGGGAGAATGTCCTTTGGACAGATGAGACCGAACTAGAGCTTTTTGGCAAGTCACATCAGCTCTATGTTCACAGGAGTAAAAGAACAGCGTACCTGCTGTGAAACATGGAGGAGGCTTGGTAATGTTCTTGGGCTGCCTTGCTGCATCTAGCATAGGCTGTTTTGAATCTGTGCAGGGTGCAATGAAATCTGAAGATGATCAAGGTATTCAGGAGCCAAATGTGCTGCCCAGCGTCAGATAGCTTGGTCTCAGTTGCAGGTCATTGGTCCTCCAACAGGATGACGCAAAACACACAGCTAAAAACAAACCACTGGACTATTCGGAAGTGGCGTTCCATGACCCTAAATCCTATTGAACATCTGTGGAAAGAGCTGAAACATGCAGTCTGGAGAAGGTCCCCTTCAAACCTGAGAGAGCTGGAGCAGGTTCCTCACGAGGAGCGATCCAAAATATCTGCAATATTAAGATAGATACTAAGTTAAGGGTCCCATCATTTTTGTCCAAGCCAGTTTCATTTGTTTGTTTTTTTAAATTATTCTGTTGAACCACAATTCAAGAGCAATGTCTGCTTTTCATAACTCAATGTTGAGTAAATTATAATTTATTGTTACTTTTGTCAGTTTCAAGTTATTTCAGTGACCATTGTGGGTTTTTCTTTCTTTAATGGAAGGGTACCAACAATTTTGTTCACAACTGTATTTGCTTCTGCGGGTAGGATCATAAGCAGAGTTGTTGTGTTTCAGAGAACAGAGTTGGAGATGCGTGTGAAGGAGACTTTGACAAAGACAATGTCATTGATATAATCGACCACTGCCCAGAGAACGCTGATATCACCCTGACCGACTTCAGAGCGTATCAGACTGTAGTGCTGGATCCAGAGGGAGACTCTCAGATCGACCCCAACTGGGTGGTCCTCAATCAGGTAAACAATAATCAAAGTTCAACCTGATGTCTATGCTAGTGTCTGTTACAGTTAAAGTCAATCTTTGTATTAAATCACAGACTTGTTCCACATTTTTTGACAGAATAATAAAAAAAAATGAAGCTATTCGTTTGTCCTGACAGGGCATGGAGATAGTTCAGACCATGAACTCTGACCCTGGTCTTGCTGTAGGTAAGCACAGAATGCCCTCACACTGTCTCACTGTCCCATTTGTTTCAACAACAGAATATCCACTACAATTTCACCAATTGTCCATATCTGCAGGCTATACTGCATTCAGCGGGGTTGACTTTGAGGGAACGTTCCACGTGAACACGGTGACAGATGATGACTATGCTGGCTTCATCTTTGGCTACCAGGACTCCTCTTCCTTCTACGTGGTGATGTGGAAACAGACAGAACAAACATATTGGCAGGCTGCACCCTTCAGAGCCGTTGCCGAGCCAGGAATACAGCTGAAGGTGAATGACACTTACTCACCCAAATACGGCAGGGAGCTCTCATTCCTTTTCCTGACTTGGTGCATTCGCATTTATCTGTCAATAGTAGTTTTATTTAAAGTAATAAAGTTTTTCCCCTTCTTGGTCTCTGGCTCACTATCACTAGGTTGTAAAGTCTAAGACTGGTCCTGGGGAATATCTGAGGAACTCCCTCTGGCACACAGGAGACACAGCCGAGCAAGTCCGTCTCCTGTGGAAGGACCCCAGGAATGTTGGCTGGAAGGACAAGGTCTCCTACCGCTGGTTCCTCCAGCACAGACCACAGGTTGGATATATCAGGTACAAGCAGACACACACTAACACTCAAGAGACATGCACACTTGCAGTAACTGAACCACCTAAGGACTTGTTCTTTGTGTGTGTCCCAGGGCTCGCTTCTTTGAGGGTTCCACTCTGGTTGCAGACACAGGGGTGATAGTTGACACCAGCATGAGAGGCGGGAGACTGGGCGTGTTCTGCTTCTCTCAGGAAAATATAATCTGGTCCAATCTGAAGTACCGTTGCAATGGTGAGTGTCCACGAGTTAAACAGTGCAGTGAGACTTATAATATGTAAGTATGCTTGAACGGACAGTGAGGGGAAGTGGTCCATTTAGGAAACAACATGAGTCCTGTTGAATATGTTGCTAAAAGAAGGAGAGCTGTAGCATTTGAAACAAATGAGTCAGAGAATAAAAAATTATGTTAGAGAGAACATAATGGACATTTTTGTGGAAAACTATAGTGATGAAATTTTATCAGTTGAGTTAGAGGCTTTGAAACAAAACATTGGGCATTATATACTTAGAGTAATTGAAACCAGTGTATTCTTGTATAAATGTTCAGCACAGCTTTGATTATGTTATTGCAGTATAACAATATCATTATGATGTTTTTTGAAGATGCAATACTGTTTTTGTACATAAGTACAATAAAATCTAGAGCATTTCACAAAATTAAGCAAGTTGTATCTGATTTCTTACACGAGATCATTTTATGTCATTTATCTGAAGGAATACTTTATCTGCAAATAAGACACCACATGGAATTATTTGGACGTTTTATTAAAAGAGTTTGAATATTGTTAACAGCATTGACACCCACAACTCTCTTTCAAACATACAACTTGGTCAGAACATGTTTGAGGATGTTAAGGTTGTACAAATCCTTCACAGTGGGTCCTGCTGCAGAGCACCATTTAACTTCTATATTAATAACAATAGTTAAAATGCAGAAATCTTTCCAAAAATAAGCCGCATGACAAAATTTGCAGGTACGTAGAACATCATTTAAATGAAACTTTCCACAGATCACATAATGACATAAATCGTACACAAAAGTTATCTCAAAACATGTTAGGGATCCAATGAGACAAAAGAACAAGCTGATTTATTGATGATGAATGAGAGGAATTAGAAACATATACATAAAATTTGCAGTTGACAATGTGCAAAAAAAAAAAATACTGTTCCACAGGTAACAAATAAGTGAGTTTTTGTGTGAATTATAGTTTGGCAGTAAACTCAACATCCAGTGTTGAATAACTCTAACTATTAAAAGCCCTACCTTATTCTGACTACCATTTTGTAGCGTACAAAAAGAGCATAAAAAGCCATAACTGTACAGAAAACAGCTGATTAAAATGTCCGTGCATGCAAATACATAATGTCATCAGTTAAATGTTTCTTTGTAACTGACCAAACAATCTGGTAAGAGTAGTTTGTTGTTTACTGACATCTACCTTTGGCAAAATTGTCCCATCAAATGTCACTGCTCTTCCAGAGAGACAGCACTCCATTCCTATCACTGTTACATAAGGCAGTTTGATTTGAAGAGCCCTGCCCTGTACAACAACGAAACCCAAAAACACGGGTTTCCAAGGAAAAGATTTGGCCCAAAAGGAGCACCGGAAATAATAAAATCTGCAATATCTTTATAATCTAATTTGAAACAACACAAACCTGGACATCTATAATATTGGGGAAAAAAGTCCTTATGCAAAGAAAACTACTCCATAAAGATGCAACATAACCAAGCATTGACAAATACAGTTTATATTTGAGCCCGAGAGATGAGTTTCTAGACAAAGCCAGGGACAAATCTAGTTCAATTTACACCAATTTACACTTACTTAAGACAAACTGAAATAAATACAATTACTCTTGTAATATCTCAAACCTGTAAACAAATTTGTCCCTGAACTTTGTAAAGCTTAATTTCTGTACAGAACAGAACTGCCTTGCTGAAAAGAAAAACACTAATCCAGAAAACCCACACACACAGGAAATACTGTGGGCAAAAAATGATCTACAGGGACTGGATGCTTCATGCTTCAAAATGTACCTCAACTCCCATGATTCTTTATGTAACTACAAACCTTCAAGAAATACAAATCTTAGCATAAGTGATAGTAAAAAATAACAAAGTAACCATCAACGTATTAACAGTATAACATTGTGAAAAAAAAGAGACACTAGCATATAAAACAAAAGGCAACAGATAATCCTCCATTTTCATAACTGAGTGTAGTCTAGGGTTGTGTTTCAAGGTAAAGGGGCAATGTGATGATTCCTTATAATATTTTTGCTGGCCACATCTCAAGAGTATATATCTGTACAGCATCCTAGGCTTCAAAGCGCTTTGGGCAGACCATAGGTGCAATAAGGGTCCACATGTAGAGGAAGAGACAGACCCAGGAGGAGGCCATCTTGATCCAGAACACTGACCAGCTTCCGTCCAACAGTTTTTCAATCTTATGATTATCATAACTGCAAGAGGAAAGACACAGTGAGAAGACTGACCAAAGACTCACACAGAGGGGCTCATCTTAAGTTTTGTCAAGTTAATTAACAAGAAAGTATTGAATTAAAAGTCTGCAATAGCTTCTTGTGCCCCTCAGGAGTAGCACAGGCAAGATATAAAAAATGAATGTCATCTTGTAAAGGGGATTTAAAGTTGGTCGATTTAGCACATTAGTCGATTCAAGTCCCAATATTCACACATTTTGAGCTCTATTTTCTTCTCCACAAACTCCTGAAGGAATATGTCATTTCTTTCTGAGACACAAACACAAAACAAAAGAGACAAAACGTGATAAAGCTCACAAGAGCTGAAGGAAAATTGCAGTGTCTGGTGGTGACTCCCTGTGGGATTGTCACAGAAATGTGAGGATGCCTGACATAAACTGTACCAATAAATTATTTAATACATGATCGATCCAACAATGTAAAATTGATATAATTTTATCAGCTGATATTGAAATCATCTCTGATAAAAAGAGACAATACAATGCCAAACTTTCCTTACTGACTGCCACAGCACTCTCCAACATGGTAAGTGGTGATATGGACATTTAAAGCTGGTTTGAGATCCACCAATAAGTAGAGATGAAGAAGATAATGGCTTATTTTCACTTCCAACAGCTTCAACCGCTTATAAAAGTGGATAGCAGTCAGTATCAATATGATTAATTAGACCTGTGCTTGTCTTGCAATGACATATCGAATGTCTGCAATGAGAAAAACTGTTTGTATAAGGACAGGACAGGAGAGATTTCATTGGCCAAGTATGTTATACTGAGTATCACTTACTGGAACCAGTTTGTTACGGTCATCATGACATAGAGCGATCCCAGGAAGAAGACAAAATGGAAGTAAGCATAGCTGTAGACGGTTCCCTCTCTCTCATCATACACCACGTTCTGGCCTGAGCCAGTCTTCTCTTCATCATAGTCATCTAAATATCAAATGAAGGAAAGTGTAGACAGATATAGGTAAGTATACTTTTACTTTTATATGAGAAATTTCAAGCCCTTTTCAGCCAATATTATGTAACTGTAATTCATAAACAGAACATATGACCTTGCAGTGATATACTGCATTTCTAATGCTACAATAATGTTTTATTTCCAGCAGGGGGCAGTGTTAGCCTGCAAACAATTCCACTCAAACGCTTGCGCTGCTACATGGTGTCATACTAACGTCCTAGTAACAGTGACATCATCTCTGTTTGCTGACCAATACTTTCTCCCCATCCTCAATCTAGCAGAGGAATAGCAATGAGCATAGCTGGTATCTGTGCAAACACTACGGCTGGGGACTAATGTGTATGCACTGAACAGGCTGGAGAGGCAGAGGGAAGCGGGAGTACAATAGATGTGATAGTGTGGGAGAAATATTGTGAATTTTTCTTACCTGTGTCATCTTCAAAACAGAAACAGCAGCGGGCTCTCTGCGGGATAAAGACAAACATGAAGGTTATTACCTACTAACTGGAATAAACAAACACATTTTGGCACTTTGGCCTAGTCAGTATAATTTGATTAGGATCTTTAATTGGAACTGTAAGCATTTAGTCCTGTTAATCTGTTTAGTAAGCCTTTATATTTCCTTATCACACAATGCCTAGTGAGAGCTAAATATTAATGTGTTTACCTCAGTCTCTGGCTCACTGTTCCTACAGACTCTGAGGGCTGCAGAGCTTCGCCTGGTGGTGGACGTCAAGCTATATGCAGGGTAGAGAAAGAGGTAGAGAAGTAGAGAATAGGATATACATATGGAGGGAGAGGAAGGTTGTTATCCAGTCACTCTGTATTTTTCCAATAATTAGCAGTTTCAGACTGCAATATTCTAACTCCCTCTCCTCTAGTGTATGACTACAAGAGAGGTGATGCTGCTGCTTGATGGGAAACACATGTGAACAAACGTAAAAAGCCAAAGTTCTCATCCCTCAATCCCATTTACATAGCCACAGCCAATCATGGACTGCCTCGATGCAGTCACAGCCAATCAAAATCACTCTGTGTTTGTTGCTGGAGCGCCACAAAACATTGTTTATTCCACATCGTGTCCAACACATTTACAGTGAATTGTTATACACTGAATAATATAACACTAAAAAAGGTTAACAAATTGAGATATGCATGAGAAGCAAAGGTTGTGTGTGTGTGTGTGTGTGTGTGTGTATATATTTGTCTTACCAAGAGTAAAGGACGCAGCCAAAAAGGATAACAGTTCCCACAGCAGTGACGATTTTTTTGTCGCTCTCTGTCCCAGAGTTTAAGGGGAAAACACACACGGTGGTGTTCACCCCATTTCTCTCCACCACTAAACAGAAAGAATGTGTAGACAGGGATCGATGAGGTGACAGAAGAAGTATTGACAGGAAATGGGAGATTGTGAAAGATAAGTGGAGGATGGGAAGGGAAAATGGAGTGATAACCTTGTACAACACACAGTGCGAAAGCACACATCCAGTGTGTAGTATACTTGTGTGTGTTACTAGGAGGCATGTGCTGATATTAAATATTTATGATGAGATTATCATTACAGTGGACTATCTTAACAACTACTCTGAAAAATGACTGATGTACGCTTAAGTCTGTGGATGTTATTTCTTTTAAGAATCACAAATTTAAAGCTGTCAGTTTGTTTAATAAACATATCAAAGGGATCTTAATGCCTGTTCTTGAAAAGGCCTCATTATTTTGTAATTAGTTCATGTTTCTTACAGTGTAACAAGACAACTGTTTACAGAGGATAAGTGCATGACTATTCAATGATATATAAAAGAACCATTTAAACCTGGATTATCCTTAAGTATATTTTTCTATGTAGAATATGTATCAATTAGCAATTGATTTTAAAATTTAAAAAAGTGTTCCAATTTTCCTAAGATTTCTGTGTAAGTGTCTCCTTACTTATTCATTTCAACCAGATTATTTATAGTAAATTATAATTAAAACTATACCACGAAATGAGCATCAAGCATCAAAAAAGCTGTCAAAGCAGTTTTGGCTTGTTATGAATTTTCATTAATATTATTACATGAAATGTAATGATAATCTTAAAACATAATTACATCTTTTCGACACGGAAACACATCAGTTGACAAAAAAATGGTAAACAATTGTTGCATTTTGGTTGTTTCTTTACAGGATAACAGGATTCTGGGGGGCCTGAAAACACAAATCTGAAACAAGAGTTCCTGAGTGAAGTCTTTTGCAAATGCCACCCCTACTGTTGCTGTGTAAACTCACAATATGAGTGATGATGATGTCCCAGCCCCATCTGCACATTGGTAATACCCCCGTACTAGATATTTACCATTTACTTAGTTCATATCATATCATCATCCATTTACATAAGTTATTTAAGGCTAAAAGTTGACTTGGAGTCATTATTAGCTGCTGTTGCTATGCCTTCATGTCTGCAGCCATTGATAAGTCTACTCGGATAACCCAACACAAATATAAACTGTTGTCCTGGTTAATATTCAACAACTATTAAGTGGATATGAAAGTATGTTCATACTCACTTTCTTTTGGTTTGCTGGTGAAGGCTGAGAAGGTGAGATACATGACATAGACACTGATGACTCCTGGCTGCAGAAGGCCTGATGTGGGCTGGACTGCAGGTAAACAACAGTGAATACACGTTCATCATAACTGGCCACCACAGAGAGATTCCTGAGTTTGTGTGAATGCTCTAGGTATTCTATAAGCACCCTCTGTATGCAAATGCTGTGTAGTTAATGAGATAATGTGCTTTTGAGTACAGGTCCTCACGTTTCTGTATGAATGGAGAGATGGCCAATAGGGACACGATGAGGCACAGGCTGCCATTGATGGCTAGAAAGATCTTGTTATATAAACAGGCCTCAGGGTCGGTGTAGAACACAGCCATAAAGACTATGGCTCCGACTGCAGCAGTAAACAGCAACAGAGTCACAAAGGCCAAAGCTGCATACCACAGACGATTATACTTTACTCCTGAACTCCTGTAGAAAGAAAGAGAAGAGCGAGAAAACAGAAGAGCAGAAAGGAAAAAAACATAACAGGATAAGGATAAAGCAAATTAAATGAGCAAAAGAAACACAGAGGGAGGGGGGCAAAGAAAACTCACAGAGATAACACTGGCCTGAAAAAAATTCAGAGAAAGAGAAAATTATGCTTGGTGAGTTATTAATGCACAGATGAAGGTTTATGGTTTGCTTTACCTGGTCTGGAAAATGTAAGGTGTCATGAAAACACTGTGGGTCAAGCATATACCACTACAAATTGAGATGTTAAAATCTACAGTTTAAACCAGTATTTTTGTTTAAATCTACTGTGGTATCAGTATGTTTATGTAGGTAGGCAAGAGGAAACACACTTTGAAACATATGAGCCCCGTGAATCTGCCCCTCATCACAGAAACACAAAGCTACATGACTCCAACCCCACACAAGAATATGTCCCACCCTCTTAGTTCCACAGGAACAAATTAGAAGTACTGCAGAAGTACTCTTTCTTATTATGCACATGCTTATGTAAGAGATCCAGCCTCAGCATTACCAGGTCAAAAAAGAGACAAGATTACACGTTACTCTTACCAGTTTGTGTTCCATCTGTGTGCAAACTCCACCAACAGCATGAGTTGGATCAGTAGGAAAATGAACCCGCAGACAGCTCCTACATAGCGCCACACTGTGGCAATAAACAGAGGGGCAGAAAGGGAAATTGTTTGAAAGATGAAAAGACCTCACACAGATATCTCTGACTTAATTCAAGATACTGCCCTTTCATCTTGTGAAATTATATTTATAAATATAATTTGGTAAATGGCTGGATGGTAACTATGTGGGCTTTTGTTGAGGGCAAATTATGATTTTTTTTTTTTAGTTTTTTCTTTTTTAAATAATTCGGTAAATTATTTGATATTTCAACAGGTACTACTTCCACTCTTCTGTCATTCCTTCTTGTATCCACAACCTCACTGCACCTACTGAGGAGGATATATCAATTCTATTCTATGTAACTAAATGTATTACGAGCACCAGATTTAGAAAGAAATCTAAACATTATTCTACTGGTGACTGGTTGTTTCTCTACCTTCCAGAAATGTTTCCTGTTCTGGGAGGAAGAAGCCTCCAGCACAGCACATCACCAATGCAATAAACTTCAGCAACCAGAACCTGACAATGAAAACAACAAAGTCTTTTGAATGAAACAAGTGAAACATATAATGCAAAAAAATGGGAAAAAAAATTTCAGGGTACCTTAGTGAGAATTTTGATAGAAAGAGGAATACAAGAAATACAGAAATACAGAAATACAGAATATACATTTAGTAAAATTAATCTAAAAATACTTCAGTAGGAGAACACCTGGTGTTAGAAATAATGTTTAAAGGTATTTGTGTTTATTATATTTGTACTGAGCAAACCTAACAAATGTTAACATTACTGGAAACTGCTGGAATTCTGCTTGTAACATATCTACATATGTTCAATCAGCTTCATTTGGCGTTTACAGACTATACATTTAAAGGTCCCCCTACATGCTATAGAAGATGCTAAACTGTTTGAGTATTTAAAAGGAAAAAGCTGGAAAGAAAAAGCCAGGCCTTCTTACCCATTATGTACAACTGCCCTCCAACCTGTGCTGTTGTTGACTCGTATGGTCAAGATACAGAAGAAGAAGAAGAAGCAGGACATGCCAAAGCACACCTTGTAGACTGCAGAGTAACCAACCAGAGTTTTGCAGTTCTCCCCTGCATTCAACTTCTGACACATCTCATTGTAGAACGGGACCTGGTTGATAGAATCACAAACCCCAAATAACTCAATCAGATCATTATGGTGTAGAAAAAAGAACACATAGCTGCACATGTTTGTATAGTACTAGGCCTTAGAAAAAAGGACCCAATAGCATCTATTCTATGCGTCACGCCTCTAAAGGAGCAGAAAGAGAAAACAGACAGCAACAAAAACCCCTCTTTTTCTCCATGAAGCCCTCTTTCAACCTTCCTTCTCTAAAGGCTGTTAGAGGGGCCTTACAACTAACTGTCAGTGTACCCAAACAAAAGACACAGATGAATAAATTAACCGCCTTTTGTCAGCGAGTCAGGAGGATTGGAAAGAGAGAAAAGCGGGGAGAGTGTGAGCACGAGTACAAATTCTAGTAGAGCTGCCTTAAAAATTTTCAAAATGTATTTCAACCTACAGTTGAGCTGCATTAAAATGAAGAGGGAACAAAACAAGAGCCAAGAAAGTAGATAAGGACTCTGCTGTGGCCTTCAACAGGAAATTGGAAGTGGTTCAGTGGCTCAGTGCCAACAGAAGAAACAGCCTTTGAATTAATACCCACAGAATGGAGGCTCAAACATCTTCTCTTTTCTGAAGCTTCCGACTGTAGAGATGTGAATCCAAGTCCAAATGGGAGCTGAAGTGTTTTCTTTAGCAGAACTACAAATCTTTATTTACAGATAATAAATGGTTTGACTTGGCTTTAGTAGCTACTAGTTACTATGTATTTTGGTCCACAGTGCTCTTGTCGTCTATGCATGGGTGAGACGCCAGTGGATTGAGTTGTCATCACTTCAGTGGGCAGCAGAATCGAGAGCCAGATCACAACATAGAATAAAAAGTCAATTTACGACCTTTTGTCTCATGTTGAGGACCATATTAGCATGTCCATGGTGCAGTGATTAAGAGGGAAAGGGGCCGGCTGTTTTAGACAACTGTAAATCTCTTGAGAAAAGACCAACACTCTAAAAGGCACAATGGCTGCTCTCTTAGCTGGGACTTCCCACTGTGCTCTGTGTGTGACTGACAGAGTTTGTGTATGTGTGTGTGTAACTCAGTAAACTTTTCATGGGGTTATCAGAGGCCATTTTGTGTATGGATGAGCCTATTAAAGGTTATCCTCTCACAAGGAGACACACAGCAGGGAGTTATACTGTACAACAGACAATGGCAAAGAAAAAAATCAATAAGAACAATGGTGGAAATAAGTCATTGTCGGTAAAGAGCACCCTCTGTTAAGGTAGCTTGCAGTCATAGGTATAGTGACATAGTCAGTTGAGCATATTCTTCTGAAATATAGACATATTATTATTCCATGTAGTGTATTGGTTTCATGTACAGTAAACAGGAACATTACTTCTCAAGCCACGATAAACACATATCAACAGGGACACAGACAAAAGGCAACGTAACCTGCAATTTTCCACGGCTGACACTGACACTGTTGCACTGTCACAACATTGAGTCTGTCTCACCCAGATGATGAGGACATCCACTGCAAATGACAGGAGCATATACAGCATAGAAGCCCTCCAGTTGAGTTGGAATTTCTCAGAAGCATCTTCATTCTGATAACAATTCTATATTATAATGATTTAATATATGAAAGCTATAATGATCAAAATTGTGAGCAGGAGGCCCCCTGTGAAACTTCTCACAACCTCAAAATATAGACAGATAAAAAAGAAAAAGCTACCAGTCAGAACTCCTGCATCTTTTCTCCAAGTAAAATATAAGGATGTCCTCTTTGCTTATAGCAATGTTACAAATCCTAACGTTGATATGACAGTGTTGGTGCATTCTCTGAAATTTCTTTTTATTTACAGCAGAGACACCTGACAAGAAAATACAAAATTTCAAAGTAAAATACTCTTTTTCTTTTGTGAACATTTCTCTACTCTACCATCTCTTCACACACACACACACACACACACACACACACACACACACACACTTCACTTTATGTACAGTTACTAAACTCTGCAAAGTGAAGCCTAGAGAGAGTATGTAGACATAAGCAGTAGACCGAACAGTGTAAAAGATCACAGCATCGAAGCTGCTGTATACTTGATTACTAGGGTATCTGAGTATGACCCTAGTCTTCTATTCAGTAAACTAAGCCATTTATAAAACAACAGAGTTAAGATTTAATGGCTATTACTGAACACAATCAGAAAGCAGCAGATATTTAACAACTATACATAAGAGTTGTGCCACAGGGTAATATCATTCCTCAAACACACTTGGCCTAACTTTGTTATGTTAAAATTCTTTAAGAATAAATGCAACGTTCTTACCTATGATGGCATTTTCATATAAAAGTTTGAAAAAAATTAAAAAGCACAATGCAGAGAAATTGTACCACATGCTAATCAACTATGAGCTTCTAAAAGAAGAGTGGAAATTATTAAACTGTAAGGGTAAATGTTCCAAATTTTGCACACATTTATGACTGACAAGCTGTGTTCCAAAAAATTATGATAAGAACAGCTAGCTGACAGCTAAGATTCTTTTACTTCCCCACTGTTAGCAATTCATTTGTCACACCTAAACCTCAACTATAATTAGCCTGATGATAACTTTGCTATGTCAGCAATCATGCTGATACCCACAAAACTGTACACTTAGAAAATCAGAACCTTTTAGTCTGAAATTTGTGTGTGTGATTCATTTACTTACATTTGTTTTTAACTCCTCCTCCACAGTCGGGGACATCATGATGACACAGATGATGGTAACCAGCAGGAAATAGAGAGCATACATGACTCGGGTTCCTGTTGACTGTTTGATCTTGGGACAGCAGTTACAGCAGCATGAGCAGGCCGCTGAGCCACAGCAGCAGGCCAGCTACATATAGAGACGAGATGGAAAGAGAAAGGAGAAGGGAGATGGCAAAAACATTACCACCAGTCAGAATTTTCTATACCATTATAAACCATCTGATACACATATCAGTAATGTATTTACAAGGCAATTGTGTAAGGGAGGGCTAGAGTTGAAGTATAATACCATCTCAGTATCAGCAAAGATACTGCAATTTGATCTACATGGAAGTGAATGGCATGAAACTAACCATATTCTCACCAATCACCAAAATGGTATAAGGTTAAGGTAGATTTTTGACATAGTTAAACAGTAAACTTTCATTGAAAAAAAAAAAACATTGTACAAACTGTCAAAACAGAAAAACAACAGTAACTAGGTAAACTCAGCCATGGCTAACCCCCTCCCCCACAATGTTGATCAGTCTGGGAAAGATAAAAAAAAGAAATGCTTCCCGTGTGATGTTTAAT
Source organism: Mola mola (assembly GCA_001698575.1). Lineage (NCBI taxonomy): Eukaryota > Metazoa > Chordata > Actinopteri > Tetraodontiformes > Molidae > Mola > Mola mola. The sequence continues at coordinate 11,061,692 of KV751322.1, read as the reverse complement.
TTAATATTTTCTCAACCCCAAATTTTTTGTCAAGGATTTGAATTACTGTCAATATAGCATATGTAGTAAGTTATTCACAAAAAAATACATTTCCTTAATGGCAGAATTCTGGTTTTAAAAATACAAATGAGCTGATAGTTGTGGCACAATTCAGAAAAAAGTCTGCTGATTGGACTAATTACTCATTAGTAATGATACGACAACGTTTCGTACATTTGTAACCAATAGAGTGTCAAAAATACTAAAAGCGGCTACAGCATCTCAATGGAGACACTTCAGCACCCACTTAAACCCAGCTGGTCATGCGTCAAGAGGACAGAAGTTGGACACATTTATACAAGATTACATCAGTATTTCTGGACCAGTCTTCCTCAAAAGGTTAGCTGACAGCTGGCCAGAGAGCACACAACACGACCGCACAACGGCAGTTCCAGAGATGAGAAAAATGCCACAAAAAGTGCTTTTACATTACAGGAAAAGAATGATGTTATACAACAACTTACGTTGCATTATTCCTTATGGATATGACTTAAGAAAGCAGTGGCATGGATCTTTAAGGTAAAGGACAAGTTGATGTGTCTAACTAAGAAGAGAAGAGAAAAGGGCACAGACATGGCACAGTTTAACACTGGTAAGCAACAACAGAAACAGCAGCTTTGCAAGATTCGGGCTACAAAACAAGGCTAAACAGCAGAGCTCTCACAGTGGGTGATCTGGAAAGAGCTGAACTTGAAATTATACGCCATTGCCTGAAAAAAAATTCTTACAGGAGATCAACACTAAAAAGGGGTGAGCCTATCAAAAAAAGCAATCAGGTACACAAGCTTGACCCAGTTCTTCAGGATAGAATTCTTTAAGTTGGTGGAAGGTTCAGTCGAGCGGCCACGCCTGAAGAATCCAGGCATCCTGCCATCCTGGCATTAGGTGGATATTTAATCCTCCAACTACCTCTCACTAGCAAGGAGTATGGGACCGTTTGCCACCTTGGAGACACAAGAGTCTGAACCAAGAGAGTCTACAGACGTTACTTTGTGAACCTGAGGCCATCATAAACAGTTTATCACTTACAATAACTTCCGGCAACCCTAATGACTTGAAGGTACTCACTTTGAATCCCTTCCTACTACTGAGGATTAAGCCGTATGTAACCTCCTATACTTTACCAGAAAGAAGATGTCTATGCAAGCGAAAGGTGGTGACAGGTCCAGTACATGGCGGACCTGTTTTGGAAGTGTTGGAAGACAGTACTTGCCTGAGCTCCATACGTGCCAGAAGTGGTTACATGTGTCAAGAAACTTTGTTCCTGGTGACACTGTTTTCCTAGTGGATGAGACGGCGCCACGGAATTCATGGGGCATTGGTAAGGGCCTCCAGTCAGTGCCAGATGAAGAGGGACTTGTTTACTGGGTGTGTGTTAATATCAAGACCAGCGAACTGGATAGATGCATTACAAAGGTCTGCCTTCTCCATGACGCAGAATGATTTGAGGCAGTGGTAAAGACTGGACTCCTACAGTATGTCAAGTGCTAGCAACCTCTGACATCAGAAGAAAAAACTACTACACATGCTCTAATTACAATGTGTCTTTGGTGTTTGATTTGTCTTGGCCTTGATGTTGCTTTGACGTTTAATATTTATTACCTATGAAGTTTCATTACCTATCCAAGGCAGCGATTTCAGTTTGGAAGCCAGTTAGCTGTCGAATCACACAGTTTTCATACTAGTGTGACTGCCCAAAATACTGACTAGCTGATACGCAAGGCATACACGTTACATTTGTTAAAAGACATATAATGTAACAACAATAGCTGGTCTGGAAAGAGCAAATCCTTTATTTGTGGCCCTGGCAGGACTGTGACAAACTTGGCCCATTGTTTCATTCGAACCAAATGAAATGACAGTCAATATAGATCCAGCTTTTAAAAGATGATGGAAACTGCGGGAGTTGGAAGGGCTGAAAAGTGATGCCATGGTCGCCAAATTTTTGCTTTTTTTTGTTTTATTTTTAATAAGTGTAGTTAGGGTTGCAAAATTCCGGGAATTTTCAAAGTTGGAAACTTTTCATGGGAATTAACGGGAATTTATGGGAATAAAACAGAAATTTACAAAATTGAAGTTTGGCCCTCAACAGGGAACTTAAATATAGTTGGGGAAAATATATTGTAGCATAATTTTGGCTAAAACAACCAGATTTAATGCAAGCACACTCCTCAATCACATGCACACAGCACTGCTTACTGCAGGGCTATTGAGGCCACGCCCCCTGCATGCACTGTGCACTCCTCCATCACTTGCACAGATGATTGCTTAAACCCTGGAGGCCACACTTTTGAGCCCAAAGCACAAGACTATTGAAGCCACACAGTTGAGCCTGCGGATTATATAAAGTCAAGTAAGTTTTTTATAATATTATGGGGTAAATATATTTGATCTATAATGGTATTACTGTTTAACTTGCAAAAATTAAATAAAAATGTATTCATACAGTAGCTAGCTAGCTGGTAAGTTAGGTGCTAAATGTAAGCTATTTTTCATTTCATTGACCATTTAAGAGGCTAGCTTATTATAGCTACCTCAAATGTGATGCTGTTTCTTCTGACTCCTGCAAGACGGTTTTCTGTAACCATACAAGAATTTATACATCAATTGTAAAATATTTTGAAGACCATTCCAGTTGTTTAGCCAACTATATTTCTGTTCATGCCATTGCATTAGTGTTTTTACAAGCTTTTTTGTTATTTTATTCTACAGAAAAATGCCACGTTTGCCATCTGATGTGTGTAAGCATTTCCCACAAGCTAATGTTGAAGGAAAGTCTTTGTATATGTGTAAATATTGTGGAAAGACATACGTGAAGAATGCTACAAAAATGCAGCAGCATATTGCAAAGTGCCAAAAATTTCCTCAAGGCTCAAAACATTCAGCAGACAAGAGTTCCACTCAAGGGGAAAATGATTCTGCTGTATCAGAGTCAGATACCCTCTCATCAGCTCCTGGTCCCTCTGGTATCAGAGGATTCTTTGATTCGATGGATGAACGTAGCCAGAGAAATGCAGATGAGTGTTTTGCTCGTGCAGTCTATGCAACTGGCTCACCCCTGATGCTGCCATCCAGTGTGTACTGGAAGAGATTTTTGAATATTCTCCGGCCAGCATACACCCCCCCAACCAGGCATGCGCTATCTACTCATTTGCTGGATGATGAGTTCAACAGAGTGCACATTGTCACCACCCCTCAACCTGTATTCTACAAGAGCACAGACACACAGGCCCCTACATTGCTGATGAGCTGAAAGCAGTCATGAATGACCTTGGACCAGAGAAGGTTTTCGCACTTGTCACTGACAATGCACCAAACATGAAGGTTGCCTGGGCACACGTGGAGGAGACCTACCCTCATATAACAACCATTGGCTGTGCTGCCCATACTCTTAATCTTCTACTGAAAGACATCATTGCACTGAAGACAATGGACACACTACACAAGAGAGCTAAGCAAGTTGTGAAGTATGTGAAGGGCAAACACGTAGCTTTAGCAACCTACCTCTCAAAGCAAAAGGAAAAAAACAAGAGTACCACACTGAAGCTCCCCAGCATCACACGATGGTGTGGCGTTGTCATCATGTATGACAGTCTACTGGAGGGAAAGGAGTCTCTGCAAGAGATGGCCATATCCCAGACTGCAGGCATTGAAAGTGACATCAAGAGAATCCTGTTAGATGATGTGTTCTGGGAAAGAGTGACTAGCAGCCTGAGAATCCTCAAACCAATTGCAGCAGCAATTGCCAAGATAGAGGGTGATGATGCCATCTTATCAGATGTCCACTGTCTCTTTGCCGACCTCAAGGAAGAAATCCAGACGGTCCTGCCCACTTCCCTACTACTCAAAGCAGAGGAAACTGCTGTGGTCAAGTCATTGGAGAAGCGCCGGGAGTTCTGCATGAAGGCAGTCCATGCAGCAGCGTACATGCTGGACCCAAAATATGACAGGGGCATACTCTCTGGACAAGAGATTAATGGTGCTTATGCTGTCATTACAGCCATGTCTGGCCACCTGGGCCTTGATAAAGGCAAAGTTCTGGGCAGTTTGGCGAAGTTTGGCGATATTTCCAAAATTCCCCAGCTTAACTTCCCATGGATAGTTTCCGGAAAGTTTCCGGAAATTTACCGGAAATTTTCCACCCCTTTGCAACCCTAAGTGCAGTCTTCTGGAGTATGCTTCTAGGCTGCTAGGTCTGTGTAGCTAGACATAGTCAATGCGAAAGTGATGCAATGCTCTCTAGTAGCATTTTCCAACAGCACTCAGGTGATGCTAGTTCATGAGCTCTGGGGGAGAGGCTTTGGAGAAAAGTCTGGAGGAAGGGTGTAAGCTTCTTTCGGTTGGATATATTCAAAATTTAGCTTGCTAGCATTACCAAACCTAGTTTTGATACATCATAATTTAACTATTTGTTAGGGATGATGGGGGTGGTTTCACTAAATCTTTATACTCTTGAGCTTTGAACATTTTTGAAGTTAGAAGCCAAAACATAAAAAATTGAATTTAATAAAAGGTTGGACCCATTCCAAAAAACCCAAAAACAAAACAAAACAAACAAACAAAAAAACCCCACTGTGTGGCAGTGTCAAGTTTCTTCTGGAATGTTTATATTTTTTTTCCCAGATCTTGAGCTTTCACAATCCCCCAAAAATTATTTCAGGTCTCAGCCAGGAGGTAAATTAATGGTGACTTCCTTTCTCTTTACTCTTTGACGGTTTCTATCGTGAGGGATTAATCCCTCCCCCACTTCACAGTGAATGCTCTTGATAAATGTGGACAGTCAGGTCTCGTCTGAACACACACAAAGGCCTACTCTGTTTCTTCGGACAGGCCCTCATACAGGAGGACAGTCACAAAAAGACAAGTCACTGTTTTTCATGTAAAACAGAGGAAGAGAGGGCTCTATAATCATATAGTACATCTTTCTGTAGCCACATCCACCCTGCTTGTTTAAGCTTCCTCCTCATTCAGCAGCGCAGAACACACACTGTTCTGAGGTGAGCTTCCTCTGAGGTGGTCTGCCTGTGGCTCAATTCTTAATATCTTTTTTAGATTTTTCTAGTTGAACTTAGTCATGATAATCTACGATGCTGTATATCTGTTTGATTCATAAAAGATGCTGAGAATATTAAAGAACTTGCCAGTGCTATGAATTACAATAAATTCCCAATCAACTTAAGAAGATGACAACTGCTTTGAGATTTACTCTAATATAAAGGCAGCACAAACAACTGTTTTGTGAGGAATATCCATGACCCAAATAAAAATTCAAACATTTAAAAAGACAGTGGTGGTGGAGATTCAAATATTATTCAGCAGACTGAAAATTTAGGTTGACAAAGCCAAACATGCAGTGTTGTCTTTGCTACAGTGAATAAAAAATGAGAAAAGATCACACCATCAATTAATCACAGATACTAATTATTAATAATTATTATAATAATTCCTAGTTGACCCAGCTTTGACATCTTAAGTGCAGACTTTCAGCTTTAATATAGGTTTCACAAAAAATTGCATTTTTCGTTTAGGAGTTACAGCCACTTTAAGCAGAGTACCTCTGTTTTCAGGGGCTCAAGAGTATTTTTAGAATTAACTGACAACCAGTTTCATGGCAAGATGTGGTTGGTTCCCTTGTTACTTCAACACATATGAAGCAGACAATAAGTCTGGAGTTGATTTCAGGAGTTGAATTGACATTTGGCAGCTGTTTGACTGGAGCTAATGGTAAGAAGAAGAAAAAAAGAACCAACAAGAAAAAAATTAAATAAATCTATCAGAGACACAGCATAAACATTCTAAGTGACTAAATCAACAATTTGGTACATTCCTCAAAAAAGAATGCACTGGTGAGCTCAACAACATCAAAATCCTTTCCTTGGTGAAGAATAACCCTTTCACAACATTGAGATAAGTGAAGAATAGTCTGGAGAAGGTATGTGTATCATTGTCAAAGTCTACAATCAAGAGACACCTTCATGGATGTAAATACAGAGGGTTTACAACGAGGTGCAAACCACTGGTAGCATTTAAGTGCAAGATGGCCAAATTACATCTATATCAAAAAATATCAAAAAAAAAAAAAGGAAAAAAAAGTCCCAAGTTCTGGAATGGAATGGAATGTGTCCCTTTGGACAGGAGAGAAATCATGATAAACTTGTATAAGAATAATTGGAAGAAAAAAGTATGGAGAAGGAAAGGAACAGCAAATGATTCCAAGGGTTCCACATCATGTGTCAAACATGGTAAGAGTAGTGTGATTCCTGAACGGTAAATGCCATTCTGTATGACGCCTCTTAAATTACAGCTGAACATCTGCAATTGGATGAAATCTTGAATGTTTTATTTCAAATCCATTGTGGTGGTGTACAGAGGCAAAATGATAAGAATGTCATTGTCCAAATACTTCTGGACCTAACTGTATATCTATTAAGCAGTTCCCCGTCAGACCTTTTTCACAGCAGCCAACACAAGTGTTCCTAATAGTACTAATTAAGATTTTGTACCATCCATCCATTTTCTACTGCTTATCCTGTTAGGGGTCACGGGGGGGCTGGAGCCGATCTCAGCATCTTCGGGCGAAGGCGGGGACTCCCTGGACATGTTGCCTGTTCATCACAGGGCTGACATATACAGACAAACAACCATCCGAACTCACATTCACACCTATGGGCAATTTAGAGTAACCAATTAACCAAACCCCCAGATTTGCATGTTTTTGTACTGTGGATGGAAGCCGGAGTACCCAGAGAGAACCCACGCAGGCACAGGGAGAACATGTAAACTCCACACAGAAACGCCCTGACCCAGGAATTGAACCCAAGACCTTCTGGCTGTGAGGTGACAGTGTTAACCACTGCACCACTGTGCAGCCCAGATTTTGTACCATTCAGGTTAAATAGAGTCAGGGTGCTGCTCTTGTATTACATATCAATACAATTTCAACAATTTTAACAATTTCCCCCGGGGATAAATAAAGTATTCTGAATCTGAATCTGAATCTGAATCTGAATACAGCTGCTGTGAAAAAGATCCATTGTGAGATGTCACTCCTTCCCATCAAACCAGATTCAAACGATCAGCCTGACAATAAAGCATTCATTTGAATCAGGTGTGTTGGAGCAGTGACACATCTAAATACCACCATATCATTAAGTATACCACAAAAAGATTGACTGTGTCCCAACACATAGTATTCCAAATATAATGTGCCATCTGGTCACATTTTGCAGAATGCAAATCCTTAGCACTGCAGGAGAAGATATATCTCTGACAGCTCCATGACAGACAACAGAAGACACCACATTTAAATAAGTACCATGTTTGTTTTTTCTGCTTGTGTATAAATATAACATTAAAATATACACTAAAAAAAGACTGAACTGCATGTATGAGCAAAGTGTCAAAGTTAAGGGCAAAATTTTATGACTAAGTAGTATGTCTCAGTTGTACACATACTACACGCAAACATATACAATGTATTTCTAGAAAGTCGCTGGACCATATATACTAAAAGAAAAAAGTATGTGATGTGGAACATAGCTTAAGACTGAGAAACACTGCATTAAAGACACATGATTTCAAAGACCTTTGTAATTAGATTAGAGCTGCTGACAGCTATGGTGTTTTGTCATAACCACGTGTGAAGCCACCTGATAACTCCAGCCGGCTAAAAGAACTTCAATGCTAAGATAAACATGATGGCATCATGCAACTGGTGCAATAATTTGTAGGTTTAAAAAAATAGGGTGATGAAGAATGACACGTGACTTCAGGGTCAAGTGATAATTTTGGTACAGCCAGTTCTGCTGATGAGTCCTCCTGTATTTCTCATTTGTTTTTAATCCTTTTTATCTTCTTCCTCAAACTGCCCTGTACAATTTCACTGCTACACAGCAACTCTCTATATTTTGTTACGTTTTAAAGAATGGAGTTAATTATTTTGCCTTCATTAAAAAGGAGGCA